>CM044113.1:11688014-11828006 GCA_024174645.1 Lemna minuta
TTTCCTTATTTCTCCATGGATTCAACCCTTCTTCACCACTATATTCTTTAATTTATGATTATAACTTTAAATTGGTGAGTTTATAACTTATTTTACACGAGTTTGTGTTTATTTAATGACCACACAAAATCGTTTCATCACGTACCCCCTCAAGTAAATGAAAGATCAACAATTGGGATCAAACTCCACAAATCAAGTGCCTCACATCAAGTCACGTGCAAAGAGATAAAAAGAGAAATAGTCCCACATGGGAAAAATTAGAGCAAAATGATGTGTATTTAAGGGTAGCACTCTAAATGCACTTATCTTATGCCCTCAACATGGTTCTTACCTACTAATCATGTGTGTTAATGACACATACACGTGTGCAACACGTGGTGCGTGCACATACGTTGTCATGTGGTGACACACAAGTGTGCTCGCCACATTAGCTGCCATGTCAATGCACATAAAACGAATTTTTTTATGTTTTAAATTTAAATAATTTTAAAATAAATCCAAAAAATTCTATAGAAATCCCTAGATATTAGAAGATTCATAGCTTTCAAAATACAACTACTTTTTAGTCCAATTGTTTTTTTGCTTGATAAGAAACTTAAATAATCTACCATTCTAAATATTCAAATTTATGAAATAACAGGAGAATAAATTTTTTATCTAAAAAATACACTAATGTTCTTTGAAAGATAAAACTTAGAAAAATGAATGAGAATATATTAAAATTGTTTTCTCTCATTATTTTGCATTTAAAAACTCAACTATAATCTCAAATTTAGAATGAGAATAATCTACTCTAAAATTTCACTTTTAATTATGCATGATTATCCCTAAAAATAGTGCATTTTGATATTATAACTTTAAATTGTATAGAATGATAGATATGTACTCAATTATGATAACATGCATAAAAATGAAATGTTTTATGCCTTAATTTGCATTAATAATCATGTGATTGAAAGGTATAAGTTATATTTTATCAATATGGGAGCACATGCACTGCAATTGTATCTCCTCAAACAATCAATTAAAAACCTTAGGCCATTTTAGGAGCACTTCTAGCCATTCCATTAGCATTTTTTTTACTCTAGATGACTAGGGTTGCAAGACGGGTCATGATATTTGTTTAAGAGGGAAATCGATTTGTCTAGAGTGATTTGAAACTTTGAATTGATATGTCTAATGGGAGGGAGCTCCAAGTTGCACCATTGGTCAGCAATCATGGGGTGATGGCACAGTTTCAAGGCCCAATAAATCAAGCATTGTCACAACCCTCTCCTTAGATAAGTGAATATCAACCGATCTAGTGAATCTAAATGATATGCCAGCTTAGATATCTAAGCTAGCAAAAACATAAGCTGGCAATCTGCTAGCCGCTATGATGATGTTATGCACCCCATAAAGTCAGTGAAGATCATCGGTTTAGAATAAAGCATGACCATTCAATGCTCCATGTGCTACCAAATCCCCTACAAGAAGAAGTAAAAAATAATCCCCGGAGAAAAATTATGGACTCTTTAGCCTATGCGTACAAACACCAATTTTAATGATTTGAAAAGTCCTTTGGGAAACCATTATCACCCTAAAAACTCTACAATCGTGACATCATGCAGGCCTAGATAATCACCATATCTGCACATGGAGGTCACCATCAAGGAGGTAAACAAGTGCCACTTTGGTGCCCCCCAAGCATTGAATAAGCATTGCATAAACACCACTCAAGTTCCCTCTTGCTATGCTAGCTTGCTGATTGCATGCCCTATGTGCTGTCATGATGAGTCCAATGTTTTTGCCCTTTCTTGTAAAATGAATTCCCAAAAATTACCAATAATTCTATAAAATTTCTTAAACCTTAGAAAAACAATATGGTTAAAATTATAAATCCTTTTTCCACAAAATTTTTTTCATTTTAAAATAGAAAACTTCTATATTTTATGCCATATATCACTAGATTGTCTTAGAAAGTAAACTAGGTCAACTACGCCATTACCTCTAGTCAAAATTATATCTTCACTAATCTCTTATTTCAAATTATCAAAAACACTATTTTTTTACAAGATCTTTATCTTGAGAAATTTTACAGTCATTAATTGCATAAAGTTAGCCTTAAAAAGTGTTAGAAATTGAAGGAAAAATGGCGCAAGATTCATGAAAATATAATAAAAACATGTTAACAAGCATCATAATTGCATGATTTATGCATTAAAATTAGATAAGAATCACTCATTTGCGTAGACAAAATTTGTGCTATCACTCACATGAAGGAAACCACTTACGCATAGAAATACTTATGCACATCCCATCAGTCATATGATGAGTGAAAAAGTTTTGGTTGAACCTTTGGAAAGATTGACTTGAATGAAGCTTGAGCTATTCCTTGAGGATTGGCCATCAGAAGTGATTGACTCAATTTTTGCTAACTGGAATGAGTCGACTCTCCATGAGGTCAACTATTGAATTTTTACTATTGGATTTGATTTGACTCAATTCTTCGGCCTTTTCAAGATGTACGATGATGAAAGTTATATATGTATATATATACAAATGGATTTCTAGGAAATGAAAAGTTAATTTAATGAAGATCTATGTGAGGGATCATGCACACATAGCTAGATTTATGTCCTTATTTTAATTGAGAAATAATTTGAGAAATAAAAGGCTTCACCCGACCCACTGGATCAGTATAGATGATTTTAGAAGCTAGCAATCTTTTGGCTAGCTCGTGCAATCATATGATTACCTTTGAATTTTTCAAGAATTGATAGCACTACTCAAGAAATACAAAGACTTGTATAGCGGTTAGACAATATCGATCATGTGAAATTTAGAAAGGTAATATAATTTTAAAAAACTCTATCACATGGATCTAGCTATATTTACATGTAGATTTGTTTAGAGTCTAAAAACTTAATTATATGTCTTCATGGTCCAAAAAAAGTATTTTATCTCTAGCAATAAGTTCATACATGTGCATGCATGGAAAATGAGATTCCGGTTCGTAAATGTACTAAATGAAGAGGATGATAGACTAAACTAATATAGGAAATTCTTGAGTAAGGACCTATTAACAATTGTACATCTTAAATTTATAAATACATAAATAAGTGTATAATTAAGAGGAATTCAATCTGTAAAAAACAGCTAGATGTAGATCATATTCTTTAAAATATAAACAAAAGAATAGCTAGACAAGAGATATAATTTCCAACAAATGAATTGATGGAATTGGATTGCAAGACCATGAAAATCTATGATGCAATGAGGCTCTAAATAACACCATGACTACCAAAACTTCAGATCAAATGGAAGAAACCTAATTACATGAATCTTGTACTATGTGGATAATAGCTCCTCAAGTTATATAAAATTTCATGATTTCATAATGATGGAGAGAACATTGATTTTATTTCTTGAGAGATATCAGAGACGAGAGCAATGTTTAGAAGAGCGCTTGAGAATGAGATGATATAGAGCTTTCTTGTTCCCAAGAGAGAAATCGCTTTCTCTTTGACATTGTTGAAAAACTCAACATGGAATCGAAACACAAAAAAATCTCTCATTGAATCATTATATCCACTCCATTTTTAATTCACCGACTCGAAGTGGTGATTTATTGTTGTTTTGTTCTCGTCTTGAAGAACACTATTTCTTCGAAAATCAAGTGCACCATGCATATGGTGTAGCATATTGCGCTTTAAAAAAATCAAAAGAAAGATATATGTAAACAAACCATAAATGGAAATATTTATATGCACTGAAATGTATTTATTTTAATGCACATCCTCAAATTTAAACCTATATATGCATAGATATGTATATATAGATCATAGACCTTGAAATGAATGTGGGTTAAAATAACTATTTCAGATTGCATCTACATATGTGATGGCTTTTTGTATCATCATATGAGTCTGCACATGGAGCTACATGAACTGTAAGAACTCCATTAATAGATATATGAATATGCACAGAGGACATAAAAGAATAAAGGTCTATCAGAAGACCTTGGTTTAATCAAGATAAAGGTCCCCATTGATAGTGGACACAAAGAATTGTCTGAAATATATCATAAACAACTATCTAGTACTTGACATTTGGCATAAAGTGTTGAAAATTAATCATTTAAGATTTTGTTAAAGGATATTAGAATCATTTCTGCAGACAGGAAAAAAAGCTAAAAATCCCTTCGCAGTCATAATGGAAAAAAGTGACACTTACGAATGATCAAGTGGGTGAAAAGTCTGGAGAAGAGCTGAAGGGGGAAGAAAAGCTTCTGTATGAGATAGACAATTTCGGCTGATGACCGCTTGCCATCTTGATCTTGAATCACAATACTCATCGTGAGAGATTGAAAATGCCACTCCAACACCTGGTCCACAACCCTGTATGTGTTAGGAGGCAAGGTCATAGAAGAGGGCTTATAGGATGATGGAGGGTGGAAAGCCATAAACTCCACATTAGAAAGAACACCCTCACCAAAAACATGACTAAAAATGGAACATACCGATTATGGAGAAATGTTATTATCATACGTGGAACAAGGAAATAGCTATCATGTTGCTTAAAAGTAATGACATCTTCAACTTATGAGTAAACAAGTAGTGTTTTCTGGATTCTCCTCTAGTTTGAGTTTCAAAAAAATCCTCCTCTTTCAATGTCATACGTCCAAAACTACTTATCCCAAATCTTCATGTCTTGATGAAGATGTGCTGAGATAAAACTCTCAAATGAAGAAATCATTTTAAGTAGTACATGCCATCAAAAGCTTTCACTTTTTTTTTTGAAATATTGAGACAAAAGGTATATTCCCTTGCGTAAGAGGGGAATCCGGGATAAAATGTAGTTAACTACCCTTAAAAATGAGCATAGAACCTTTGAAACTATTATGAAAATTAATTTATTTTGTGTCAAAGATTTTCCGTAGCATGTATGGTGATGCTGGATTCTTGGTAGACTTAGAGACAATAGATCAACAAGCAGACTTTTTTTCTGTAACACAAAAGGGAAGAGCACCTGGGATCAGTGAACTTGACAAGGTGACATTAGGTCCCATGGATAAGAGACATCCAAGGGACCTAATGTCAAGCTATATCAAGCATGCATGAGAGGTGAGTTCAAAGCATTTACCTCACGGACTATATGATTCAGTGAGGATAAGAGACATCCTTGAAACCTTGAAGGTCACATTAGAAGCCCAATGTGATTACTGTGTGTTAACAGTCCAATGTTAATATGACATGATCATGCTCTGCATCACATAACTAAGCATGTCGATATCGGCCATTTATTCATTGAGAAGAAGTTCGAGAATAATATCTGCACACTGAATGTCAGTAGACAAGCAGTGTGCTATATTTTTGACAAAAAAGGCTTCTTCCAAAGATCGTATCATAGTCTCCTTGGCAAGCTGGGAATGGAGAACATCCACCCTTCACCTTTACGGAGAGTGTGAAAAGATTTACTGTCTATTTATGAAAATTGCAAGACATACGTTAGGATTATAAACAAAAAAACGTTGGGCAAATTGCAAGACAAACTTTAGAGACGATGCTTTTGTATAGCTTTTTCTCTCTTTGCTAAACAAAAAGGAGATAAAGATTTTTTTTTTTTAAGTACAGAAAGGAGATAAAGATAGTAGGATTTACATCAGTATTAGTTTCAACAGGTGAGGAATACATAAATAATAGATCATATCAGTGATAAAGTATGATCTAGAATAGGAACAGATTGTCTTTTTCATCAGATTTTGGTTTATGCTGTTACAGAATAAATGAGTCATAAACCTTCCTTCATGCCATCTACCCATCCTTATGGTCACTGATTTTCAGGAAGAGATTCGTCCTCTTCTTTCTGTTGGCAGAGTAAAATTCTTTCAACCTTCTTACCTTCTTCTGCCATTAAAATAAAACTAAACAACCCAAATCTAAGTCATTTGAAAGATATTTCAACTTGGTGCTAATCAACTTTGCTGAATAATAATCATAAATATTTAAACTGTTGCTTATTGGTAGATACCAATAGTAACAGTTCAAATAAACATGGACAAAGAAACTGCAAAGTGAGAGGTTGGGCATTCTCTATCTACCTATCTCTCTCTCCATTTTTAGCAGGAACCGCCATAAAACCACAGAACCCACACAAAGTATTTCATATTGTTCAGAATAAACAAAATAGCAGACCATGGATTTCATATTTGAAAGAAGCATAGAAATCATCTAAAATGATGAAAAAAAGACATACATCAACATCATAGTTATTTTTACCCGATGATCTGAGGAGAAGATCAGCCAGGACCCACTTTAGGAATATCATAATGCTCGCTCATGTTGGCCAGATACTGATTGAAATCCTCAATTCGGTCTCTATGAGATTTGTTCGCCGTTTTTGCCAGTCTCTTGACATCAATTTTCTCTTTCTGTTCGATGTACTTTTTCTCTGCTGGTGTGAGACTATCCACATAGGAAGAACCTCGGTGAGATTCACCAGATTGATGATCATTCATATCAGAAGTCTTTTCAGCAAGATCAGATGATGGATCCGTCAGATTCGTTGCAGAAAGAGTATTATCGTCTTCGTGGTACTCTAAATTCTTCTTTTTCTTGACCTTCTTCTTCAAGCCTCCAGTTTTGACATCCAAAGCTTTTCCTTTCAGTTTAAGTTTCCCTGTAACGACATTCTCGTACTCCGACATTTTTCCTACATTGGGCACCACTCAGAAGCCAAAATTGCGGGAAACCAAAGTAAAATATCAGGAAATATATCCATCTTCAAAGTCAGAAAGATAATTAGAGAAGATGATAAAAGACGAATTTCTCTCTATTACTTCCCGATCTTTTCGTGATTGAAGATCAATAAAAAACGGAAAAGAGGAATCGATTGATCGGTCAATACAGAAGCTATTATTGGGATTTATCGATCAATAAAAGACGGGAAAAGGAAATCGACTGATGGATCATTTTATACCTCGGATGAAAGATTATTAGCGAAGCAAGAGAGGAAAGTTACAGCGGGAGAACCTTGATTTTTCGTATGCGCTGCGGGCGAACAGCAACCCTGGAGTCCCGTTTGCTGGAAGAAGAAAAAAAATTTCGTAGATTTAAAAAAATTGAAAATGACTGGACCCGTACAGACATCAATAGTCTGGGACCTAGGGCTGGGCCCACAAGACTACGGCTCCTCGATCCTGATCGAACCGATTTCGATCGAACAAAAATCGAAATATAATGGATCATTTTCTTTAAAACGGTGAGTGTGAGTCCAACATTACCCGGTCTTCTTTTAGGGAAGTTAAAAGCTTTTAAAAATCTTTGAAAAATTCTTTAAAAATAGTGGCAATTATCGTTACCTTTGACTTGAGTTTGACTGAAAATAATCATACAATCGATGATTGCAATCGGACTTGATTTCTGGAGTTCTGATTGAGGGCAAAATTCGATCCGAGATGATCAGGATCGAGTACCAATCACTATCGATGAACCTAAAATTGAGTTTCTAAATGGATCGACCAAGCGACTTAGCCACTGAACTGCATGGTATGAGCAATTTAAAGGGCTTGATAAATAAGATTGTCGAGTCACCATTGCTAATATTAGGTGGATTGGTACAAAACAACTTTGAGGGGCTTGAAAAATAAGATTGTTGAGTCGCCATTGACAATCTTAGGTGTATTGGTGTACATCAACATTGAGGGGCTGGATAAATAAGAATATCGGGTTGCCATCGACAATCTTAGCGTCAAACAGTGTAGAACACTGACTTGAATCTGCAAGCATTTCTCTACAAGAAGGATTAGAGTCTGAATCCACAGAACTAACCTCTTCAACCCATGAATCCACAAGGGTTTGTACTTGAATCCACAAGCACAAGAGCACTCTCAATCGGGGAGAACACTCAGAGAAGGAGAGAGCAAAGCTCTCATAAAGAAATAACTTCAAAGTGTATCCTCAAGGGTTATAAATGGGGGGCCTTATATAAGCCTCAAAAACTGAAGGGCCATCCAAGTGACAAGACCCTTGAAAAGATAACTCAAAATCTTTAAGTTACAACTCTGACATCATGTTTGTGTTAGGGACTAGACCTGACACAACAAAAGGAATCTTCTACGCTACACAAGGCCTAAAAAGATATATGTTGCAGATTCTGGGAACTATAGAATATGACACAAAATATTTATGAGTCTCTAGATGATCCTTTGTAGACACTGATAGTTCTTAGAGATTCTTTCTTGGCCCATTAAGCTCTAACTGTACCTCATAGGTGGGCTTTGTGAGTTGCTTGGCTATATTAGTCATAATTGGGCTTTTGGAGGCTCTTGAGCTACATCAGATTGCTATAGATGAACATTGAGGGGCTTTACTATTTCCTTAATTAATAATCATGAATGAGGTAAATATTAGAATTGGGTATATCCTAATTAAAAAGGCGACTAAATGGATACAAATGGTTTTGCAAAGGTAGGAGTAAAAATTAATTATCAATACAATGTAAACAAGTTGTATGTAATGATCATCATATGATGATCACATTAAATGATGATAGCTGACTAAGGTGATATATTTTATTGAAGATGAAGATGATAGTGAATGATAATAATAGCATAATTATAATGAACGTTGTTTATGACAATATCATTAAAAAAACCTTCGACACAATATTCCATTGTCATGCCATTGGTAAGCTCAATGAAAAGCCCTAAAATGTGATTTCTCTACGTATTTACATCTTTATGAGTGGTGATAATTGATGGATATTATGTGGCTTATAGGTCAATCACACTTCTATGTATCTTGTTTATGTTCATTGAGATGATATTTATTCATTATCATTCTTGTGTGATGATTGCAATGAACTCCATGAGCATATGAAATGACTAAGTGAATTATGATGAGATCATAATACATTGATCATTAGTCTTTAAACTTATGTTCTAAACATTCATATTCGTGTGATATTCGAGAGAGACATCGAATTGTCCAGAAAAGAATAGCACTATCTAATCCAACTCATATGATAAGTATGGCTGATCATGTAGCCATCGATGTAGAGACACTAAGGGTAGATAGTGGGTGCTCTTTAGAGAAAGATTTCATTGAATTGATCCGTATGAATCCCTGAATGGTAATTATGCTTAATTTTCAATCATGTTGATTCATGTCATGATAGTATATGTAGTACTTTGACTTGAGACACCAAAGACATCTTGTGGATGGATGATTGTGTTTTAATTATGACTTACAAACCCCTAGCCACGGGATATCTAAAACGTCATATATTGGATAAGACATGAAGTCCATGAAGATGATTGTGTGATCAAGATGGGATCATCCGCCCTCTGTATTTGAGGATATTGACTCAAGGAATAAGATGTAATGAAATCCTTGGCCACGGTAGTAGAAATATCGAGAAAAAAATCCTTGAGTGACCGATTAGGGTTTGACAGTTGACCATACCCCAAGTCATTCATGAGTCTTGTGCGAATGAAGGATTATACATACATGGTAATCGATGACATAAAGGTTTCATAAGTGAGTTTTTATATACTCTATATCTCCTATAGTATATGGTGTAGATTGGCACCCAACAGGCTGTCAACTCAACCTATCGATTGGGTTAAATCAATCCTTGATTAATTAATCTATATGTTGGTGTGGATAATGAATTAAAGTTTACCAATAAAGTTTTATTTGGTCTATAGAGTTATTAACTAGCGAGATATATGAACCTAGAGGGTCACACACATGAGGTGTATGAATATTGGTGGATATAGACATAGTTATGAGGTTTTTATGAAAAATCCACATATCATATGTCTATAAATAGGGGGAGAACGACCACAACTCAAGGTGGCCATGAAAGCCTTGTGAGAATTCTCTCCTTTCTTCTCTTTCTCTCTTTGTAAAGACCTTTGAAGAGGGGATACAATCATCCGGAGACCGTGTGGATACTACTAGAGGCTAGACACTTGAGTAGCTATAAGAACTCCTTAAAGGGAACCCTGTAAGTATGTTTTCTCATGTGTACTAGATGATAGGGTCATCTGTTCTTAGTGCCTCAATGTTTTGAACATCCGATTCAATATATTCTGTTGCATTCGATATTTTGATAAAAAATTCTAAAATTTTATTGACCATAGAACCCAATAATAATATCATGATGTAATGATTGTTGTTAATGAATGAGAGGATGTTGATGAATGATGATAGTGTCATGGTGACAATGAATGGTGATAATAATAAAGATGATGATGTTTTCAATGATGAAGAAAATAATGATTATGATTATGATGGAGAACAATCACTTATGTGATGTTGTTTTTCACAACCACATTCCTGTCACCATTAAGCTCCATGAAAACCTTGGAGTCAAGCATACGAGTGGGCCCCTACCTTCTATGAGGGGATGATAACATGGATTTTATATGTAAATTTTTTTCATATTATAATCACTCCAAAGATATAATTTAAATGATGTTATTATGTTTCATGACACATCACATTCATCGTGCCATCTCACTTGAGTTCTCAATTTGCACAATTTTAGGGCTAGTTATGCTCGTAAATCACATCTAGCCTTTCACAGGGTCAAATGGTTTTAGATTAATCAAATTATCGGGTTTTCTTGAATGTAGAACTTAAGTTAAGAGAAATTTGAAGACACAAGAAAATAAAACTATCCAAAACAAAAATATGTGATTTGAAAAGGCTTAAACTCTTAAAATTTTAATTTTTTTAGTCATAAACTTAATCAAGTTTTGGAAAAAATTTTGAATTATTTTAAGTGAAAAGAGAAATGGGATAGTTTACTTGTAGTAGAGAGCGTGTACTTTTTACTTCTCTCAACTCTCTACGCCTGGATCTTCTTCTCACCTTATGAGTATTTCTAGTGACTTCCTCATCATTAGCATCCATTGTGAGCCCGTTTCATTTACTCTTCACTTGGGCCATGGTCATTTTCATCATCTTCTTCCATCTTTTCTCAAGAGAGGAAGAACTCTATCACATCTTTCCAACAATGCCTTTATCTACATCAACACAATCATTTCTTGTGATATCTCATCGTACATGTCATTTGGTTAATTGGGCTTGACTCAACACATCAACTGGTTTGGACACATAGGCCCATAACATACAAATTAACCTGATATGATTGACGAGACGAAACCGCGAGGTCGTCAATTTCACATGGTCTCGTGTCAAAAATAATTCTAAACTTACCAATTTGATGAAAATGATTCAAATTGAGGGGTATAATGGTAAATAAGGGTCGAATCTACAGGGAAATAAGGAAATTTATGATGAAAATAAATCGATGGTAGAAATTGGGGAAAATGGTATATTATGAAAGATAACTTCAAATTGTTTCCAAGGAATCAAGAATCATCGAAATTGATCTTGATTTTCACAGAGAAATTGAAGTTTGAAGTAGAGATAAATTTCCGAACGTTTAAATCGTGAAATTAACAAAAATTGAACTAAATTTAACTTGAAATCCTAATCTAAATCAAAATTAAACATGATTGGATGATAGATTAGCAAAAACCGATTCCACTAACCCCAAATAGCGATCAAATTAACACGATTAAACCTCTTAATCGTCGAAAACGTGAAGAACGCGATCGTGGAGTTCAAGCTTCGATTTCTCCTTCGTCTTTCAACCAAATCTTGATTTCAAGCTCTCCGTGGGTACGGAAATGAGAGTAGAAGAGGATGGACTCGAGAGATTCGAGAAGGGAGGTGTCTAAACAGATCAATTTTCTTTGATTTCAAACTTGAATGCTTACAAATAGGAAGAACATGCCTTATTTATAGGCTATTTGGGCGTAACCGTTTGATAGAAACGATCGACGGTACGATGGAGCGGTCCATCGTGGACCGTTTCAGATAAGTCACAGACGTCCGATCTTGATGGACGGTTTCAGATGAGCCGCGTGGGTGAGCGTTCATAAAACGTGTGAGATTTCCGCCGTTAGATCGCGATCCGACGATCAAGATGCTCCCGGCGCGATTAAATCACGACCGTTATAACGCTTGAATTAAGCCACGTGCTTTTGATGAGATCTGGTGGACCGCGCGTCCATGCGATCCACGCACGCTGATGGATGCTCCGTTTGATCCGACGCTTCCCCTTCAGCCACGTGTCCTACGCGTTTAAAACTCTGTGGAACTTAGTCCCACACGAGTAAAATAAAAGAAATGAATCGGGTTTATAAGGTACGTCAAATATATGAGTTAGCGTATTTCCGATAATCGGAAGGCTTATATATACTATAACTCATATATATATAAATAATGCATATGTCACATCGTCGCGTAGGTGCTGCGTGGCGCTGCCACGTCGCATCCACATGGGTCCCGCGCGAAATTAAAACCCTTTTGCTTTATTTTTAATTCATTTTTAACATTAAAATTCGCAAAATTAATTCAGAAAAATCCCGAAAAATCCCTAAAAATTAGAAAATTCATAAATTTTAAAATTTAACTCCAAATTAATCCAAATTTCTTTCATTTGATCCAAAATTTAATTATCTATCATTCTATAGAGTCAAAATTAATAAATAATGAGAGTTTTAATTTCCATTTCGAAAATACATTTATTTTTTTAAGGATTTTAACTTAAGAAAATATAAATAAATGTTTATTAACATTTTCTCTCATTATTTTAACTTTAAAAAACCTCTATAATCTCAAGTAAAGATGGGTTATTAATTATTTATCTTTAAATCATCATATTTAACCCTAATTTAAAGTATTTTTGAGATTATAATGACCTTTTTATGGAATGATAGAAAAATACATATAAATATGATAACATGCATGGAAATGAAATCATTTATGTCTTAATATTCATCAATAATCATGTTTTATAATGTTTGTTTAGCATGTTATCAATGATATCCATGAATACTATATATTCACTTAACTATGATATATGTATATATACTTAATTATGGTGCTTGATAACATGCTCTCTATACATGAAATTATATGATTTTTAATGCAAATTAAGGCATAAAACATTTTATTCTTATACATATTATCATGTTTTGAGTGTATATCTATCATTCTATAATAATTTAAGTTATCGTCTCAAAATGTGTGACGATGAGAGTCCGTGAGGTCGTTGAATACATGCAGATATGCATCAAAAAATTTACCAAACTCATCAATTTTAAAGATTAATCACGAATTAAAGAGTATAGAGGTGAATAAGGGTCAAATCCACAAAGAATGAAGGTATTTTTTGGGTATTCTTTGAAATTCGATCAAATCAAACAATAAATTGAGGTGAGAAATTAGGGATTTTGATATATTTGGAAAGAAAACTCAAAGACGAATCCACATAATCAAAAATCACTCGATTTGGATCAAGATTCGCGGAGAAATCAAAGAATGAATTAGGTAGAAATATCCGAACGCGAAGAGAGAGAAATCCGAAATAAAACCTAAAATTAACCTAATCTATGATTATAAATTACAATTTAATAATATAAGACAAAAGATTAGGAGGAAAATACATAATCTATCCCAAGATAGTGATCAAAATGATCCAATTGATCGCCAGATCAAAGGCATTTCATTCCGCGATTTCAAAGACAATTGTCGGCATTCAAGAGGGGAATTCTCTCTATTCTTTCGACGAAATCTCACTATTTTACCACTTCTTGGACGCAGATTTGAGTCTAGAAGAAGAAAAAGCAAAAGATGCAAAAATGGTGGTATCTAGACAGTTTGATTACTTGAAAACATCCAAGAATGATTTATATCGTCAAAGAACAAATTGATTTACTAGGGAGAATTGGGCATATTCATCGGATTATCATTTAATCTTTGATCAACGGCTCTGATGAAATGCATATATGTGAATCATTATGCTTAAATCGCCACGTCGAGATCTCGCCAGTCGGAGATGGTCTGTTGCATCGGAGATGGACTGCCGAGATCTCGCCACGTCCGACGCGAAGAAGTAACACATGAAATGCTCGCCATCTGATCTTAATCTTACGCTCCAAATGCGTTTCATCGGTTTCAATCTCAGTCGTTATAACTCCTTAGATGAACAGCGGAGATTAAATCATTTTAAAATGATTCGCTAACAAACCAGAGTGCACCACATACCCCTTCACTTAAGTGACGATCGACGATCGCGATTAAATTGCGTGATCAGATGCTCCACGCAACGCCGCATCACCCGTGAATATTAAAACAGAAACGTAGTCTCACATGACAAAAAATTAAAGGATTTAATGCGTATATAAGGTACATGTGATTCGTGGGTTAGCTTTTATCTTAAAAAGGATTCTTAATCTCACTAATCGAACGCGCGCACATACGCGTTGCCACATGGCATGTTCATACACCGCCTCCTGACGACGCCATTTTTGCCCCCACCACGTTACTTGCCATGTCAGCACTTGATAGAAATCTGATTTTATTTATTTTATTTCAAAATAAATCCAAATAAATTCAAAAAAAATCAACAAAATTCCATAAAATCCCTAAAAATTAGAAAATTTATTGCTTTCAAAATACAACTCCTAATTAATCCAAATTGATTTTATTAGATCAAAAATTATATTATCTATCATTATAAAAAGTCATAAAAACAAGAGGATAAATTTTTATTTCAAAAATACACTCATAAAAAGTATTTTCTCTTATTATTTAACATTAAAACCTAATTATAATCTCAAATAAAAATGGGGATAATCTATTCTTAAATATATTTTTCATATTTTATCATAATGATCCCTAAATTAGTGCATTTTTAGATTATGACTTATTTTTAATAGACTGATAGATAAACACTCAATAATATTATAACATGTACTAGAATGGAATATTTTATGCCTTAATTTGTATTAATAATCATAGATTTTCATATATAATTTACATGTTATCGATGTGCTATTTCTAGGGATAATCATAAATAATTAAAAAAGAAATATTTAAGAGTATATTATTTTTACTTTATATTTGAGATTATGATTTGGAGTCTCTTTCTCAATCTACCAAAATCCTCACTTTATCACCTCAATTTCTCATCCGATTTAATCAAATTTGAAGAAATACTTTGAAAATACCTTAATTCTCCGTGGATTCGACCCTTATTCACCATTATACTCTTTAATTTGTGATTATAACATTAAATTGATGAATTTGGAATATTTTGACACGTCTCTGTGTGCTTTCAATGACCGCATGAAATCGTCTTGTTAGTGCTTCAAAAATATTCTACCAAATATTAACACCTAATGATCAAATTATCCAACTAGAAATGAATTAAACAAAATTTCAATATAGAAAATCTGTTTTTACCAAATATTAATATTATTTGTTTTTTCAAGAATATACTTCTGCATAAATGTATTCAATTGTTTCTATCACAAGAGTACTGAATACTATTCATATAGATTATACAAAAATGTAAAAATAAAGAAGAAGAATCTGACTAGTTATGACTGGTGGATGGCATCTGATCGTGATCTATCCTTGATTGACCAATGGGATTGGTTGATCAACCAAGGATGGTTATGATCATATCAATGGGTATCAATCACCTCTTGAAAATCTGAAAAAAATTGTAGGAAATTTTTAAAAAAATGAACTTTTGAAAAGAAATTGACAAAGATTCCTCCATGATCTGATCAATGATCAAATCGCTATTTTAAGGGAGTGATAGCTGATCAATTGCCGAGTTCGTCACTGATCATCCATTTCGATCATGCTGATCATCCATTTCCCTACTTATGATCCATTAGATTTAAAAATCTTTTGCCAACTGGGATAAGACACCAACGTTGACCGCTCCATTTCAGGAAATTCAAGAAGAAGATATCTTTTGGTCAACGGGCCTCGAGCTTTAATTTAAGACGAAATTTCTCACGCGCTATTCGTCATGCGGAACTCCAGCTCAGCTTTTATTCAGATTCACGTCTCTCTCCCCACAACCCGACAACGCGTCTCATCTGCTCTCTTTTTCTCTCTCTATCTTGTTGCTTGTCCTGCAGTTTTTCCTTTCTCTCTCTAAACTTAGAGAGAGACGATGACCCGACTCTTTTTCTCTCTCTAAAATCCGATAGCGCGTTTCATCTACTCTCTTTCTCTCTCTAGCTTCTTTCTCGTCATGAATTCTGCTGTGTCTCCGACGAAACAGCCGAGCCAAGTCTGGTGACCCGTTCAAATTTACTTTGGCTTCTAGCAAAACCGCGGCGTTGACCTTCTCCATCATTGACCGAAACCATTCGAGTGGGGAAATCTGACTCTCCGGGTTTCGATATTTATCTGGGAGGAAGAGAGGGGGAGGAGAAAGGAAATCGGAAGCTCGGCTATTTCTCTGCCTTCGGCCTTTCTCTCTCATCCATCCTCTCCGCGACCGGAAAATTTAACCCTGTTCAAGGAAGCTGATGGCTGTGAGTACTTTCTCTCTCTACTTCTCTGCTTTAAGGTTTTGATTCGTTTCGACTTCGCCGTAATTTTGACGAAATTGGGCGCATCCACCCTGAATCTTTCTCTCGGTTTCTGTACTCATCCTCTCTCTCTTCTCTATCTATCTCTCTCGATCCATTTATCTATTGCTTTCGACATCGCTCTATCTGTCAAGTTATCTCTCTCTCTATGTATTTATCAATCTATCTATCTCACAGCCATCAATCTATTTATCTATCTATTGATCTCTCTCTCTCAATCTATATATCAACCAATCAAGCATCTATCTACATATACTTTTCTCGTTCTCTACCAATCCGTCTATCTCGTTCTCTGTATCCATCATTTTTATGTCTGTTTATCCATCCGTCCATCTTTCTCTCTCCCTCTCTTGATCATCCATCCATCTTCATTTTCAAAGAAAACTTTCTCACGTAAACCCGAATTCCAGAACGTCCCCAAAGTTCGGAAACTGGGAAAAGGAGCAAGTCCAGTACACCGTGTTCTTCGAGAACGCGCGCGTGAAGAAAGGCGCAGGAGGGCACCTGATGAACCCTAATGACCCAGAAGAAAATCCCGGCGCCTTCAACAACCAGACAAATATTCAGGAAGAAGAACGCAGAGAACGAGCTCGCCAGTACTACAACAGAGAGCAAAGACCAAGGAGGGAGGAAATTGAAGACAGAGAGCAAAGACCAAGGAGGGAGGAAATTGAAGACAGAGAGCCCTGGAGATCTCCATATCACGCTTCGAGTAACCAGAAGGAAGAAATTGGAGAGGGAAACGGACCCTTCACGGCTTTTCCCACGAAGAACAATCCATTGAGACCGAAATTTACGCAACAAGTGGAAGAGGTACATGCAATATCTTTACCTATTTTTTTAAAATAATCAAATAAATATATTTATATGAATTATTGTTCTTATTTCTGCCATTTTAATTGCTTTATTATATTTATTTTTAATAGATCAGAGATGGAAAGGGGCCTTCCACTAATCCCACCAAGAACAATCCATTGAGACCGCAGTTTACTCAACAGGTGGAAGAGGTAAGCACACCATGAATTAATTCTTTAAAAAATTTATGAAAATTAGTAAAAATTATAGTTACATTGATATTTGGCTCAAATAAAATTTCTGATTTTTTATATGTAAATATTTCATCATAGGATGCATTTTTTTATTTGATTGGGGAAATTTTCTGATTTTGTATATTTAAATATTTCATCATAGGATGCATTCTTTATTTGATTGGGGAAAATTTCTGATTATTCTTCGCCTGATTATTGGAGTACAGAATCATAGAGCTGTGTCGGTGCCCAAATTCGGCGACTGGAACGCAGGGAATGCGGACGGCGGAGGTGGCTACACGATGATATTCGAGAAAATGAAGGAAAATAAGCAAAATGGGGTGATAAATCCCCAGGTTCCTGCTTACACGGCGTCCCCAAGATTGCAGCAAAATCAGAAAACCAACGCTCATAAACCAGCAAAATCATCGGTAATCAATCATTTTCAGCTCGTGGAATTGTGATAAAATTTGATAATCAATTAATCTAGGGATGAATAATTTGATAAAATTGTGTGATTTTCTTTTTGCAAGAAATGGGGAAGAGTTGTTTTGATAATTTTATTTTTAAAATTTTGATTACTATCCAATATTGATAATGTTGAGGTGGGCCAGATTTTCTTTATATTGGTTCAATGATTTGACGCAAGTCAGATTTTATGAAGCTAAAATGAGGACGATTCATTTTTCTATGATTTCAATAATTTGATAAAAATTGTGTGATTTTTTCCAAAAAAATGAGGGTGATATTTCACATTTGATTAATAATCCTACTTTAAAAATTGGCACAAGAGAGAATTTCTCATTTAAATTATTTGGTTTAATTCTTGAAACTTCCATGTAAAATAGATGAATAATCTATTGCCATCCTATTATGAAATATTATGATCATGTTTATGATTATTTTTACGGTTTTTTGAAATTGGTTCTTCTGAAATTAAACAAAAATTAGATGAATAATATTTTTTTTTTACTTTTTTGATAATTTCTTTGGTACGATATTGCGCAGATGCTCTGCTGTTTCGGTCACTAAGATGCTTGAAGCTTGAAGTTTGGAGCTTGAGAATCAAGATATTCCTGGTTTGTGTAAATCTGAAAAGTGTTTTTTGCAGCAATTTTAGTGCTTGCTTGTGATGGAAGTGCTTTGAAAAAACAGTAAAGACAGAAATACTTTGAAAAAAATCTTAGTCCTGAATTTTTCTATATTTCCTAATAAAAGTATAATCAACAAAATAAAAATGGAGATTATATCAATGTTTTTCTAAATTCTGTGGGATCCATTTGAAAATTAATAAATTAAAGGGCTGTTTATAAATTTTATGAAAATTTATTCATTCCTTGAGACAGAAAATGCACCGCGAAAATCTAATATGATGCCATTAATCGCTCGTACCACCTTAAATAATATTTTGACATACTGAAAATATTGAAAATTTCACGTATATAAAATAATCTAGGCTCTCCATTGAGATTTAATGAGTTATATACGTTGGCTAAAGTTTATTTTAAAATAAAAATATAAGAAATTCTCAAAAATAAATTTGTACTATTAAAATTAATCTATGGATAGATATTCACAATTCTAGGATTAGTCTAATACCTCTTTTTCTATGGATTGGATCTATGATTTCTATAGAAGATCTAAGATTCCATACATTTTAAACATCTTAGGTCAAATATTTTTCAATTCACTTATTTAAACGGGAATAAAGTCAACCACCTTAAAATAAAGCATAATATCTTTTATTATAGATGTTACATGACACCTAACAAGACGGATTTGTGCGATCGTTGAAAGCACATGAATGCGTGTTAAAAATTTTACCAAACTCACCAATTTAATGTTTTTATCAAGAATCAAATAGTATAATGGTGAATAAGGGTCGAATCTACTACAGAGAAATAGGGAATTTTTAATTATTCTTCAAATTTAATCAAATGGGACGATGAATTGAGGTGGGAAATTTGGGATTATAGTAGATTTAGATAGAAGACTCCAAGAAAAATTCACATAATCAAAAATCACTTGATTTGGATCAGTATTCGCAGAGAAATCAAGGAGCAAAATCTAGGTAGAAACTTGATCGCGAAGAGAGAAAAACAGAGAAATTTTATAAAATTCGACTAATCTTCTAATAAAAATTGAAATCTAATGTTGTAAGAAGAAATATTAGAGAGAAAACACGTAATCTAACCGAAAATCGCACTCGAAATGATCTAATTCATCGTCGGATCAAGGCTTTTCATTATGCATTTTAAAAAACAAAATCTAGTATTCAAGAGTCAAATTCTCCTGATTCTCTCAGTGAAATCTCACTTTCAAACACTCCTTGGACGCAGAAATAAGTCTAGAAGAGAAAAAAAAGCAAGAATATTTAAGGATTCAAGAATTGAGATGTCTAAATAGTTCAACTGCTCAAAACATCCGAGAATGTTCTTTCTGTCGAAGAACATGGGTATAAATAGACTAAATTTGGGTGTGACGGTTCGATTTGCCCCTTTATCTTTGATCAATGGCTCAAATGAAACACTCATATGTGAATCATCATAGTGAAGTCTCGTCCATTCAATTGTAGATGGAGCGCTTAGATTTCATCATGTCACATGTGAAGAAGAAGCCTCGTGTAATGCCGGTCATTTGATCTTCATCGAATGCCACGCGTCCATTGGAGCCCATCGAGTGCAATTTAATCCCAGCCGTTATAACTCATCAGATGAATGGCTGAAATTAAAATATTTTAAAAGATGAATTGTCGCCCAATCAGATGTCGCCATGTACCCCTCAACTTAAGTGAAGATCGACTGCTTTTATTAAGTTTGTGAATCGAACGCTTCTCGTCGCACCACATCACCTGGCATAAAAAGAAAGAAAAATAGTTTGACATGACAAAAATTGAGGCAAAAATTGTGTATATATGTGGAGCGGTCTTAGTGAGCAAGCTTATATCTATTAATGGATGCGCACACACACATATACACACATGCGCCACGTGGTGCGTGTGCACATTGCCACGTGGCGACATATAAATAGCTCCACCATATCAGCACGTGATAATAAATTTTATTTTTTAAAAAATTGAAATAAGATAAAAATAAATCAAATTAAATACAAAAAAATCAAAAAAATTCCAAAAAAATCCCTAAAAATGAAAAAATCATAAAATTTAAAATTATAACTCTAAATTAATCCAAATTTGTTTTTTATCAGAAATTAAATAATCTATCATTCTAAAAAGTTTAATTTATTAAATAACAAGATAATAAATTTTTTATTATCTTGTTGCATTTTTTATTTCAAAAAATGCAACTCATTTCTTTTAGAAAATAAAACTATAAAAATAAAAGAGTGTATATAAAAATATTTTATCTTACTATTTAACATTAAAACCTAATTATAATTTCAAATGTAAAATCAGAATAATCTAATCTCAAATATCTTTCTTTAATTATTTATGATTATCCCTAAAAATAGTGTATTTTAAGAATATAGCTTAAATTTTCATATAATGATAGATATGCACTCGAAATATGATAAAATGTATAAGAATAGAATATTTTATGCCTTAATTTACATTAATAATCATATAATTTAATGTATAAATTGCATGTTATCAACACCCTATAGAACCATACACCTTGTGACTAGATGAAATTCTTTTATCTTGTTTTCAAGATGTAGATAACATTAAAAGTGAATATTTATATAGAAAATCAAATGTGAACCAAAATAGAATCTTTTTTTATGATCCTAAAATCCACAAAGAGTTATAGTGAAGTTTTAAATTTTACAATAGAGATGATCTCACGTATATGCCCAAGTAGGAGATTGTTAGGTTTAAATTTCTCCATGGACATATGTATATATGAGTTGCAATCATTAGCTCTAGTAAATTTATATGATGGGCATTAGACATCCCATTATGAGTATGTAAACATATTTTTAAAGACTTGTCAATTCAAACTATTTAAGGGCGTATTTGGAAAAGGGGTCAAGTTTTTTAGTCCCTCTACCATTGTGAATATTTTGAGGCCCCATTACTATTGAGAAACTTGGTACTATTGTGGACACGCAAAAGACCCCCTTCATTGCTCCAAGAATAGTGAAGATTGATGGTATTGCCATCAAGCCTGCTTTACACCATTCATGTTGATCATCCACTTGGTATCACCAAGAGACATCTAAGCTATATCCAATGGCCCAACTACAAGGAAGCATAGATATACAGGAGTATATGCGAAAGACAAATTGGGAGATTTCTCTTGATTTAGATAGAAATAGTGATATATATATATATAGTTAAAGGGAGAGAGATTGAGAAAAGTAGGGGATGATGAGAGAGGGAGAGTTAGAGAAGTGACAAATGATTAGAGAGGGAATAGAAGCTGAGAGAGATTTAGAGTGAGAGTAGGGAATGATGAGAGAGGGACAAGAGAGAGAGAGAGAGAGAGAGAGAGAGAGAGAGAGAGAGAGAGATAGCACGACAGTGGGGTTGAGGGGGATAGAGAGTGATGAGAGGATGAGACAGAGACAAAGACAAAAGAGAGATAAGAGGTGATTCAGTACTATAACAAGTGGGCAGTTTAGGTGGGTAAAATCATGGATGGGAGAAAGAGGGGCGAGAGGTCTTGACGGAATGGACATTGCCAAGAGAATTGCCCACACATCAAGATCCAAGAGCTTCACACCTTTTGGTCACCACTATTTGAAGATGACCCGTGAACAATACATTCAAAGTACAAAATTTTGAAAAAAAACTTAACATTAATAGTGTTTAAAACTAATTTATGAGAAACTAGTTCATGTAAACATTATAACATTTCAAAACCATATTTTTTAGGATATTATTGATGGGAAAAAATTTAGGCTAAAATTGAATAGAAACACTAAATTCATATTGATATTTTAATTATATTTAAATTTAAATGATAAGGATAAAAATGAACCGTTCAACTGAATAGATATATATTGATTCTCACTCATGACTCATGGATATCAAAATCAAATTAAATTCAACTTAAATTTCCTTATTTATTTTGTAGGAGATAATGAAAACTCGAGCTTTCATATTTTTTGCACTTCAAGAAGGGGTTCAAAAAATATATTTAATGGTAAATAAATGATAAAACTCAAACTTGGGATGATTTTTGTCCATATCATGGTAGTTAATTGGTTAAAGCTATATTTGGAAGTTAGATTTGCCACTAGAGTAGCAAATGAACCTAAAAGTAGTACATAAAATTGGATGAAAATATATTTTTCAAGATTTTATAACTAGCTAATAGCTATTAAAACATTAAAATGAGTTGGTTATAGGTCTTGAAATTGAGACATTAAAATCACAAGTATTTACTTGTCATAATTTTAGAATTTCAATAAAAGGATTGAAACAATTTTTGATGAATTTGTTTCTTAATATTATTCGTATTTTCCAATGATTTTCCATTTTAAATACTAACTGTACATTCTCAAATTTTTTTCCATTTTAAAAGTGTTAATAGGGTGATAAAAACCACCTAGTTTCTTAGAAGGTTGACATGAATCTCTAATGCTTAATACTCTATTATATTATTCTAGTTTTTATTGAACAAATCAAATATAGAGATCATTTTTTAAATTTACACTCTTGTTATCTTGATTTATTTGTGGAAGATTACATGGGTTTATATGTGAAGAAGAAGGGTAGATTGAGAGACATTGGAAGGTGTACAAAACACAAGGATAGGAAAAGAGTAAAACATGTACGGAAATGGGGAGACATAAGAGATGAGGAAACATAGCAATAGATGAGCCCATTGGATGGGCCTAGAGCATGGGCCAAGTGTATTAGCCTGATGGCCCTTGTAGATCATCTAAAAACTCCCCTTCAAGTTGATAAGGCGTCAAGCAAATGATAGTGATGAATAGTATGTGTCCTATAAGCCAAATCACACTTCTATATCTCCTTTATATTTGTTGAAATAATTTATTAATATTATTATTATGTAATATTTATAATGATGTCAATTGGAATATATAATGATAAGTGAATTATGATGAGATCATAATATATAGATCACTAGTCTTTAAACATATATTCTAAATATTTTTATTCGAAGGATATTTCATAAGAACATCAAAATATCAAAAATGAATAATATTATTTAATCTCACTCATATGATGAGTATGATTGATCTTTGTGGCCATCAATGTAGAGATGCAAAGGATAGACAGTGGGTGCTCTTCGGAGAAAGACTTAAACTATATTGATCTGTATGAACCCCTAAGTTTATCCAACATTAACTAAATTAATTGGATTTATCCAACATTGAAATTCTACACCATAAGTTTCTTAATCTTAATAGATAAAAAAATTGTGTTCCTTGAGGAATACAAAACTTCATTGCAAGCTATGTTCTTAAACCCATTGGCGAATTAGAAATAAAGATTTGGATTTATGATATGGTTGCAAAAATTTTGAGATTTATAGATATGTGCACTTCTTTTAGTCTACTCACCCAAAAGAAGGACACATTTTTATTTTATGCATGATATTCCTCATAGTTCTTCATATTAAATTGAAATATACACTATGTAAAATTATCTTTTCACTTATTTTGACAACTTTATTTTTTTTCAAAATGTTATCTAAACGACTTCTTGTAACCTATATTATAAAATTGATGTGGTACTTACCCAAAAAATTAATAAAAAACCATGCTAAGTTCAATTTCACTCTCCAGGTAAGATGAAGTTGGATATTTACTTTATACTATTCATATTCATGTTATGTCTTCTCCATTTATGTATATTCTTAAAAATTAAAAATATATCGTGAATCTCTTTGGAAGGTCAAACCTTTTAAATAATTTTGCTACAAACAAAGAATTTAAGTTCCAAACTTCATCTTTCTCCAAAGTGACAACTTTGGCAAGAAGATTATATCAAGAATTAGGAAAGTTGAGTTATATCTAGCTTTCCATAATTGGAAGCCTTTTTTAATGAATTCTTTGCTTTATAAATAATCACGTGGTAAGGGAAATATAATAATCTTTCAGCCATACAAGGTCAAGAACCTAGTATCTTTCTAACATATATGAACCTTTAAGTTAAGATCCAAGACTTTCAAAGAAAACTAGTATTAGATAAATATGACAAAATTTCCTTCATTATATCATCCTTGGGGTTAGAAAAGATTAGAATATTATTGAAAACATTAAATATACACTTATATTTATAGGATTGTTGGTGCACTATAAGACACAACTCATGCATTTACGAAGCACGATATCATTTTTTGAGTACATTTTCATCATTCTATGAAAATTATCTCGAAAACATCAAAAAAAAATTTTAAGGTTAATTTTATATAATTCATGAGTTTGAATTTTCAAATTTTCAAATTCTTTTATAGTAGCCTCATTTTATTTGAAAATTTTAATAATTACATTAAAAAAAGAGAATTCTTGAGTGTTTAAGCTAAAGCTATTTCTATTGCGGATGGTCAAGCATGTCCTGTTGTCGTGACATTGTGGGGTGCCCCTTTCCCTTGGAATTGAAAGATAGCAATGCCGATGATGCAAGGGGGGAGGTGTGGTATCAATCTATTTCATTAAGTATAGAGAGAGATAGGTCTGAAGGAAGATTCCGCTTGAATTTTCGCGAACAGAGTGTATTATGTCTAAGAATATTGAATTTAGGTCATCGAAACAGCTTCAAATCCAATTAACTTTCAAATAAAGTTTGTAGATCATAAAAATCCGCTTCCAATGATACCCGAGGCCGAGAGAGATGACAACCGAGGCCCTCCGGGCTTTTTTTCAGCACGGCCCACGGCCTGTCTACACTCCTGCTGCCAATACTCCTATCTTGCTGTCACTCTTCCTGAGCCGTATGATCAATGAACTCTTGGTCTAACGGCTGAGATGACAGAAATCCCCATGAATGTTTCAATCCCTATAGATCTGACTTATAAATCATATCTTGAGCTTCGAAAAAATGAAGCGACATAGGGATACAAAGCAAATATAATCTTTATGATGGTTTATTCATATATTAAGAATAATCAGTATGGCTTATTTTTAAATTCTATGAGTCAGCCCCAAGGGATTCAAATTTCCTCCAAACAGTCAAAAGTTCATACCCTCTGTCTCTCTCTCTCAATGGAAATCCCGGCGAATGGCGTGAGCTCGTGCTCGAAGGCGAATCTGAAGATCTACCAGGAATGGTTCTCCTACGCCGATTCAGGTATCTCCGTTGTCTTTCTACTTTTGGCGACTATTTACGGCGTTAGATCTCATTTTCGGATCGGAAATCAGATGGCGACGGACGCATAACGGGACCGGATGCGATCAAATTCTTCGCCATGTCCAAGTTGTCCCGGCCCGAGCTCAAACAGGTGGTTTCCAGTCGTACATTTCACTTTACCTTAGGTCATCCTTTTTTTTTATTTCTATACTTCGGTGACGTCACTGCTATATTTGACGTTTAGATTAGCTTAAAACATATTATATATTGTACAGATTCATTTCTTGTTTCATGTACGTGGAGAGTATAAAATCCTAAGTTGTCCACGGAGAACACGACGAAATTGTGTAAATTTGAAGATATTTGAGAGAAAATAGAGAGAGAGTTCTAGAAATTGAAGTTCACTAGGATCTTGGAAATTCACAATGCCTCTTACTTTGTGTCGTTTTTTTATCTATTTCGACACTTCGTTGATATCATTTCTATACCTAACGTTAAGATTACCCTTAAATATAATATCATGTACAGTTTTATTTTCCTGGTACATTTATGTGGAACAGACTGAGCTTATGAATCGTAATTTGATCAACGGGAAGGTATTTCGTAAATTTATAGTGAGAGAGAGGTAAAAAAAATGAAGTCATCTTTGTTCACTTGGGTTTTAGAAGGTCATATGCTATGTCTCTTACGTTGTCTCATCTTTGTTTTTGCTTGTCTACCTCTTGTGATTCGTCTATGGCATTTAATCAATAATAGTGCCGTGAAAATCATGTTTATTTGGAATTAGTCAAAAGATAGTCACATTCCAGCCCATTTTTTCCTCTCACTGAAACAGAGTGTTCTCCCCTGAAACTATCTTTTGTTTTCATTTGTTAGGATACGCGCATCATTTCATTTCTTTATCTCATACCGGTAATGCTATATTTGATTTCTACTTTATCTGTCATTTGAGCATAATGTTACGTGAAGGGAGAGGTTGAGGGGGAGTAGGTCTAAACCCTAGGACGGAGAGTGACAATAATGAAGTTTTGATAACTTTCATTTCCCCTTAAAGAAAGGAACCCAATCCCCTGCTTATAACCATAAGGGGTGTTCGTACAACTTCCCTGTAGTGGGGATAAACTGGTGAAAGCATAGGTAAGACGTTTATATCAGCTATTTATATTACTGTTAAAGATGGTTAATGTTCATATAATGTATATACTATTATGTGAAGATGGAGTTCAAACTCACTGTCTAACAGCTTCTGATTCCCTCTGCAGCCATAAAGTTGCGGCATGCACTATTAGTGAAAACATTTTTCTCAAAATACTTGATGAACATAAAGAATTTCTGCAAATGTTTTTTGGAATAATTTTGGTATTATTTTCAAAAGTTGACAAAATCAACTCATTCAAGTTAGTTCTTTGAAGAAATGATTAAAACAGATCAGTTGAGAAAAGCAATTTTCAGAAATTTCTAACCCTCTCTCTTTCTCTTTTTCTTTCCTATGATTTATTTTAAAATTCTGGTCATCAGATCTATCTTTAGATAGATCTGATGGCACAGATTGTAAGCTACCTTATGAACCCTATTTGCAAGGGATTCTTTTTCTTATGTTAGTTCATTGGGTGAGTGGGTAATTCGAATAATTGATCGAGCACACAAACATGATCATTTATTGGATAAAGATCCGAGAGAGAGACAGATGAGGCACAAAAAATGAGGTCTACTTGGGTTTTAGAAGGTTTTTGTGCAATGTACATCTTAGTGGGTCTTTCTGGAGAAAAGTTCTTTTGGCCCAATACACATGAGGAATCAATGCGTATCCGGCAGATTTCTCATCATCTCTCACAACCATTTAGAGGCAGAAAGTCATAGGAAATCTCACTGTCAAGTACTGACATGGATTCACATTTTTTTCTCTTGTGAAGATTTGGGCCATTGCTGACTCAAAGCGGCAAGGATATCTTGCATTAAAGGACTTTGTTACTGCTATGCAGGTCTTCATTTTGTGTTTGGTTAAGAACTTTTTTATCCTTCAAATTTTAACAGTATTTCATTTATAGTCACCCTCTTGATCTGCAGCTTGTTGCGGTGGCACAAGCAGGACAGGAAATCACTCAGGACACCCTGTATTCTGAAGGTGAGTGTCAAGCATAGAGGTAGACCAATCAATTGTGAGAAAGAGTTTGAGAGAGAGAGCATGTTATTTTCTATAAGGTTTTGTTGTATCTTAAAGTACATTGTGTTTGTGTTGGGCTTATTAGGAGATCTTAAAAAGACCTGCAATTCTCTGGTGATATACACTAAAATGCATGATATGTATCTAATAATATATGGAGTGGAAAAAAAGATGTGAAAGTGACAGTGAGAAATGGGAAGAATTGCATTTTTTAGAAAATGAAAAATTTTAAATGTTACAATTTCTGGCTGCAGATTTGGAGAACGTAAAGCCTCCTGTAATGGATGGCTTGGATGCACTTTTGGCAGTATGATTCAATTCAATTTTGTTTTCGCTTGAATAATTCATGTTTCTGCTTAATTTTTCTAATCACCAATATTTTTCTCTACAGAAAAAGTCTTCACCAAAGAAAAAGGAATCGGAGACAGAAGGTAGCACCCAACATAAGTGACATGCTCATCAATATTTATGCAATCTTGAATTGGTATATGTCTAATTGTTGTGAAAGCAGTTCCTCAACCTCCTCCATCACAGTCATGGTTCTCCTCCAAATCTGTGAAGAAGGTATTGACTATTCAAGAACTTAATATTTTGCATTTGGCATTTTCAAGAGCCTCCTGATTGTATCTGTCACTGAGATAACTGATAATATTATTTGTGAAGAGTGGGGAAGAAGAAAGGGTACTAGAGGAAGAACTTCTTATTCCATAACCAATAAGGGTAGAGAAGAGACACTAGAAGATGAAGGGAAGGCCCACAGAAGAGGAAAAGATATGAAGAAACATAAAGATGGGTCCATAAGAGGCGCCCAGTGGGTGACCTATTCGATAGGCCAAAGTGGGTTGGTCTAATATGGGCCTTGTGGATAGTTCTTGCATTACTATTATTTTTATTTTCATTGATGCCAACAAGATGAGTTAGCTGTTATACCTGTTTTGTTTCTACCCTTACTAAATTATCAGTACATTCTTACATGCGCTATACTGCATAAAAGTCTGATTGCCTTTTATGCTGTGTATGACATAGTCTTTTAACTTCTTATTCAAGGTTTCAGTGGTCTCCTATGTGCAAACCACTTAAGTTAGGGTTCCATATAATTGATTTCGAATATCACTGTACATCATTTGATTGATGATTACTATTCAGGTGCCATTAAGTTCTGTCACTTCAATCATTGATGGTCTCAAGAGGTTATATCTTGAAAAGCTGAAGCCCTTGGAAGTTACTTATCGTTTTAATGACTTCGTGTCTCCTTTGCTGGTGAGTACATTTATCCTTGTAATTTGATTCTGAATCATTTTGATGTAGAGTATTTTGAGTTCGGACTTTTATTATAATACTCTTTCTGCAGGCAAACAGTGATTTTGATGCTAAGCCCATGGTGATGCTATTGGGTCAATACTCTACGGGGAAAACAACATTTATAAAGCATTTACTGCGAACAAGTTATCCAGGTTCTTTGAAGACGATTCAAACTATTTTCTCTCTAACCTATTATTAGTTCTGATCGTTGGCTTTTATATCATTCACTTCAGGTGCGCATATTGGACCTGAACCTACAACTGATAGATTTGTTGTTGTCATGGTATGTCATGGTAAACTTTATATTTTCTGCCTTTTCAACTGGATGTGAAATCTTTGGTACATTTGATATCCTTCTAACTTCAATCATTTGCATCCATTATACTATCTTCTCGCATACCTATCATCATGTCGTCATGCTTTGTAGCATGCATCATGCTCGCATATGTCGGATATACTCCTTTGAGTTTCAAATACGAAGGCTTTAATTACTTATTATTGTAAAATATATTACATTGAGAAAAATTTCCATGCATGTGGTGCTACAGTAAATAAAATTATATTTCATAATTTATTCCTGTCTAGGCTGGGTGTTGCTTTGAAACATCAGGTTTGCTAATGGGAGACATGTGGAATATGACTTACAAGTTGTTCATCTCATTTGAGATTCGTTATGGTAGATCCGTGTAGTGCAACAGTTTCATGTAGTTGAAGATGACTGGGGCACAAAAGAGAAAAAAATGGCTCACATTCAGTATTATATTACGTCATTGGAAAAAAATTAACCAAGTTCTTTGTTTTATCTTATTACCAGTCTGGAACGGATGAAAGAAGCATTCCGGGGAATACTATTGCAGTCCAAGCTGACATGCCCTACAGTGGTTTGACTACATTTGGGACTGCATTTTTATCCAAATTCGAGTGCTCTCAAATGCCACATCCAGTTAGACATCCCTTCTCTCTATTAAGACTTATGTTTGTTTTTTCTCTCATTTTCCCCTTTCTAATCTTCTGGAGCACATTGCATATAATTAGAGACCATCACATATCTCTCTCTCAAGATTATTATATTTTTCCTTCTCTCATTAAGCTTTTGAAAATTACAGTTGACTATCCCATCTCTCTCTCTCCGTTATGGTTCTTGATCTCTCTGTTTTTCTCTCTAAGCTTCTGGAACACTTAAAATTTGATGAGTTAGGATTGCATCTCTCTTTCTCAAGATCTGTGTATCTCTCTCTCTCTCTCTCTCTCTAAGCATATGTGGTTGATGAGATAACATCAAATCTCTCCCCCCTCAAGATTAGTTTATTTTCCCTCTCCTATCTCTCAGCTTCTGGAGCATATTACATTTATTTTGATACCGTCACATCTCTCTAATAATTAGTATATTTCCTCATTATCTCCCACACTTATTTCTCTATGTAAGCTTCTGGAGCACATCACATTTGTCGACACTCCTGGAGTCCTCTCTGGAGAAAAGCAAAGGACACAACGCAGCTATGATTTCACGGGGGTCACGTCGTGGTTTGCTGCCAAATGCGATCTCATTCTTCTCCTCTTTGACCCCCACAAACTTGATATCAGTGACGAATTCAAGCGTGTCATTGGATCTCTTCGTGGTCACGACGACAAAATCCGTGTTGTTTTGAACAAAGCCGACCAAGTTGACACTCAACAGGTCCCACTTTATCTTATTTTGTGTCACTCTCTCTATCTTATATCTTATTTTGTGTGTATCTCTCTATCTTGTCTTTTATGAATTAACTGTAGATAAATTTATTTTCTTGCAGTTAATGAGAGTTTATGGAGCTCTTATGTGGTCTCTTGGAAAGGTTCTTAATACTCCTGAGGTGATGCGTGTTTATATTGGGTACACCCTCTCTCTCTCTCTTATATACGCACAGACACCCCCCCCCAAAAAAACAAACACACACATATATCTTCCTCTCCTTCCTGCTTAGTACTCATAATAATGTGATGTCAGTTCGTGATCTAAATCCCTGACTAGTCAGTGATTGGAAATTTTTCTGCTATCCTTTCAGCTGAGCCCATTTTTAAGTAATGATAGTTTAGAAACAAGTTTCACATAATTTCTAATGAAAGCCATTTTTCGATCTGTACAGTTTCTGGATGTTTCTCATAACCGACAAATGTCAAGTCTGTAATTCTTGAAAATTTTAATTTTCTTAACAAATCAAGAAAAATTAGATTTTACATCACCTTTTTTACTGCTTTTTTCCGGTGAATTTAACAAAGCGATTTTATATTTTTTACTAGCAGTTGATTCAATTTTGAGTTTTTTATTCAAACTCTTGATTCCTGTGTCAGTGCATTTGACTTACCCACTTTTAGCTTTCTGCTCGTATTTAAAATTTTTTACATCTTGTTTAGGTTCTTATTTTTTAAATCCATTTTCAGATCATTTAATGACAAACCTGTGAATGAGAAAGCTTCAGGTCCAATAGGGAAAGAGCTATTTGAGAGAGAGCAAGATGACCTTCTCTCTGATCTCAAAGATATCCCCAAGAAGGCTTGCGATCGAAGGGTGAGACTAAGTCTCACTGCCATTGGCCCTTTTCCAATTTCCCTCTCCAAGATTCTCTCACAATTTCTCTCTCTACAATTTTTTTTTTCTGATTCTTCAGATAAATGAATTTGTGAAACGTGCCAGAGCAGCAAAAATACATGCATACATCATAAGTCATCTAAAAAAGGAAATGCCAGCCATGATGGGAAAGGCGAAGGTCCAGCAGCGGCTCATTGACAATCTAGAGAGTGAGTTTCAAAAGGTAATATTTTCTGTCTCATAGTCATATTTTAATTTGTCATAAGATGGTGTCCTTTTGAGTTACCTTTTTCTATTATTATTTACTATTGTTAGCATTTGTAACTGTAATATTTTTGATATAGTCCTATTTAAGGGGCCTCTTATTATCAAAGTAGAACAACTTTGACTGCCTAACTTTTCCCTTCTAGGCGGTGGGGGAATCCTAACCCTGCTGCCCTTTATCTTCCTCCAGGAATCCTCTCTTTTCTCTCTCACTCTTTGCTCGTCTTTCCTCTGCTGTATTCTTGACCTAATCGAACACTCTCTCACAAAGTCCCAGCAATTTCCACAATTTTTCCAGAAGGAAACATGTCAGAACCAATGACCGAATGAAATTCTTGACATTAATGGTTTTCTCTCTCTTTGCCCCCTCCTCTCTCTAGAGGATGACGTTGGCTTGAATTTTCTAGTGAGGCAACTTTGTATTACCTCAATTTCTTTTCACTGAGTCGTAGAAATAAAACAGTAAGACTCAAGAGAAAAAAACAAACAGTAAAATGATTAATTTGTGTGTGACATACTCCTCTCCTAGGGATTGCATGGGACCCTAAACTGTATACACTGATTCTCCATCCATCAGAAATTTTTTTGTTTCCCAAATTTCTCTCCTTTCTTTGATAATGGTACCATAGCAACCAGAAATTTCATAAAGTTCCTCTACATGGGAGATATAAGAAATTCACTGTATTCTACTTCTCTCTATGTTCCCCGAAATTCTTGAATCTAAATGTTTTTTCTTTCTACAATTTCATACAGGTTCAGAGAGAGTTTCATCTCCCACCGGGGGATCTGCCCAATGTGGATCATTTCAAGGAAGTACTTAGCGGATACAGCATTGACAAGTTCGAGAAGCTCAAACCAAAGATGATTCAGGCAGTCGATGATATGCTCGGATATGACATCCCGGATCTCCTCAAGAACTTCCGTAATCCTTATGAATAGAGATTCCTTGAGGTGCGTCTCTCGGTAAATAGTAATTATCTTCCCATTTACAGCTGCCAAATTTTGATCTTTTCCTTCTTGGAAATGATTTTTCATAATAAGAGGCACCCTTTCTTTGTACCTTCTCGGAAATGATTTATCATGAATTTTCTTTGATCCAGATCATTATAGTGCAATAATGGTTCGTGGATGTAACCAAATGATTTATCATCAATGTGTAGTCCATATCAGTTGACTTCGGTCATCAATAAAGAAATCTAAGGAATATTAGCATGGTGATTTTTTTTCTACTGTCATCCACGAGATGGATGAGAGTAGAAGGCAGATGCATACATATGCTCTTAGAATGGTGGAATCTTCGTCTGAAGATGATAAAGATGATGTATAGTCAGAGAAATGATTTAATGTCTGATATAATGGTCTAGATCATTATATGAGGTGGGGCCATGAAGCATATATATACATAGATGTATTTATACTCCAACATATTCATAAATGCTTATGTATACTAGGATGCATGAGTATACCATTATGCATGCATATGCTGATACATGAATATAAAAAACTAGTTATATAGTCTATATGTGATATCAGAAACATAGAATGTACTTTGTCTAGCATTGATATTTGACCACGTACCATGCATAAAAAGTTGAAAATTTATGTCTATACCTAGAAACTTCATAAGAGAACTAGTCAATAATTGCCAAAATCATGAACCACACCTGATTTCTTTCATAAGGGTGCCATGTTATGAACCTGCCTGTGGATTAATTTAATATTGTCAAGAGGCATAAGTTCATACAAAAAATTTGTATTTTAGAATTATCTGTCTATAGATGGCTCTATCAATTGGTAAATATTTAGAAATCTAATTAGAGAATAGATTAGAAACTAGTTCGGATTTGATTATGATTTTCCCAAAATTACTATCAATGAATAGAGTGATTGGATCCTTTTTCTAATATTGGTGAGAATTCTTGGAGAAAATAGATATGAGAGTCACCAATAATCTTCCCCTATTTGTGACAAGAATAGGGGTAGCCATGTTCGTGTGGTTCCTCGTCTTCAAGACCGGAAAGACTCGATTTCACATCAAAAGAATCTCAATCAAGAACGAGACATTTATATTGTTGTTTCATAACTCAAGGCAGTGCTAGGGCAAAGAAAGATGATGGTAAACAATGAGAGAAAGGAGTTGAATTGATAGAATCTTCACTCGGCGTTTTGCTATTGTGAAGCTCTTGTTTGTGCATGACTTCATTGATTATGTGACCCCACTTGGCATTCAAAATTTGTATAAATCTGTTTATCTCGAATATCTTTCACTAACTTATTTTCTTGACTTATTCTCCTCGTACCTTGCACATTAGGGTTCCGCTCCTTGGACATACCCCTCAACGGGCCCTAAGAGTGCAAGCATGTTTTGAAATGACCTTGAAAATAAGAACCATGAACATCCCCACATCCAAACATCCCCAATATCATTATTGATATATGTTGGAAATAAGGGGGAAAAGATCTACATCAAGACTATGCATGTTTATTATAGGGAGTCTTCCCGCCAATAGAAACATGAAACAAAATGCTGCCTCCAAGTCAAGTGTTGAAGCTCATCTTTTCTTATGGCAGATAAACATGTGAAATTCTATGGATATGATCAATCTTCGAGCTTGGATTCCAGCTATGTACTTCGACGCATCCTAGGAAACCCAAGATTTCAAAAGCAAAAAATGCATTTCAAAGTAGACTTCCAACATACACCCAACAGCAAACACAAGTGGGATCAGCAACACTCACCATGTTGCCTCCACCCTACAACTAGAAGATTTCGTAATGAAGAGCATTAATACCATCTCTAGAAACATTCTTTTGATTAATCTCGGCATACTCAATATCTACACTCCAACTTCAAGGTGGAGTGTGATAAGGCTCAATAATACTTTGCTTGTATGATCCCTAAATCTCAAGGTTAGGAGAATACCAGTGCACTGTTAAATTTATCAATGCGATTTGCATGAGACTCATGAATGACTTAGGGTAATATCAAATTGTTAAACCCTAATCTATCACTCAGGTTAGTACTGATATGAGTAAGAAATCATCAAGAACAACTTCTCTAATATTTCTACTGCATTGGCCAAGGATTATATGACATCTCATTCCTTAGGTTAATCTCCTCAATATTAAGGGTGAATGATCTCATCTTGATCATGCAATCACCTTTGAGGACTTCATGTGATATCCAATCTATGACGTTTAGGGATTCGTAAGGCATAATTAAAATATAGTTATTTATCCGTAATATATTTTTGGTGTCTCAAATCAAAGGACCATACACACAGCCATGACATGAATCAATTTGATTGACAAATTAGTTATATTACCATTCAAGGATTCATGCAGATTAATTCAGTGAACTCTTTCTTCAAAGAGCACTCACTATCTATATTTAGTGTCTTCATACCAATGACTACACGATCAGTCATACTCATCTTACGAGTCATATCAAAAAGTGTTATTATTTTCTCATAATTTGATTTCCTTATCAAATATCCCATAAATACGAAAGTTTAGAACACATGTTCAAAGACTAGTAATCACTATATTATGATCTCATAACAATTCACTTGGTCATTACATTTGCTCATAAACTTGATTGCAAATGTCACACAAGAATGACAATGAATATATTTTATTTTAATGAGCATAAACGAGATATATGGAGGTATTAATTGGCTTAGACCATATAATATCTATTATTTCACGCATATTATGTCATTTTCATTTAAGTTCTCATTTTTCATGTTTTTAATGTTCATTTTATATTAGGATCAAACATCTTGAATTTAATTATTTTCTTGAGTTTCAATATTTTAGGACTTAGGTGAATGAAATGAATTGATGATTTGCAAGGAATCAATGAAGATAAGAAGAAGGAGAATTGATGATTTTGAAGTTCACTCTGAGTACGTTTGATTTTTAAATCAAAATAAGTAAAATAATTGATTTAATCTTTTTTATATTTATTTTCAGTTTATAAATGCAAGGTAATTTAGGAAAATGAATTTAGAAAAGAATGTCAAAATTTTCATGAAAAAAATGGTTGTATATTTGGAAAGATATGATTTTTCTTAGGTTTTCCGCTAACTAGGGTTTAAATTGACAAAAGAGGGGCACTTGGGCTGGCTGATATTGCAGTCTAAAAAAGTGCAACATGCACATGTGGTGCCACATGGCACAGGCTTAAGGGCACCACACGGCATGGAGGTGATGTTTATGTGATGGCTATTAGGGGAGTAATAGTTCTTTTATAGTTTTTCTTGGTGGTTTGATTCATTGTGGTGCCACATTGTTTAAGTTTTATAGATCATAAGATATGTCTTCAACTAAGCCAATGTGGGACATAGTTTAAACTCTTATTTTGTAGGCGATGTGGCCATTTCTGGAGCACCAGATTGTGGGACTTATTAGGGACGTTGACCTTCAATTAAACTGCCCATGGGGGTCATGGTAGCTCTTGGTTCACTAGTTAAAAACATGGGCCACTACGCCCTTGTTTTGTAACACATGATTTCATGACAATGGCTCCATCGTCATCAAGGTGTATTGATGGTCTTGTTCATTCACGGATTTTGATTATCTCTCCTGGACATGATCCAATAGCTAAAGATTAATGCAGCCCACTTAAGGTACATATGATGTTGGCAATCAATCGTCTCTTATCACAATCAGAGCAGCACGATTAATGACCCCGCTATATATATACATATTTCTCTCTCTTTCCATTAAAATTATCTCTTGAAATTATAATTGATCAAGCCCTTGTGGATAGTTTTTATTGAGATCTCTTGATGGGGTGGTGTTCTATACTTGTGGGCACTTATATTGAAAGCTTCTAATGATGATTTTGTTGAAAGAATGAGGTGAATTTGTTGCTTAGATATCACAATTAATTGGATTGATTTCCTGTAATTTTTGTGTTATTTGGGTTTGACAATCACTAATAATTTAGCATTTAGTTTTATATTCATTTTTTGAAGTTTAGATTAGCTAAAATCAAACTTTTCTTGTCATCTTCTCTTTCTTCCTCCACAATTTTCTCTCTAACTTCTATCTTCAATTTCTCCTTTGTTTTATATCCAAACTGTTATGAATTTGATTCATTATAAAGTTTTACTCTTTTCTTTATAAAAATATTTCCCCAAATTTCTCATCTCATTTCATCATCTAATTTTGACTAAATTCTAAAAAATTTCAAAAATCAAACCAAATTCTCTGGGGATTTGACCCTTATTCACTAATTATATTTAAATTAATTATTATTTGAGTTTGGACTTTTTTAAAGTTGTGATCATGTGTTATTGACAACCTCACAATTTCGTCTCATCACATGCCTTCATCTTCTTGTATGCCTTCACCTTCCATCCCCTCCCTTCTGCAAAAGTTTTGGAGGTTCCTAATGATATCATCGAAGTATTTTCTGTCTCTCTTCATATTACCTCGAGGTGGTTCTTGGGAATATACTCAGAGCAAGGCCAATGGTCAAGACTTGAAGAGGTAGAGGTAGAGGTAGAAGGTCATAGGAATGAAAATCAGAGATATCGTGTAGGGTACAGGAGAATTTAAATTTTCAAAGGGAAAGAGGAAAATTGAAGTCACTTCGTAGCTCAAGCGGAGATGGATTATGAGGCACTAGACTTGAGGCCAAAGAAGATGTATTTCTTATGATTTTAAGGATAGTTGTGGAGTCACTCTTGGTAGCACATGGAGGAAGTTAACAGGATAAGAGATGAAGTCTTGGAAAATGGCAACATATCCAAAGAACTTAGAATCGAAGACAAATGTTTAAACTTCATCAAGAAGACGTCTTAGAGAAATGTAAGAGGGAAGACAATTGATAAAACAAGTGGTTGTTAGAACTTCATCAACACACACATTGATGAGAAAACCCTCTTTCAAAAAGAGTATGACTGACAACAAGAATGGGAAGATGCTTTCCTTCTATAAGAGTATTGATAACATGCAATCTTAACATGATAAAACATGATTATTAATGCAATTTAAGGCATAAAACATTACATTTATGTGCATGTTATCATACTTTGAGTGCATTTCTATCATTTCATGCAAAATTATGTTATAATCTCAAAATACACTAAATTAGGGTTAATTATGATAAATTAAGGATAAATGATTTTATAACCCATCTTTACTTGAGATTATGAATGGTTTTTAAAGTTAAATAATGAGAGAAATCATATTTATGAACATTCATTTAATTTTCTAAAGTTAAAATCTTAAAGAAATGAATGTATTTTTGAAATATAAATTAAATCTCTTGTTATTTAAATATTTTGAATTTTTAGAATAATAGATGGTTAAATTTCAGATCCAATGAAAGAAATTTGGATTAATTTGGAGTTGTATTTTAAAAGATATGATTTTTACAATTTTTAGGGATTTTTCTGTATTTTTCTGGATTTTTTATGATTTTATTTTCTATTTAAAACATTAAAAAATAATAATAAATAAATAAAAAATGGGCAAAATGGGCGCGGGACCCGTGTGGATGCGACGTGGCACGCAAGGCCACGTGGCAGCGCCACGCGGACCCGCGCAGCGCCTACGTGGCGCGATATATATATATATTTATTTACATAATATAATAAGAGTTCTTTGTCCTTCCCATATTGGGAAGGGTCATAACCTTACAGATCGTCGGGTCTTATAAACCCGACGATCTCTTCTCTTTTTTCCAGTGTGGGACTAATCCACACTAGTCTTACCTATTTCAGGTGACGTGGCGCGAGGAGGATCGTCGGATCGACGACGCGCGTCGATCCCACGCGTCGATCGCGTGAGCGCGGTCCACGGATCAGGGATCAGACGCACGTGCCAAATAGAGGAATTATAACGGTTGGATCATCGGCGACGTGGCAGCATCGCAGGCGTCGATTGCGTGGAGGCCAGGACCACCGGAGATCATCAAAGACACGTGCTTTTAATAAGGCGTTATAACGGCCAGGATTAGATCTCGGGGGGAGCATCTGACGCGTCGGATCAAGATCCAACGGCGAGGATTTAAGGCATTTTATAACGCCTGATTTGAAGACTTCATCAAGACCATCAGATCACGATCTAACGGCTGCGAATCGATGCGTTTTTAAACGCATACAATCCAAGCCGATCTCACGCGTCCGATTGCGAACGGACGACTGAGATTTAATTATAACGGTTCGTGATGAACCGTTTCATCACGACCGTTGATCGCGTCTTAACGCATTGATCGAACGGCTCTCCTTTTTCGCCCTTACAAATAGACGAGTTCTTCGTCGTTTTGATGTATTCTTGAGAGATTTGATCTAACTGACCTATCTATACGCATCTTCTCTTGAATCTCTCTCTTGTAATCACTTCTAGACAAGATTCTGCGTCCACGGAGTGTTTATAAGAGAGATTTTGACGATCGTGCGAGGAGAATTTGTCTCTTGAACACCGATGTTCACGTTTGAATTCGCGGAATGAAGAGCCGTCGATCCGGTGATCAATTGGATCGATTTGATCATTATCTCGGGTTGGAAAATAAGTTTATCCTCTTATCTATCAGTCAGTGTATCATTAATTTTAGGATTAGGACTTCAATTTAAATTTAATTTCATTTTTAATTTCGATTTGTGTTCTTCGCGATTCGAAAATTTCTTCCCACTTCCATCTTTGATTTCTCCGTGATTACTAATCCAAATCGAGTGATTTTTGATTCCACGGATAGATCTTTGAGTCTTCTTTCTAAAAACACCATTTTTCCTTATTTCTCACCTCAATTCATCGTCCAATTTGACCAAATTCCAAAAGATATCTCGAAAATACCTAAATTCCCTGTGGATTCAACCCGTATTTACCATTATACCCCTCAATTTTCTCTTAATTCCCCAAATTGGTAAATTAGGCTTTATTTTTGACACGAGATCGTGTGAAATCGACGACCTCGCGGTCTCGTCACGTCAAGTATAAGAAAATTTCTTTTGGCATACAATATCAAAGGGTGCACAATTTGTTTGAAGCTCTTTTTGAGGAAAAATCCAAGGAATTATTTGTGCATAGAACAGTTCGAGTGGTTGGTTATTGGATAACAATTTATAAATGAGTATTTGCACCATAGAGATGATTTGGGTTGTGAAACTCAAGAATATTAAAGGTTCAAAATACAAAGGAGGGTCTCCCTTCCCTTATGAAGAGGAAGAGAGGGCCATATTAAAAAGATATACATGGTGGGCATGAATAGACCCATTAGGCCCGTAGGCCTTCTCTTATGGGCATAGTCTTAAATAAATTAATTCCAAGACACTTGAGGGAATCAAAAAGAGAAATATAATATTGAAAAATACATGTGTAGGTTGTTTCATCAAAGGTTAACTCTGATGAATTAATTGAGCATCATATATAAATTTTAAATTTTTGTATATTTCATCAATGATGCGTTTAACCAAATTGTGTGAGCAAGGTATGCATTCATTAGTGTAGGTATTGAAGGTTAGAGGAGTCAAGTCAGCGGCTTAAGGAGGAACTAGATCAAGCCTCTCATATGCTTAACCTGATCCTAATTTAGATAATCTAGGTATAATCATAATTTATACCAGTTTATTATATTTTTCCCATCTCCGTGTTTATATCTTACATAATAGATTATTCTCATCTCTTCTCATTATATTTTATATGTGCATAAGTCATACATTCTATTTTACTATTAGATTTACTTTATTATTATATGTGTGTGCATATTTAATCAATTTTAATCCTATTTTTCATTTTGAATTGTATGTTTTCCTTTCTCTCTTTAGTTTCTAATGATCATTTTGACCAGATATATTAGGGCATAGGGAGTTTGAGGTTTCTTTCCCTCTGTTTCTTTTCAACATCCCTTCTTTCCTCTTGTTTTGAAAAAAAAAATACTTTTCATCTTATATTGGAGGTTTAGAAGCAAACACCTGTTATATTTCCCCATAGGAAGCATGAAAACAAGAATAGGACAATACAAGGTAGCAGATGATTTTCATTATTAACAAAGATTCACAATGAAAAGGAGATAGAAGAAGTTTTGGAGATGTATGTTGAAGTTTGGCCATCTAGAGTGGTGCCAAGACTAAAATGTCAAGTAAGAGAAAAATCTTTGGTGTAAGTCCGGGAACTTAGGATGGAAGGAAATACATCTTGCACAAGTACTTATACTCTTTTTGCATTTATACATGGCTCAAACCAATGTTTTGTCCATTTTCATGCCTTGAAAGAAATAATAAAAGAGTAAAAGGTTTATTGAGTTATGTAGTGATGAATAATACAAAAAAATCAACAATATGGATTATAACACAAGGTATAAGGAAACATTTGGGAATTCAAAGACATTTCTTGACTTTCTCAGAACACATAAGCATATATACATGTTTACAAAGCATCCATTTACAAAGAAGGAGGAATGATCAAAGGATAAGGGTAAAAATTAGAACAATAATAGAGTAACTATACATGTTGGATGATGTTCTAAAGTCAATCATCCATTTTTTTTTCTTCTTAGAAACAAGACAAGTAGAGATAGATATGGTAGAGGACATCCATAGGATCCATGAATAACTAAATGTTTGAGTCTTTTTGCATCGAAAAAATTCCATTTACCCATAAGAAAAGGTTATGAACCCATATTCCTGCCAGGAAAAATCTAAAAGGTGATTTTTCTTCAAGTAAGAATGCATTGCAATAGCATCTCAAGTACCACAAATAGCACTTTCCCCATGTCCAAAAGAGGAAGCCCTCAATGAGTATATTATATTAGATGAAACTATTTTTTGAATCATTAGATAACAGTCTCCAATGGATTTTCCTCATATTTCTTATTTTTTATGGATTTTACTTCGACAAAATCAGGACCGACGAAAAGATCATCTCATATTTCTTATAATCAAAGTGACCAGAAAAAATTGGTAATAAGGTTTTGAAAAATGCTACCATCAAAGTTTTTGAAAGACCCAATAATAGGAAGGATTTGTTAGCAAAGGTTTATCATGTAGCATAGGCCCAATAGTGTAGATCCAAAAGAAAGGACATGAGGAAAGATAAAGTGATTGAAGTCCATGGGATCTAACTTCAATTCTAGGCGCCCGCCTTTTGGGGTCAATTCAAACAAGTCTTCCATTGAATGTTCAATTTTGAAATCAACCATCCACTTATATCAAACTCTTTGAGTGAAGACTCAAAAAAATATTTCTTTACTTCTCTATTTTTCATCTACTTCAAAATTTTCAAGAAAACCTCAAGAAACACTTGATTTTCTTTTTAAATGATGATCATCAGTGATTTATACCATCTAATCATTCACAAATCAGTGACAAAAAGAAATATTTCACTAATTTATCAGATTTCTTGATTAATTTCCATAGACATCCCTAAGCATCTATAGATGCTTCACTCTGTATCCTAGTGTGAGAATTCATGCCTAGTAGGATCATCCATCAAATGAACTTCTGGCCATTAAAGGATTTAAGAAAATTCTTTAGCTCTAATGAAAAACATGAGACAGGGATCATCCATCAAGTTTAGAAAAGTTCCTTCCTTTCCTGAATAATTAATTCGTTCACTCTGTAAATTTTTCAAGCTTGGAAGAGTTCCTTTGAATGGTTCTAACGAGAACTGCTAAAGGAATGATTTTCCCGCAATGCAAGTAAAAGATAAAGAACCTTGTTCAAAAGATCACGCGTTTTAGGTCACCCTGTGGATGAATGAACCACGATATATGTGCATTTTAGGGAAGAAAATCATCCAACTTTGAAAGAAATTTCCAACATATTTAGAGTGATGGAATCCATATTCCATTGGATGCTGAACTGAATCGACCTTGTAGACTTAGATATTTGGAAATAAATGATGCGCCTTCCAGTTAAATCGAGAATATTGGGAGAGACAGATAAGTGGGAGAAAGTCAAGGAGAGGTAAATGAGTAAAGGAAACGCTGAGCTCCGCTGAAGAGGGAGAAGGCATGCGAGGAGAAGAGGTAGGAGAGAAACCAGAGGATTTGGGCAAAGAGAGTAAGGGCTCAGAGGAGGAACTAGTGTTCAAACTTCTTGCCTATTTCCAGCCCTGGCTTAGCCTTCAATAGGCTCTGTTTGGGCCAGGTCCATGAGGGAGGATCCTGCTTGGGTAAGGATCCTATCAAAAACCAATGAAATTAAACGACTACTCATTGTCAGATTCCTCCATTAGTGAAGAAGAGCTGTGATCAGTGAAGTAATTTACCATTTTCCCCCTTTGCTTTGAACTAGGTTACCTGCTATTTATATTATAGGAAAAGGGACTTATTCTTTATACGTACTATTCACATGGCTCATTTATCAAAAGTCAGGGACTGTAAAGATGAAGCCAGCTGCTGCTCGCAATCGACAAATGCGCCCGGAAAGTCCATCGTGAATCTAATCTTTGTTTTCCATCCTATTGCCGTCACCTGTTAATATAATCAATATTAACTCACAATTAGGGAAATTAATTTCTCCAATAATAAAAATATATATGCTCTGATATAAAGTCAACACGATAGAACAAGGTAACATATTTATTTTTGGTCGAAAAGAACTAACAAATTTCAAAGAGATGTGGATATATTCAAGTAACAATTCTGATATTTTTTCGCCAAGACAAATTTCCTAATCTTCTTTTATTGTTCCCAAGTCTATTTTTCTCCTATGCTTGCTACTATTCATGTATCACTATAAGACAATTGCTTTAGAATGACAAGGTCATCGGTTGCTTGTGGCTTGGATGAATTAATGGATTTCACAATGCAATCAACAATACCTTCGCTGCTTGAATCGTTCCCAAGATAATCTGGGTTCGAGTGAGGCGACTGAAGGTTGCCATGGGTCTGACAGGCCTTCATGGTTTTGCAGTGTTCCCCCTCGTCGTCTCTTATGTTGATAAAAACATCATACAGATTCTCTAAAGCCACATGCAAAATAATAATGTTAACAATAGAAAACTCACTATAGCTGTAAAGATACTGGTAAAAGTGCAAAAAGCTGTTAAAAGAAAAAACTTAACGAACCAAAAACTAGTTTACATTCATTATCAATCATGTTTCCTTCCTTAGAAAAAATGATTCTATTGGGCTCTCACCAATTTCCGGTCTTCGACTTTTTGGAACTCTTGATGTTTGGAATTCGTCTGCTCAAACGTTAAACGTAAGAAACAGCGCAATAAATATAAGCAGCAAACTTTAGATAAACTTACCGAATAAGTACAAATCTCCAGTTGTGTAATACTTTATGGCAATCTCCGGAGCAGGGAGACTCTTCAATTCATCTAAAGTGAATGAGATTTTGAATAAAAATTAATGACACTGAGTGAAGAATCAACAAAAAAGAGAAAATTATATCTTGAGTTATAAACATAAGGTAAAAGAATAAACAGACTGAAAATTTATAAATATCACTATTATGTTTTCTTACCAGAATAGAGCTTTACAAATTTGTCATATGTGGAATATGCATGCTTCTCCACACATTCAGAGAAGTGGTCTGAAAAATTTGAAGATATAAGTGAATAGCACAATTTCGAGCGAAATGACAAACCTTAAGAAATGTTAGATAGAACCTGGGACCGTAAGAGTGATAGTCATTTGCTTTTGCAATGTAAAAAAAAACAACCCTAGTCTTTGTAGGATGATCATCAGAAGTTGGTGACCACCTAGGACAAGTACTTCTTCCCCTCACGAGGTCACCCATCCCTCGACTCCCCACGACTGAGCAACCTTAACCCTGGAGTTCTCTCCCTGGTGCCCCTCTTCCACGGAAATCACCCATCCCTGCACTGCACAAGCCTCAGAACCCCTAACTCTGGAGTTCTTCTCCACCCTGGTGCCTCTCTTCCCAAGAGGTCGCTGCCCTAGCCTGAGAATGCTTAATTCTGGAGTTCCTCTCCAAAGGTAAGTAGAACTTGTTAGTCATTGGTTGAAATATCCCCCTCTCAAGGCTCCACGATGGGCTTTACAGTCAGTTCCTCATCATAAGAGGTGATCTATTGTAAAGGCCCACCCAATCTGTCTTTAGACATATTCCATAGTCCAGACTCAAAATGAAAATCGTTTGTGAGAAATAGAAAGAGAAGCTTGATGTCTCTGCTCGCTCCCCATTGATGGAGAAGAAGTAATCATCTGGATCGAGCGACAATCAGAGAACTGCCTCGATTGAGCAGTCAATATATATGAAACTAAACCAAGATTTTTCAGATTATAGTCCCTGATCTCTCTACGTCTTTCTCGCTCTCTATCCTCCCACAAACAAAATTTCAGTTTCTGATATTTTCATTCCAAACAAAAAAGACCAAATACATTGAATCAAGTGCACTTTAAGAAAGCTACCAAAGAATCAATTTATCAAACATAAACTGTTAATATTCCCATTATGACTTTCAATCGATATGTTTCATGGGTTTAAATGAAAATTCATACAGAATGTCAATAAATTTAAATACTTACATGCCATTCTTGGGCTCAGAATGTACATAAAAACAGTCATAAAGTAGTAGAACGTTGCAATATGCTGTGAAAGGAACCGATCAAACCATAAGGAATTCCCCCCTAGTTCCTGCAAAGGAAGAGAAACTCCCCGTCAAAATCTCAAAGTATAAATATAATTCCAAAAATTCAATTAACTAACCGATATAACCGCTCACAAGAAGGGATTCCAAAATTTCCATAAATTGTCAACCACAATATAATAAAAAATATCTTCACAAAACATGGCATGCTATGTACAGGAAGATGGTTCGCCTTTCATGAATTACATTTATGAACTCCCTGTCTTCCCTACCACCAGAAGTTCTAAACCTAACTCGGAATGTTGGTAGAGAGAGAAAGATAATAAGTAAGAATAATTTGGTAACCGATGGAATACCTAGTGTCCAGAAAATTCAGGCTTAAAAAGAGGTAGCAGTAGCTTATTGGATATCTTAAAAAAAACATAGCTTATTAGATATGGGTCTATTCACAAATACAGTGAGAAAGAGGAAATACTGACGACATAAAGAAATTAAAGATAAAAAGGGATGAAACGTCCATATAAAATAATCACCAATTTCTTAAATCTCCATCATCATTTTTTCAGTGGAAATTTTAAAGAGATAGGAAAAATAAATTTTGGCAATGCAATTATATTATTATACACTTACTGTCATTATTGTGCATCCACCCACTTACCATTGTATTATGCCATTGGGATCTAACGCTCCTTTCATATCTATCTTTAAAAAAGTCCAATCTGATGCACTATCCACAGAGCCTCTCAAAACCCTAATTGAGGGATCCTTTTGCACTAATCTTTCCATCTCTTTCTACTCTTCTCAACATCTCTCCCCAGTTAAGACCTATGCCTACCTAAAGATCTAATGACATCAATCAAGACTTTCATGCAAGGACAACTATGGTAATTAATAAATAGAATTAAAAGCAAATTTTGAAAACCTCCATAATTAGCAAGTGATGCAACTCATTCCAGCTTTCGGCAAAATGAACTTTAATATAATCTGCTTTTCTCCACCACCCAAAGCTCTCGTACAAGTGAAGAACTGAAATAAAAGCTGCCGTGCAAAGTACAAAAGGGTATATTTCAGTGGATAGGGAGAGTGAGCTGAATAATTAGAAGGAAAAGGGATGAAATGAATCCAGACAGAGAGAGAGAGAGCAGGAAATTCAAGCATTTCTCTATGTTTCTGGGAGAAAATACCCTGAGAACCCTACAAACAATCCAGGAAAGAAGGACTGTGTCTTACCAAAGTACGGTACCCTTGCAATTGTTTCCAGCACATAAAATCTCGCATAGTTCCTGTCGCGATAGAAAACATCTAAAATCTTTATAACTGAATCCTGTCCATAAAAGTTAAGCATCAGAAAAAACTCAAATTTAAAACAATAGAAATTTCCCAAATGGATAAATAAGAAAATATGAAAATGCACTACCAAGATCAGTCAGAATTATGGCACGTAACAACATTAAAAGTATGGTAAGGGCAACATTCGCAGACTACTCCAAAGGAAAATTTCCAGAGAGGTAGATTAGAAAACATGAAAAACGATTACCAGCATCAATCAGACTTATTGCATATCACAAGATAGAGTAGAATCAACATTCACAAAGAGCTCAAAGGGAAATTTCCCAAACGATTGTATCGGAATACATCAAATGCATCTCCATTGTCGATAAACTCAAGATTCACCTAGAATTACTGTATAAGTTAAGAAAACGACGTACAGTAAGAGCAACATTCACAGACTGCTCAGTTTTGATGACCCATTTCTCAAAAACTCCAGGCTCAGCGCTCGATGAATCCACAGGAGCTTGATTAATTTCCTGACCAGGAAAACTCTCAGGGACACGTATTTCCTCCAACTTGATCTTCTCCTTTTCGTCTAAACTGGTAGCAGATACCCAAAACGACTTCCTATAATATAAACAAAATAACCCAGATATTTCAAAATAAGATACGAAACCATTTACTGATAAAAATCTCAGAGAAAATTTAGGTAATTCTCTTTGACACAAAAAATGAAATCTTTGCGTTAAACACAGCAAACCGAGAATATAAACAAAATAGAATAACAGGAGAACCACGGTTTCAAAATAATTAAGAACCCATCTACAAATAAAAATCTCAGATACACGAAAGATAAGAATTTTTCGCCTTAGTTACAGCATACCCAGACAAGCGCGATCGTCTGGGCAGCAACAGAGACTTGGAAGAGAGAGAAAGAGAACTGCGCTGAAACGCGTTGCATTGAATTGCGGGGCACAATGAGCAGTCGGAGATCTTAACGCCGGATGAAGCCATCATTGGCAAGGTCGACGTGGGAGATGAAAGATAGACGACGCCCATGATGGCTGTAAGTCTTTCCCCTCTCGCTTCGTCGTTCTTAAGGGCAAGACCCTGCTTAGAGGAATATACGCGGGATCCTGAGGTGAGAGATAAAAGAGCGGTGGGGCCAAGTTTGATTATGCATTTTCCCAAAAAATTTCACCTTGAAGTTGTGGTAATGGAAGATCGAGTTGGGTTCGTCCAACCTGGAGTTATGGATCGAGTTGATCGTTATCCATTCCTGTCGCATTCGAGTCAAGTCAAGACGAGAATAAACGGATGATCCTGGCTCTGGGGCTCAATCTCTGGATCAGTTTTTGGGCCACCAAGGCCCACGGCCAAATTGGATAGTGATGTGTAGGCCCGGGCAAGGGTGAAAAATCAGAAATTCTAGAAATGGCCGTGTAACTTTATAAATCAGAACTTTATAAAAACTTATACATATTATTGAAGATGTTTGACATCCAAAACGGAGACTAAAATGCATAATAGTAAGTAAATTATGTAATTATTCGCTACGTTACTTATTTACAAACACATTCTCAATGAGAATGATGAAAACATTCTCGACGAGAACAATTAAAAATGTTCTCGATGAGAACGATATCCGAGAAATTATCTTAGACATGTAAATGACTAAAACTTTCTGCTCATAATACGATGAGAACGATTAATCCGGTGACCATTTGAGTGAAGATAATGGAGAAATGAATGCTCTCTGGCGAAAGAGTTCATTGAATTAATCTATATGAATCCTTACACGATACAAAACCTACCTATTTACTATGATAATTCGTGTTACGATTGTATAATTGGTCCTTAGACTATTTTTCAATCGGGATGCTTATTTTTTGGTAGTAAGTGGCCCACAAGCTCATTAGAATTATTTATATGTTCGTATTATCATAAATCTTATATACATCTTTGCATATGTATCGTATTTATAACGAAGAGCAAGAACGTGTGCAAACATATCCATATAATGATGAGATCACATTTTGGTGATGTCTTCTTTATAAGAACATATTTTAAACTATCTAATTTGTAGGACATCTAAAAAAGACATCATATCTTTTAATAGAATAGCAGTGTGTGCTCTTGATGATGATATCAGATCACATCAGATCATGTGATGATAATGGTTGATCTTGTGACCATTTGTATGGAGATATTGATTGGCATTGGATGCTTTGCTACATAAAGCATTCACTAAATTGATCCATATTAATCGCTAGATGCCATAGTATATAACTAAGAACTACGATGATTCTTGTTATAGCCACATAACTAGTTCTTAAACTTTAGGCACTAAAGACATCTAATGGATAGATTATTATATTCTAAATTTGACATATCTCCAATCAACATACTTTAGCCTTCAAATATCGAATATAATAATTCTCGAAGGTGATTGTGCAATCAAGATAAAATGACCTAAAAGTAAATAATGATGGGTATTATGTAGCCTATAAGCCAATCACACTTCCATATATCTCATTTATATTCATTGAAATGAAATTTTATTTATTATCATTCTTATGTGATGTTTTTAATGAAGTCCATGAGCATATACAACGACTAAGTCCATTATGATAATATCATAATACAGTGATCACTAGTTTTTAAACATATCTTATAAACATTCATATTCATGGGATATTCGAGAAGGACATCAAATTATCTAGAAAGAATAATACTATCTAATCTGACTTATATGATGAGTATCGTTAATCCTGTAACCATCAGGGTGGAGATACTAAGGATAGATAGGGGGTGCTCTTTAAAAAAATAATTCATTGAATTGATCCATATGAATCCCTGAATGGTATTATACCTAACTATAAATCAAGTTGATTTATGTCACAATTGTGCATATGGTCATTTGATTTGAGGCACTAAATACATATTTTTTATGGATAATTATATTTTGATTATGACTTACGAATCTTTAGCCACGGGATCTTTAAAATGTCATATATTAGATACGACATGAAGTCCTCAAAGAAGATTGTGTAGTCAAGATGGGATCATCAACCCTCGATATTTTGAGGAGATTGACTCGAGGAATGAGATGCGATGAAATTCATGCGATGAAATATTATAAATATTAGAGAAGGAGTTCCCAGATGATTTCTTAAATGCATCAATACTAAAGTGATCTATTAGGATTTGACAGATTGATCATACCCTATGTCATTCACGAGTCTCGCGCAAATGATGGATTATATATACAATCATAACTTATGACGATGAAGGGATTCATAAGAAAGTTCATATATGCTTCATATCTCCTAGAGTATGTGGTGTAACTTTGCATCAAATGGGTTAACAACTCAACCTTTTGATTAAGTTAAATTGATCTTGAATTAATTAATTTATATGTTGATGTAGATAATTAATAAAGGTTGACCAATAAGGTGTTATTAGTTCTATAGAGTTATTAACTAGTCAAATATACAGATCTAAAGGTCTAGGAATGTTAGTAGATATATATAATTATGAGAGATTTTATGAAAAATCCACAATATCAAATGTCTAAATTAAGAGAGAACGGTTATAGCTCAAGGTGCCCACGCAAGCCCTTTGGGAATTCTCTCATTTATTATATTTTTTCTTTTGGTAAAGAGCTTTGAAAAGGTGATCGAACCATCCAAAGGTCGTGTGAATACCGCTAGAGACTAAATACTTGAATAGCTTCAAGAACTCCTTCAAGGGAACCCTGTAAGTATGTTTTCTTGTACACACTAGATGATAGGATGAGTTGTCAGTCCGTTGGGTGCCAAGTTACACTATGTACTTTAGGAGATATATGGTACATAACAACTCTCTTATAGAACCTCACCGTCATTAGTTACCATGTATATATAATCTTTTATTCGTACATGACTCATTAATGACTCTAAGAGATATAGAGTATTTAAGAACTCTCATATGGAACCTTACCATTATCAATTACCATATATGTACAATCCTTCATTAGTGCAAGATTCATAAATGACTTAAGGTACGATCAAATGTCAAACCCTAATCAATCACTCAAGTTAGTACTGATGTGTGTAAGAAATCATCCATGGTTATATACGTGTTCCTTTGACTTGAGACATCAAAGACATCTTTGTGAATGGATGACTGTATTTTGATTATGATTTACCAATTCCTAGCCACGGGATTTCCAAATATTATATATTGGATACAAAATGAAATCCTTGTAGGTGATTGTGTGATCGAGATGAGATCATTCACTCTCAGTATTTTAGGACATCTTCACCATTATAGGGTCCAAGTCTTCTCTAATTCTATGAAATTAAAGGATGTAATTAAGGGTCGAGATGGCCAAAGGTTTAAAGAAAGATCAAAGTAGTAAAATTCTTTTTGTAAATGATTACGGAGATCATCCTATCTTTTTGGGCACAATCACTTCACTAAGCTAATTGATTATATTAAATAGAAAACTAATATAAAAATAAAAGAGATGGGAGTGAGATGATGGTAAGGTGAGAAGACTGGTCAATGGTAGCAATGAATTGATATGTACTGATAAAGAGAGAGTTGTCGGTGTGGACGATGTCAAAACTACTAAATTAAAAGAAAAAAACAAATTTAATATTTTATGGAGATAATCATAAGCCAAAATAGAATTTGAATTGTCTCACAAACCCCATCATGATGCCTGACCTAGGTCAAGTGATGCTCACTCTATTCTGATTGTGATCCTCATTTGATTTATTATCTATGACAAGAGTGAGCATTAAACAATGCTCTCCTTGGTTGACCTCCTCTCCTCTTCCTTCTAGTAGCCTAATATTAAGAGAGAACCAAAAAAATAGAGGAGAGAGAAAATAGAGCCTTATTTAGAGAGGGTTTTTAGGATTCTAGGTGACAAAGAATGAAGATCTTCAACCCTAGTGATAAAGGGTGAAGATATACTACCCCAAGGACATCCAAGGGTGAGATTACCTCCTCACAGAGATAATCTTATCCCTCAATGAGGTGGCCCGACCCCTTTCTAAAGAATGGGTCTCACCTCCTCAAAATGAGGTAATAACCCTTCTTTAGGGACATGGGCCCCAACTCCTTCCTGAATAAACATGACGTCCACCTTAAGAGGGTGACTTCCACTTTATTTTAAATATAAAATGATTTAATTTTAAAATATTTTACTATAGGTTGGTCAACCTTCCCCCAAAATAGAGAAAGTTGACCAACTTTGACATACCTTGAAATATAAAATTTTTCACTCACATTCATCTCTACGCACCCTATTTACGCTTGCACTTCTTTCCATGCTCTCATTTCTTTCCACGCTCTCTCCTTTCATTTGAACATCTAATCTCATCACCTCATATACACGTGGATTCAACCCTTACTTGCTCTATACTAAGCAATTATAAATTTCATTGCATGAAATTGATACATAACGACGACCAAAAACACCTGTAATCGAGTTCATTTGTGCATGAAGCGTAGTGGCTTTGAGGGTCATGAACGGTGATGGCTCTAGGCAGCGTAGGTGATGGGTCAAGACTAGTAGAGGTGTATGTGGGTGGCAGTAGTGGTAGCAACAATATTAGATTAGAGTCATTGCCTTTGATACCATGTGGAGAGGAGAAACCCTAATCATTATTATAATGAAAGAGAGGATCACACGTGTTTATATTGAGATAGTAGGAGGAGAGAGATTACATGGGCATCTAATGGACTATACTCTAACATCGACATTACAAGAACCCATAAAACCCATTAGAAATTATCATACCGTTTCAAGTGAAAACCTATCAAGAGATTCAATTTAATCAATGAATCCAATTGGTGATGTCACATTGACTACATTATCTCATTCCATGAAAAAGTGTAACCAATGGTATTTGTAGAGTTTCTAAACAAAAGAAATGTAAAGCTGTAATTCTTACAAACTCAAGCAAAATCTTATGAATTTATCTAGCAAAAGATAATTAACTATTTTATTGCATTATAGCTGCTATGGTAATGACGTAGTAGAATAGAGCATGCAATTCGACACATGTGAATTACACTAGGGCCCATGAATTCATCATTTTCAAGATAATTTGTCTAGGGAATATTGAATCTTCAAGGTAAGGTTTTGATTGGGTTTAAAAGACCCAAGTTTCTCGCTAACACGAGTATATAAAAAAAATTTGTCATTCATTGTCAATGAGGTTTATCATCAAAATACCATATAAAAAAAGAGTGATGAGAGGATATGTCATCATCAAGATATCAATAATATCATCAAAAATAAAAAAATAAACTTGGAAACTGACTAACCTAAAACAGAGTAGTCACCTAAATGCTTTTGGCATAGTCAGACGATTTGACTTTGGTTTTCTCAAACTTCCATCTTCCTACCCGTATGCACGCCCTCATTTTCTTCGGCGCCGCAATTGACTCTCCCAATCTCTCTCTCTCTCGCTAGTGCCGCTACTCGCTCCCTCTCTTGCCCACTTCTAAATCGATTGGTTTCCCAAATCAGTCGATGAGTGTACATTATTATTGAAATTTTATTTTCAATGTCCACAAATTTTGCGTCAAAATGGTTGACAATGCTGATCAACAGATTCTACAAAGCATTTCCATTAGAATTTATCTTGCATTTGATCACATTATTTGAGATCTACTATTGAAAAATATATGCAATTCATTTTTAGCCCTAGCAAAGGGAGCTTTGCCTAATGCTCACGTGAATTATACTATTGTTCATGAATTCTTCTATTTTAAAAAAATAAAATCTTTTTAGGGTTTCCAGAGTTCACAAAACGGGGGCGTAGGGTTTTGGCCCTCTGGGCTAATAATACGCAACTTTCTAATCCCTTCAACTCGAGCGCGACGATGGGGAAATCTAGCGCCAGGCGTAAGAAGGGCGGCCCGGCCGCCGCCGCCGCCACCCAATACCCCGACGCCGACGCAAAACCCCACCTTTCTCCTTCTCCGGTATCCGAGCTCGACTCCTCCATGTTCCTCCTCCGGGCCCACGAGCTCAAAGAAGAGGGCAACCGCCAGTTTCAGGCCAAAGACTATCCTTCAGCTCTGGAGCAGTACAATCTGGGTTTAAAGCTCCTCCCTCGCTCGCACCCCGATCGCGCCATCTTCTACAGCAATAGAGCTGCGTGTCTCCTTCAGATGCCGCCCGTTGATCACGCTGCTGTTGCCGCTGAGTGTACTCTCGCGCTCCAGGCGCAGCCGCGCTTCCCCCGCGCGCTCCTCCGCCGCGCCCGCGCCCTCGAGGCGCTCGGCCGGTTCGGAGAGGCTCTTGAAGACGTGCAGGCACTGCTGGCGGAGGACCCGTCCCACCGGGACGCGATCGAGCTTGAGAGGAGGCTGCGCGCCGGGGGGCCGTCGAGGAGCCGGCCTTCGGCGGCTGCGCTCGGCGCTTCGGCGGTTCGTGGCGCTCCCGTCGGGGGGCTCGGGCCTTGCCTCCCAGCCCGCCCGATACCCAAGAAGACCTCTCCGCCACCGCCGCAAGCTCGCCACGAGGAAGCCAAACCGGAGAAGCCTCTTCCAGTTGTTTCGGGGAATACCCAATTGGGTCCGAATCCTCCACTGGTAGAATCTCCCGTAAAAGACATCGCGGTGGGCAAGAATTCCTCCGAATTGAATGGATTGTGTCGGCGGCGAAGGGCATTGAAGCTCGTATATGACCACGATATTCGCCTGTCAGAAATGCCAGAGAATTGTAAGTTCAAGGAACTTCGAGAGATAGTCTCCAAGCGGTTTCCTTCCTCCAAATCCGTCCTTGTCAAGTATAAGGACTCTGACGGCGATCTCGTCACCATAACCAGCACCGCCGAGCTCAATCTCGCCACAAAGTCACTCAGTTCCACAGAAACACTCCGCCTGCATGTCGTTGAAGTCGACCCAGAGCAAGAACCCCCTCTCTTCGAAGAATTGGATCAACAAGAAGATCAACAGCAAGATCGAGAAGAAGAACAAGGACAAGAACAAGGACAAGATCAGAAACAGGATCAACAAAAAGATCAAAGCCAAGATAAGAAACAGAGACAAGAAGAGAAACAAGAATCAAACGAAGTGGAAATGGACGACTGGCTCTTTGAATTCGCACAACTCTTCCGAACGCAAGTGGGCATTGATCCGGATGCGCATCTTGATCTCCATGAGCTGGGCATGGAACTCTGCTCTGAAGCCCTTGAGGAGACGGTGACAAGCGAAGAAGCCCAAGAACTCTTTGACATGGCAGCGGCCAAATTTCAGGAAGTCGCAGCATTGGCCTTCTTCAATTGGGGCAACGTCCACATGTGCGCTGCCCGAAAACGAATTCCTTTAGACAATGCCGCAGACAAGGAAAAGGTCAATGCCCAGCTTCAATCCGCCTACGACTGGGTCCTCCAACGATACTCTCTCGCAGGAGAGAAATATGAAGAAGCCCTGAAAGTCAAACCCGATTTCTACGAAGGTCTTCTCGCTCTTGGTCAACAGCACTTTGAGACGGCTAAATTGCAGTGGTCTTTCACACTCGCGCAGAAGACAAATTTAAGTACCTGGGACTCCACCAAAACCATTGAGCTCTTTAACCTCGCGGAAGAGAAGATGAGAGAAGCGAGTGCCATGTGGGAGAAGGTGGAGGAGCAGAGAGCCCAAGCAGGGTTGAATTGTAAGAGGAAGAGTAAAAAGTCAACCGAGGCATTGACTTGTGATAGGGAGTTGACTCCAGAGGAGTCAGCAGAGCAGGCAGCGGTGATGAGATCTCAGATTCATCTATTCTGGGGGAATATGCTGTTTGAGAGATCCCAAGTGGAGTTTAAACTCAAACAAGGAGACTGGAAGGGAAATCTTGACGCGGCTGTAGAGAGATTTAAGCTGGCGGGTGCTTCTGAGGAGGATATTTCGGTGGTCTTGAAGAATCACTTCTCTAATGTGAAGGAAGGGGAGAATGGTGAGACTTTGACTTTTGTTGATGATGAACATAAGAAGTTGACCTGATTTTTTTATTCGACATATTTTTCTTAACCCTTCGTCATCTGTTCACTTATCGATGCTGTTTAGGGGGTTTGACCTTTTCGAAGCTTGCTTTCAGCTTTCATTCCCTAAATAGGAAAACCGGTTCCCGTGATTGATTAATCAGTTTCTTCCATTGACCATTGTACTGGTCATTCCATCACGAAGATGATTTGGGGGGTCGACCTGCTTTTCAACATGATTTGTCAACTTAAATTTATGAAAGAATTGATAAGCCGGTTTCAATATTAAGTAAATATGTAATTAATGGTCAACGGCTGGTTTTCAACATGATTTGATGAATGTCAAGATCGTTTTGAATAGTCAACTAAGAGCGAGATCGATCAGATTTGATTGATCAACAATTCGACAATTCATCCGATTGATGGGCATCGCTCACTTTGATGATCTGATCGATGTAATGATCAATGCCCATTGATCATATCAACTATCTGATCATTGATGGATCAAATATGATCGATCTTGACATTGATCAATGATGGTCCATTAGATCAACAGTAACTACTAAAAAAACCTGACCCAAATTTAAATAAATATAAAAGGATTAAACTTTATTTTTCTGTAGAAATACGCCAATATCAGTTTGGCTATCAGATTGTCAATCAAATCAGATCGTAGACTTGATCACTCCAATGGATCATCAGGCTTTGATCACTGATCGATCTAAAGCGAACTTATCATGATCAGGGATTGCATAGACCTGTTCAATCACAATGATGCAATCTGATCATGTTGATCAGATCACTGATCAACATTTTCCTGATCGTGGATCATGATGAACAAAAAGGTTATTACTTTTAATGACGTGGTCTGGCGAGACAGAGCGGTTCGTTGACCAGCTAATGAGCTTTAATCTCTCTCTCTCTCTCCCTCTCTCTCTTACGTGGCAGTGGTTCGGTCTAGGTCCGCAGAAATCGGCCACGCACCCCTCGACTGGTCCGAACCACCCGAGAAAAAAACAAAATGGGCTCGACGTGGGTACGTGTCCATCGGAGACTCAGAGAGGCGCGAAGTGGTTTTTTTTTACCGCGTAGTGGCGGGCCCCACAACTGCAATTCTCGCTCTCCCTTATAAAAAGATACGAGCCCTCCTGTCTTCATCTCACTGTCTCTTCTCTGCTGTCTTCTCCGTCAACTCCATCTAGAGAGAGAAAGCGAGGAAGAGAGCGATGGCGCTTCCTCGATCCCTCTTCTACGTGCTCATGCTGTCTATGGCGTCTGCTTCGTCGGCGGCAACCGGTACTGCGGCTGCATTGTTCCACTTTTCTCTCTATTCTTCGCTGCTCGATTTCTCTTCGCGGTTTCTTCCCTAAAGATGTGACGCCGTTAGAGAGGGAGAAAGCTAGGGTTTCTTTCGCTTTTACTTCTTATTCTGGTTTTTTCATCAAAGCGTTTGGATTCTGTGAGAGAGAATGTGAATGCTCAAATTTCCTCTCCGCTTACTGATTTTAATTTTTTCTCCTATGTTTTAATGAGCGCACTGGAGTGACTAGAAGCTTATTTCCCTTTCGGTTTACTGATTCTAATAATTCCTGCAATTTTTTCTCGGAATGATCATGTGTCGGTTTTAATCAGACACTCGAGGGTTTTCCCCATTTACTGAATTTCTTACTTGTCCTTTTTTTTTCCATTGTTAAAGAGACAACGAGCGTCCTGGACTAACTGATTCTAATTTTTCCTTTTTTTCACAATGCAATTAACAGAGAAAATAAGCATACTGACGTTTAATTTCTCCCAAAGTTTTTTATGCTAAAGAAAGAAATTGAACTTGCAGGTGGTGGAGGATTTTTGGGAGTGAACTACGGCAGAGTGGCAAATAACCTCCCGTCGCCATCAAAAGTTGTCGCACTCCTAAAATCTCACGGAATCTCGGAAGTTAAACTCTACGACGCGGATTCTGCCGTCCTCTCCGCCTTTTCGAAATCCGGAATCAACCTCGTCGTTGCCCTCCCAAACGAACTTCTCTCCTCCGCCGCCTCCAATCCCTCCTTCGCCTACTCCTGGGTCAAATCAAACGTCGCGACGTGGCTACCTTCTACTCAGATCCGCACCATCGCCGTCGGCAACGAGGTGTTCGCATCTCCGTCATCCAAAACCCTAACTCCGTTACTCGTTCCAGCCATGCGCAACGTCCACTCGGCTCTCCAGCGCCTCAAGATTGACGACATCGTCAAAGTCTCCTCACCCATCGCCCTGACTGCGTTACAGATTTCCTACCCTTCCTCCGCGGGCGCGTTCCGTCAAGACCTAACGGAATCCGTCATTAAACCCATGCTAGATCTCCTTCACAAGACCGGCTCCTTCCTCATGGTGAATGCTTATCCCTTCTTCGCCTACGCCGCCAACGCCGACGTCATCTCCCTCGACTACGCTCTCTTCCGTCCGAATCCCGGCGTCGTCGACACGGTCAGCGGCCTCCGTTACTTCAACCTGTTAGACGCGCAGCTCGACGCCGTTTATTCCGCCACTAAAAGGATTGGTTATGGGGATATCAAGGTTGTGGTGTCGGAGACTGGATGGCCGTCAAAGGGAGATTCTAATGAGAAGGGAGCTGGCTCGGAGAACGCCGCAGCTTATAATGGGAACCTAGCTCGCCGCGTGCTAACCGGAAACGCGGGTACGCCGTTACGACCTGAGTCGGAGCTGGGAGTCTATCTTTTTGCCCTCTTCAACGAGAACCAGAAGCCGGGTCCGACGTCGGAGAGGAATTATGGAGTATTTTACCCCGACGAAGATCAAGTCTACGACGTGGAGTTTCAGCTTCAGGGTGTAGTCACAAGGCACGATCAGCGACGGGCCGGGGACCAGGGAACGGCGTCGACCGGCTCGGCAGGCGGGTCGACGACATGGTGCGTTGCGGACGGGAGAGCGGGAGATGAGCGGCTGCAGTTGGCTCTGGACTATGCTTGCGGAGAGGGGGGGGCGGACTGCGGCGCAATTCAGCCGGGGGAGAGTTGCTACAATCCTAACACGCTCGTGGCGCACGCTTCATTCGCGTTCAACAGCTACTACCAGAAGATGAAGCGGGTTCCTGGCGCCTGCGATTTCCGTGGCTCCGCTGTCGTCGTCTCTCAGTCCCCGAGTGAGCTCTCTCTCTCTCTGACTCCATTTATCGCTATCTTTCTTGCTCTCTTTCCATGTCAGGGAGAATGGGAAAGATTCTGCGAGATCTTCTGCGTGAAGAAGATTCTTTCGTGGACTTCTTGTAATTTTTCTGGGTTTTCACCCTTTTTTTTTGCAGGATTCGGCGAGTGCGTTTTACCAGGCAACTGACAAGTCGGCGATGCAACCGGCGATAGCCGGTGGAAAGGGATTTTGTAACTTAGATCCCTTTCTCTCTCTATCCTTTCCTATAAGGAGCAAGAGACAGAGGAAGAGGGAATCTGCCAGCTGTTAATATTTATTACATTATTAATATTTAGGCGAATGTATTTCTTTTTTATTTTTGCTTTAACGAATTTGTCCAAATTCTCGTTGCCACGTGACGGTGAGAAGAGAATGATAACTTTTTCGTAATTATTTCAAAACGCGGGGGGCATTAGGAAAGCTAAGAGCTGACGGTTTTCAATATAAATCAGCAAACACGCGGCGCAAAGTGTAGGGTTATCGATTAGGGTTTCTCCAGTCTCTTTGAAAATTTCTTCTGCGTCTTCTTAGAATTGAGGAGGGAGCACTATGCCACCTTTTCCTTGAAGGTCCAGAGAAAATCGATAAGCCGAGATATCGTTTCTGTCGTCACTTCTCGTGGACGATTAGATTGTTGCTCGACGATATCTGTCGCGTTTTTCGCGTCCCTTGACTGTTAGGTTGGCAGAATTTTTACGTTTTTCCATTTTCTACGTCTGTTAAAGCTTTCTGTTCTCTTCATTTCCTCCTCATCGCACAGTTGCCATGATTTTGTGTGTAATAAAACATTTCCGTTGTATATGATTTCGTATCATTCGTTTGTAATATTTTAATCGACATTCTTCTAGCAATTTCCAACTGAAGTGATTTTAATTTGTTTAGTTTACGGCTTTGATCGTGATGCGTTTCAACTTGGAAGGCAGAATCGATCCTTATCACCGTGATTATCTCGATACCTTACTTTCCTGAGGAAATTTTACCGGAGAGCTACGATCAGTTGATCAGAAATGAGTTTTTGAAGTATTCAGGGAAACTAAAGTCGGAATGCCTTACATTTGTTGAAAAAGGCTTCTAATATTTCACGGTATCGTTTATTCTTTACTCAAATTTCTGAAACGCTGTAATTGGTTACGGAAACTTCATCAGTTTTGCGGAAGCTTTGTCGATGATTGAAATTTCGTGCACAAACGTCTCAATCGGAATATCCGAAAGTGTCATCCCATGCGTCAAACCCGGAACCCTCCTGCCACTTCTGGTTTATTCTCGTCGAGTTGCTCTTTCCATTCAAATATCCTTGACGCCTGATATAATCAGTTGATGGATCGCGAAAGAATAACGAAGATAACGATTGATTCGATGGTGAGCTTGATTGTGGTTTTGATCTCGAAGAATCCATTGCCCAGCCTTAAACCGAATGCCGTCTGATTATGGCTTTAAGATTGAATCTCCACGCGCAGGGTTTTGTGAAGATTGAATCTCAGCTTGAATTTCTTCAGATCACAGAATAAGAACAAAACCATTAGTGACGAAAAGTTATTTATCTCACATGGAAAGCCGAATCAGGTCCACCAGACTGATCAAGGGCACCTTCAATGGGAAGAGAAATGTTCACAATTCAGGTCAATAAATAGTAGACAGAAAAAAGAGGATACATCCACAAGAGAGACAAATTTTCATCTTTAGCATGACTAAACTCTTATTTCTTCTCATTTTGAAAGGTGAAAAACATGAATAAAGCTGAAAATGGATTAATCTTGCAAAAAATTCATCAAAAAGGAATGTCTAGATCAAAAGTTCAGCAGTTGGTAATTTAGAAGAAGAAAAAAAGATGTGTTTTTGAATTTTTTCTAATTTAGAAGGATTTTTTGTAATTATTTTGTAATTGAATAATGGTACTTTTGGGGAAAAAACATGTTTCTTGCAGACGTGGCAATGCTACCATGTGGTGGTGAGCCAACTAACTATCTAGTTGTAAGGGGGCAAGAGCCGACTTGGCCTACGTGGTGCCAGTTGCTGCCAACACGGCACTGAGTGGGTCACTATGTGGCGTCACAATGCCCATGTGATGCTTGTGAGATGCAAAAGGGGAGCCACATAGGTGCTAATGTTCGATAGATATGAATGTGATATAATTCCTTGTGGACTTTGCAATTTCTTTTGTTGCTAGATATCATATTGAAAATCTATTCCGATATGGGACTATTGTTCCTCTCTTAACACAATGAAACATGGTGACAAAGAATATATAAGATTTGAATCACATATTTTTAGTAATTTGATGGCTTGAACCTGATCATCTTTAAATAAAATTCGCCAATTCTATGGGATTGATTATTTGTAGTTGATCATCACTAAAACCCTAGGGTATCATGATGCTTCAAGGTTGGCCAACTTTTTAGAAGAGTAAATATGATCCCAACCCTCATATCAAATTTTATGATTCAATTTGATGTCGGTCTAGTGGGAATATAGGTGACATGGCCTTATCCAAATCTTTGCACTGGTGAGACAAATGTGATTGGATGATGATAGCATGCTAATAAGACATGATAATACATGATTATTAATGCATATTAAGGCATAAAAGATTTCATTCATATGCATGTTATCATATTTATGAGTATTTATCTATCATTATATGAAAAAGTCATTATAATCTCAAAATACTTTAATTTAGGGTTAATTATTATGAATTAAAGATAAGTTATTTTATAACCCATCTTTACTTGAGATTATAAGTAGTTTTTAATGTTAAATTATAAGAGAAATCATTTTTTTATAAACATTCATTTAATTTTCTAAAGTTAAAATCTTAAAGGAATGAAAGTATTTTTCTAAATAGAAATTAAATCTCTTGTTATTTATTAAATTTGACTCTTTAGAATGATAGATAATTAAATTTCTGATCAAATGAAAGAAATTTGGATTAATTTGGAGTTATATTTTGAAAGTTATGAATTTTCTAATATTTAGGGATTTTTTTTCGGAATTTTTTGGAATTTTTTTTGAATTTTTAATGAATTTCTAAGGATTTTACGGAATTAAAAATCAAAATTTCTAATTAAAATCCATTTTTCCGAATTTTCTTAAGCGTGCAGGTGACGCGGCGCGATTAGAGCCATCCGATCCGATCGCGATCAATGATCGCGATGATGAGGCAACGTGGCTGCGTGTGGAGCGTCCGATTGCGCGTGAAATCTCAACCGTTGATCTTCACTTAGTCAATGAGGCTACGTAGCGAAATCAGGGTTCACCGGATTGCATTTAATCTCAGCCGTCGATCACGAAGAGTTATAACGATCAAGATTAAATCGCGGAAAACGCATCTGATGCATCCGATCGCGATCCAACGACAGACGTTTCAATGCATTTTATAACGCACATTGACGTGGCTTCATCTCGAGCGTTCGATCGTGATCCAACGGTCACGACTAACGGTAACGATTCGCGATCATGTGTTTCATCAGAGCCGTTGATCGGTTTCATCGGATGGTTACGCCCAAATCTCCTATAAATTGAGACGTTCTTCGTATTTGTAAAGCATTAGAGAGAAATTCAATCAAATTGAACTGTTTAGACACCAAATCTCTTGAATCTATTGATCCTAATCGCTTTTAGACTCATTTCCACGTCCACGGAGTGCTTAAGATCAAGATTTTGATGATCGACGAGGAAGAAATCGACGCTTGAACTCCACGATCGTGATTTTTGGATTTTTGCTGAAAAACCTTGATTCCGGCGATTAATTGGATCAATTCGATTGAAATTGTGGGTTAGTGATCGTGTTTTATCCTAATCTATGGTCTCTTACCATTTAATTTCCATTTAGATTAGTAATTTCAAGTTAATTTGTGTTTATTTTCGGTTATTTTGTGATTTTGATTTTCAGAAAATATCCTTATCTCTGATCTTCAATTTCTCAGCGAAATCAAAGTCAAATTCGATGATTTTTGATTCCATGGAATCGTCTTGAAGTTCTCTTTCATAAAATACCATTTTCCCCTATTTCTGTTTTCGATTCATCGTGCGATTTGATCATATTCGAAGAGATAAGCAGAAATTTCCCTAATTCCCTGTGGATTCGACCCATATTTATCATTTTACCCCTCAATTTGTGAATTATTCTTAAAATTAGTAAGTTTGGACTTTATTTTGACACGAATCGGTGTGCAATTAATGTCCGCATCGATTTTTTCCGTCAGAGGACACTTGTAGAGCCAATCTGATGAGCCATGTATCTTTAAATTGAGTGATTTTTGAAACTCTCTCTTTAAAAGATGTGGAGAAGAGAGGGGATCATCTTATGACATGACATACGAGAATGACTGTGAAGAGATGAAAGGATAAACAATATCTTAATCAATGTCTTGAAATAGAGGAATGCATGGGTTTATACAAGGAGAAGAGGGTAGATGAATAGACACCAAAAGCTATAGAGAAGGAGGGATAGGAAGTCAGAGAGAATAGGGAGGCAATGAGACACGAGAAGTGAGGAGACACAAGAGAATGGGCCAAGAAGGTTTGCCCAAGATGGCCCTAGTGGATCCTAATAGAATCACAAGAGAATTTCTCAAAATGTGAGAGTTTGATATGTAGCATGGGGAAACATGAGAATGTTGCAGATGTATCATTAAATGAAACACTATGACTTAGTCTTCATTAGACTTGCTGACATAACAAGGACATCTTGTCATACTCAATATTTTCAACTCTTATTTTGATTTTAGAAATGATAGTTTAAGTAATTGAATTTAGAAAATAATGCCAAATATTTTATTAAAAAGGGCTTATATTTTGAAAGATGATTTCTCTAAGTTTTTCCTATTTTTTTGTAGAAATTTTATGATTATCTTGGGATTTATTTAAGGATAAAATATGAAAAAGGGGCCCAAATGATAGCATACACATGTTGTGCCATGCGGCATTGTCTAAGGGCACGATGTGGCATGCAAGTGGTGCATGCATGGTGCCTCGATAAAGGGAGTATTTGTCTTATTATTTATTTATTATAGCCCAATGGCAATAGGTTTAAATGGCCTAACTAGTCATAGGTAGAAAATTATAAATACTTTCAATGTGAGACTCACCTTACCTCTTGAAGCAACGAATTCATGTGGTCATTTAAAACACATGAATTTGTGTCCAAATAAATGTCAAACTCACCAATATTAAGATTAAATCATGACTTGATTAGTATAATACTGAATAAGGGTTGAATCCACAAAAATTTAGGGAATTTTTGAGGTGTTCTTAAAATTTAATCAAATTTGATGATGAAATGAGTTGATAAATTAATATTTTAGTATTTTTTTGGAAAGAAGGCTCCGAGAAAAATCCAAGGAATAAAAAATTGCAAGATTTAGATGAGTATTTGTGGAGAAATCAATGAGTGAAATCAAGGTAGAAAAATCAATCATGAAGATAGAGAAAACACTGAAATTTTATCAAATTGGACTAATCTATTGTTCGAAATTAAAATCTAATGCTACATGAAGAAAGATTAGGGAGAAAACTTGTAATCTAACCCAAAATTGTGCTCGAAATGATCCAATTCATCACTGGATCAAGGCTTTTCATTTTGCATTTCAAAAAACTAAAATTCAGAGTTTAAGTAGTGAATTCTCTCTATTCTCTCAACAAAATCTTGATTTTAAACACTCCTCAGACGCGGAAATGAGTCTAGAAGAGGAAGAAATTAAGAGATTCAAGGATTGAGGTATCCAAATAGTCAATTACTCGAAACATCCGAGAATGATCTTTCCGTCGAAGAACATAGGTATAAATAGGTAAAATGTGGGTGTTGTTGTTCGATTCGCCTTTCATCTTCAATCAATGGCTTAGATGAAACGCAAAAATGTGAATGGATGCCGTTAAGTCGTAGTTGTTCGATATATGATAAAGCATTGAGATTTCACCACATCACCGCATAAAGAAGAAGTGTCGGGTAATATCTGTCATTTGATCTTCATCAAGTGCTCGAGATGCAGCCATGTGTCCATTAGAGTGATTCATGCATGTTTAATCTCAGCCGTTATAACTCTTCAAATGAACGAATGAGATTAAATCATTTCAAAATGATTCGATGATGAATCGTTATGCGTCATGTACCCATGCTTTAAGTGAAGATTGAACGCCTCATATCACACCACGTCACCTGTGTGACGAAGCAATTTCGTGCGGTCGTTGAATACACACAAACTCGTATCAATTTTTTTCTAGACTCACCAATTTAAAGATTTAATCACTAATTAAAGAGTATAGAGGTGAATAAGGGTCGAATCCACAGAGAAATAAGGGAAATTTTGAGATGTCATTGAAATTCGATCAAATCGTAAAATGAATTTAGATGATAAATTAGTGATTTTAGTAGATTTTAAAAGAGAACTCCAAGACAAATCCACAGAATAAACAATCACTCGATTTGGATCAAGATTCGTAGATAAATCAAGGAGCAAAAATTAGGTAGAAAATCGATCGCGAAGAGAGAAAAAATTGAAATTAAATAGAAAATTAATCTAATCTACGATTCGAAATTAAAATCTAACACTATATAAAGATAGATTAGGAGGAAAACATGTAATCTAACCCAAAGTTGTACTCGAAATGATCCAATTAATCGTCGGATTCAAGGCTTTTCATTCCGCGATTTCGACAACGAAGTTCGACGTTCAAGATATGATTTCTTCCAATTCTCTCTACCAAATCTTGATTTCAAATCTTCCCTGGACACGGAAATGAGTCTAGAGGAGGAAGAAATTAAGAGATTCAAGGATTGAGTTGTTTAAACAGTTTGATTTTCTCAAAACATCCAATTAGGTGCGATTGTTAGATGAGTTTCTTCATTTTTGATCAACGGCTCAGATTAAACGCCGATTCACGAATCGTCATCTTTAAGTTGCGTCCGTTCGATAGACAATGAAGCGTCCAGATTTTGTCATGTCACGCGTGAAGAAGAAATGTCGCTTTGTGTCCACTGTTCGATCTTCATCGAGCGATTGAGATGAGTCCATGTGTCCATCGAGGTGCATTTAATCTCGACCGTTATAACTCCCCTAGATGAGTGGCTGAGATTAAATCATCTTATAACGAATCGTCGCCTAATCAGATTCAACCATGTACCCCCTCGAGTAAGTAAATTCTAACAATCGCGATAAAACCGCGCAATCGTTTGCTTGAGATTGCGCCACGTCACCTACGAATAAAAACAAACATAAATAGTCTCACATGATAGAAATTTTGATGATTTAATGAGTATATAATCTATACGAGTATAGTGGGTTAGCGAAAAATCTATAATGGATGCTTAACCCACTAATTACTCCCATGCGCACACACGTGCGAACGGACATACAACCCATACGCCGCCACATCGCGTGTACACGCATCGCTACGTGGCGATGCTCTGCCATGTCAACTTGTGATATATAATAAAATTTTTTTATTCTTTTTAAAAATAAAAAATACGTTTAAATAAATTCCAAAAAATCCCTAAAAATGAGAAATTTCATAAATTTCAAAATACAACTCCAAATTAATCCAAATTTATTTTTTTGGATCAGAAAATTAAAATATCTATCATTTTAAAAAGTCAAAATATTTAAATAATAAGATAATAAATTCTAATTTAAAAAATACACTCATTCATCTTAGAAAATAAAACTAGAAAAATACATCAGTATAAATAAAAATATTTTCTCTTATCATTTAATCATGAAAATTGAATTATGATCTCAAATATAGATGAGAATAAAAATATATATATATTTAATTATTCCTAAAAGGATATATTTTTAGATCATAACCTAGAATTAAATGAAATGATAGATATGGACTCCGAATATGATAATATGAATACAAATGGAATATTTTATGCCTTAATTTGTATTAATAATCTTATAAATTCATGTATAAATTTCATGTTATCACTGCGCATAAAAAGAAACAAAAATAGTATCACATGGCAAAAATTACGACGGAATTCGCATATAAATAGAATGCGATTTTAGTGGGTTAGATTAAATCATTTAACAAAAGATGCTTTTAACCACTAATACACACACCCGTACACACACACGCATGCGCCATGTTGCGCGTGCATACGTCGTTATGTAGAGACACACAAGCGACTTTGTCGCATCAACTGCCACATCAACGCGTGAAAATAAAATACTTTTAATAGTTTAAATAAAAAAACATTAAAAAAATTCTATAAAAATCCTTAAAAATGAGAAAATTCATAACTTAAAAAATACAACTCTTTTTTAATCCAAAAATTTTAGTAGAAATTAAATAATCTATCATTTTGAAAATTTAAATTTAATAAAGAATAAGAGAATACATCTTTATCTAAAAAATACAATCATTTCTTTTGGAAAATAAAACTAGAAGAATAAATTAGTGTTAATCTCAAATATAAAATAGGAATAATCTACTCTCAAATATCTCACTTTAATTTTTTATGATTACTCCTAAAACAAGTACGTTTTGATATTATAATTTTAAATTTCATAGAGAGATAGAAGTGCACTCAAAGTATGGTATACCATACACAAGAATGGAATGATTGATGCCTTAATGTGCATTAATAATTGATAACATACTAATTAGACATGATAATACATGATTATTAATGCATATTAAGGCATAAAAGATTTCATTCCTATGCATCTATCATTCTATGAAAAAGTCATTATAATCTCAAAAACTTTAATTTATCTTTAATTATGATAAATTAAAGATAAATAATTTCACAACCCATCTTTACTTGAGATTATAATTAGTTATTAAAGTTAAATAATAAGAGAAATCATTTTATAACCATTCATTTAATTTTCTAAAGTTTTAAATCTTAAAGAAATGAATTTATTATTGAAATAGAAATTAAATCTCTCGTTATTTATTAAATTTGACTCTTTAGAATGATAAATAATTTAATTTCTGATCAAATGAAAGAAATTTGTAGTTATATTTTGAAAGTTATGAATTTTCTAATTTTTAGAGATTTTTTCGGATTTTTTTCTAAATTTTCCTAAATTTTTAATGAATTTTTAAGGATTTTCTAGAATTACAAATCATTTTTTCTAATTTAAAATCAATTTTTCATATTACTTATAGCGCGCAGGTGACGTGGTGCAATCTAGAGCGTCCGATCGATCGCGATCGATGATCAAGGGTGCGATGCGACGTGGCACATCGTGGGACATCCAATCGCGCGAGAAATCAGAGCTGTTGATCTTCACTTAAGTGAACAGGGGTACTAGGCGAGATCTGATTCATTGCATTGCGTTTTAATCTCAGCCGTTGACCAAGACGAGTTATAATGGCTAAGATTAAACCGATGAAAAACGCATCTGAGCGTCCGATCGCGATCGAACGGTGGACGTTACATGCATTTTTATAACTCTCGTGACGTGACAAAATCTCAGGTGTCCATCTCCAATCCAACGACCACGACTTAATCGTAACGATTTGTATTGATGCATCTCATTAGAGCCAAAAGGCTTGAACTCCATGATCGCGATTTTTTGAATTTTGATAAATAGCCTTGATTCTGGCGATTAATTGTATTAATTCGATCGTAATTGTGGGTTAGGGATCATGTTTCATCCTAATCTATCTTTGTTTAGATTTTAATTTCAATTTAGAATCATAATTTGATTTAATTTAGATCTTATTTTCAGTTTTTCACTCTTTATATTTTCAGAAAAATCTCCTCTATTCAATCTTCAATTTCTCCACGAAATCAAAGTCAAATTTATTGATTTTTGATTCCGTGGATTCATCTTCAAGTCCTCTTTCATAAAATATCAAATTTTCTAATTTCTATCACCGATTCATCGTCCGATTTGATCAAATTTGAAGAGATCATCAAGAATTTTCCTAATTCCTTGTGTATTGGACCCTTATTTACCATTATAAGGGTAAGTTTGGTAAGTTTGGACTTTATTTTGACCCTTGACCATGTGTTTTCAATGAACACTCGGTCTCAATTTGTCAATAATCATGTAATTACATGTATAAATTGGATGTTATCACCTCTTTATTTCTATGAGACATGTGCCTCATTAACAATCATTAGATTTGGAGATTACATAAGAGTTCTTGATCTTCCCTAAAGATGCCATGGGGGTTGGGGAAATTTCATATTCATCAAGTGTAAGGTGTGGGGCACAAAGCCCATGATGTTGGCATGTGTCAAAGATGTGGCCACAAAAAAGTGCAATGATAAATCTCCATTGTTGTATCTTTTTCAACGCCCGTGATAAATCTCTCTAAGCAGCAAGACCTAGATTGCTTGACAAAGTTCCAACAACGGAAATTTATCATTCCATTTATTCTTCAAAATAGGTGGAAACATGGTGCAAGCACAATTACCAACTATCACTTAGGAAAAAGGGATGGTCGTGATATTTTAAGTAGTTAGAAATTATGAATATCTCTCTCTCATTGACGGTCTTTATTCTGAGCAAAAATTCTAAAAATTAAGCCTTTTTCATGCCTTGGCTCTTGAATTTATTGGTTTGTGTAGGCTTCTAACTGATTTCTTGCTTTCTATTGAGCCTTAAAGATCAAGATTTGGAGATAGATTGAGAGGTGATTTGTACTTTGAGTGCCTAACCTTGTTAAGAGGCTTTGATTTGGTTTTTCTTCAATTCAAGGACAATTGGAACAATTTCTCGGAAATTCTGAGTCAATTTGATGTGTTTTGCTTTACTCCATCATCTTATAAATTTAGATTTATTTAATGCACAATATATTAATTAAAATTAGTTTTTCTTGCCCTTTTCTCTCTCCTCATTTGTGATTTTCTCTCTAATTTCCTTCTTTCATTTATCCCTTTTTTTAAATCCAAAATGCTAGTAATTTGATTTAGTAGAAAGATATACTTCTCTACTTTCTACATAACTCTTTCCAATTTTCTCATCTCATTTCATCATCAACTTAACTAAAATTTGACAAATCTGAATGTCAAACCTAATTTATCATGAATTTTGATACGTATTCGCTAACTATATTAAAATTAACCATCATTTAACTAAGTTGGACTTTTTTTTGGCCCACGATTGTGTGTTATCAACAACCACACAATTTATTCTTGTCATCAACCACTCTTTGATGACAGAGAGACATTACAGAAGGTGGCAAAATATGAGAAAGGTGAGATTTTTAATTATTTTAATTTTTCACCTTCTCCATTAATCACAAATTGAACAAAGACAAGTGGATTACCAACCTCCTAAAAGATTCATAGTAAAATTGATAACTTTAAAGATTATGCAGATAAAGATTATGTTATCCACACATCCAGTCCAATGAATGGGTTTCTATTTATACTCTTGCACACCTGACGTGTCGCTTTTCGTGCGTCGTTAAAACACAAAGACGATGGTAAAAAAAAATTTATAAAACCAAACTCACAAAGACGAGATATAATAATCAAGTATTGGGTAAGTATCGGGTGGATCCACAGAGAGCAGGGTTGACTTTAAATGCAGAGTTGACTTGGTCAAACTTAGGTTTAAAAGGAGTTTTAAATAAGATAAAATAAGATGTAAGATATGGGAATGATATAAATAAGGTAAATAAGAAGTTTTAAGAATTGAAATCTCGGATTTGACAGAGAAAAGTCAAAAGTCAAAGTCAAAGCATTGACTTTGACTAGCAGTAGGTGTTTTGCAAAATCAGAGAATCAAACAGAGTCAGAAGATTACCAAAATTAGATATTTGGAAACTAGAGAGCAAATGGAATTTATTGATATATATTTAGTAATTTTTGGATAAGAAATGGATTTATTATGAATTATTAAAAATCAATGATCAGAAAATCCCCGAAATTAATACCTCAGAGTAAATCTTCAAATTGAATGACCAAATGAAATCCAAATTTTTCAATTTATATGTCAATGGATAAGAACCAGAGGAATCCAACAAGACCGAAATTATCAAATTTTGATTTGTAAATCAAAAGTAATTGACCCCGAAAGTCAATGTTTGACTTCTAATGAAAGATGAACAGTCCTTGGTCAAACGTCAAATTGGAGGGTCAAATGAAGTCAGAATTTGATGAATTTGCTATCCACGAAAAGCTGATGAAAATAGGCATCCAATGAAACCAAAATCAAATGATTTGGAATTATAATCAAAGAGATATCCTGTTTTCAAAATCAGTGACTTTTCGGACCTAAAATTGGGGAAAATGAAGAACACTATGAACTAATTTGCAAAATTAAATTTCTAAATCTAATAAAAACTCAAATTACCTCTTGATAATCGATCGAATCTCACTACTAACACGATTTCCACGAGAATTAAGCTCCAATTTGTGCGAATTGGAGTGAATTTGCTCGGATCCTTTCTCACGGATTTTCAGAATTCAAGGGGAAAATTCGATAAAATCAAGGAGGAATTCGTGATCAATCCCGCTCCAATCCCTTCAGAATTGAGTCTAAACGCAGGGGGATCACGATGAACTAAAGATCTTCCTCGAAATTCGCTTAATTCCTTCACGAATCGATCAAAAGTTGAAGAACAAGAGAGGGGAATACATGCTTTTAAAGAGAAAATTGGCCCGAGGATCGTGGGCAATTGGAGCGGTCGTGATGGCGGTTTTTGCGGAGTCGTGGGAGCGATTCCTTCGTGCGGCAGCGTGGCTTCCATTTTGCTACAATTCCGCTTCAATTTAGCTTCCAAAACCCCACAATCGAGCCACATTTTTCGCCTTGATCAGCCACGATCGCGCCACGATCTGGCCACGATCGGGCGTCGATCGTGGCATGGATGCTTCGACGACTCCCGTCCAAACATGTAGGAAACTCGTCGCTCTGATTCCACGCTGAAGGGGGCACGATCGCAGCTCAATCGCACCGCGATCGCGGTTCGATCGTGCCACGATCGTGGAGTTCTTCCACGAGTTCTCTCTGCCATTTGATGAGAATCACGTGAGCCGTCCGATGTCGATCAGGTAAGTCGTCCGATCTTTATCGCTTTTGATCAACTTGCAGCGGCCGTCTGATGGAGATCTATCTCCCGATGGAGCGTTCACCGTTCGATGAAGATCGGGAGCTTCTTGTGATGCCACGTGTCTGAAAGGTGAGCCGTTCATCATCTTCACTTACTCCTTGAATTCAGCACGTGTTTGATTTAATGATCGCGTGGACTCGGGTCCACGCGATCTCTACTGTTCTGACGGCATCAAACGCCCGATAGGCCACCATGTCACCTGCACGTTAAAACATAAAATGGGACATAGTCCCACACGGGAAAAACGGAGAAAGATGGCGTCTATAAATTGGGTAAGGCGGTAACGCATTTGCGTTACCGCCCCAATACTCTCACCAGGGCCCACTATACCCGTGGGCCCTTCACCTGCCATCTCGTCGCCACGTGGAACCCCACACGGGCGTCCACGTGGACCGCGCGATCGCGTGGCCTCCTGCCACGTGGCCGCGCCTCCTGCACCCCGCGTGGGCCACCCGGGATCTGCCACGTGGCCTCAGTGCCACGTCGCACGCCGAGGCGGTCCCGCGCGCCACGTCAGGTGCCGCCTGGGCCTACTCGCCCCGTCAGCCGCTGCCTGGGCCCGCTCGCCACGTCAGCCTGCAGGTAATAACCCTTTTTTTTCGATTTTAAATAAGGAAAAATCCGTAAAAATCAATTAAAAACTCAAATAAAAAAATCGAAAAAGAGCATAAAAACTTCTAAAAATCATATCTCAAAATACACAACTCCTTTTAATCTCAAATTTTCTCCATTGGATCACAAATTTCTTCCTTTTTAATATTATACCATTTAAAATATATTTAGAACGAATAAATCAAGATGACTTATAATTTACTTAAATCATTTCTCATTGAATATTCCAAATCATAACTTCATCCTAAAATCATCCTTCCAAACATTTACTAAAGTCAAAACGCATTCCATAACAGAGGTTAACTTCTATTAATTTAAATAAAAGATTAATTATCTATTAAGCATGAAGTTATCCCTAATTTATGTATAAATATGAACTTTAGTGAAATGATATGCCAATGGAGAAAATTCCTAAAAAGTATGATAACATGCATCATATTCACATAAAATAAGCATGAATATGAGTTAATTAGGATAAGAATTCAAGTTATAAATGCATGTTATCAACACCAATCTAACTTTCCTTGAGATAAAGTATTGAATCTGATCTATTGATATGTGATATTATTTATATGATGATTTTATCATACACTTCTTCATAGAGTAGCCTCTAAGGTATGTTGTTTGTGCAAATCATGTACAATATGTCATCTCAAAAGTTCACTTTATGATCTTAAACAAGTTCTTGATGCGTTTTTTTAGCTTAAACAACATCATGAAAACTCAATGATTTGTGACACATGTACTAGTTATAAATATACTTTATGTAAAAACTTTGGCTAAAAGTGTCATTTTGGTCATCAATTTCAACCATATTCTTCTTATTGTTAGTGACAAGGTTGAGATTGATGGAAACTTTGAGTTGCATCTAAATTCATTAGCATAATCAAATACATAAAAACAGAAATATACTCATACCTGAATTCATGGCATGATTCTTCATCATTATAGATTTTTGAAATAGAGAATAGTCTTTTTGAATATCCTCAAGATAACCACTTGATCTCTATAAGAATTGGGAATCTATCTAGAGGGTTATAAGAATTGGTTACTCAAGCAGACTATGGCCTCCTATTTATAGAGAGTGAGGAGAGCTTAAGCCTCTAAATAAATAATTAGTCAGCCCATTATTAACTATAAACTAATTTAATTGTCTCTACACATAAATGAATGTCTTAACACATAACTATGTTCACTTAAAAGAGATCAAACCTAACAGAGATTACTTACACGAACTCTTCATTAGTCATGAGATGGGCAAGCCTAGCTAATTACTGAGTATTGAGTTTACTTTACCGTCATGTACATATATGATCAATCTTAGAAAAATTATGTGATATCATGTTAGATGACGCCAATTTTCATAGGTGTTGACTAGAAAAATCATCTATCAACTCATGATCCAATTTCCAAGTCATTTCATCTCTTGTTCTTGAGGATGTTAATCAGTACAAATGCAAGATTAGGAAGATAATCTGTCTGACATATGCAACCCAAAGTTGTTAAGTTTTTCAATTTTTTTTCTGGTTTATAAATGAAGCATGAAAATTACATTTGATTGGATCTCTGTGGGTGTTGGCTGATGCCAAACTAAATCTTTGGAAAGGATTAGTATATGAGAGACATGAGCACCTCTAAGTCAAGGTCTGCTCAAACTCAACCTATACAAGCAATCAGGGTGACAAAAAAAATCTAAATCTTCATATTGTAGCTCATTGCAAGGGAAGTTTACATCCTCATCTTATATTTTGGTTACATGGGAGATTAGAGAACTTAGTCAATCGACATAAAAATGTGGTCTCTTTTACATGCACAAGCATAATAACCAAGTATAGCAGTTATAAAATGAGTCTTGATATGCATGTTATCTCTTCTCTCGTATTTGAAAACGATCAATGCGTAGTTCTATGTGTGTGTACTCTGATTACCAGTCCAATATGTTCATTGTGAGCAATGAAATGTTTTATGAATCTACAAAGCAGATTCAAATGATTTGTCACAAAGTCCTCAAATGATTGACCATTTTTGACAAAGGGAGGGGGCAATTTTTTTTTCCGCTGCAATCATTCGATGCTTTTTTCCTTGAATCTCATGACAAGGCACATTATCAGTAGCGTAGTCATTGAAGATGGCGGTGGTCAATTCGAACCTTTTGGGAGACGGATCCACCCTTTCTCGAGATGGCGGTGGACAATTTTCTCATATTATGCATAGTTTTTCTTACTGTTGGTCTATGGACAAATTGACGGTGGACAAATTGACTTTCAGACAATTATTTACTGTTGGTCTATGGACCTAGCTTATGCATGAACCTAGAGAGGTTCATTGGACCGCTACACTTTGAGTCCTCGTCTATTTGAAGAAAGCTCTCGGGAAAGGACTCATCTATACGAGTGACAATCATTTCAATATTGAAGCTCACTTTCATGCTAGATATGTTGGAGACCACGGTGATAGAAATTCTACACCTAGATATTATACTTATTTGGTGGTAAATTCATTACCAAGAGGTCAAAAAAGCAAAAGATTTTTTCCAAATATTTTGCCGAGGCAGAGTATCAATCGATGGCTCAAACAGCTCTCGAGATGATATAAAAATGTCTTTGATCGGACAACTAGAATTTCTAGCTAAAACTCCTACGAAGATGCATTGTGATACTCAAGCCGTCAATTTTATCATCAACAATCTAACCTTTCATGGGCACATAAAAAATGTTGTGGCTGACTATCATCTTATTGAAGATAAGGGTATCGTAGAGCCTAATCTCTACTCAATATACTTTTACTTTAGAGCAACTAGCAGAAACTTGATAGGAAAGTGTGAAGAGATTTTTGGGCGTGTTTATCTCTTCTCTTATGGTTCTCTTACCCTTATTGGCCCTACTTAGATGGGTCCACTCAATTCTTTATATATAGGACTTTCTCCCTACAGGAGATAGGCTCTCATTTTTCCTTCACTGTCTTTCTCTCCTCTCTCTCTCTCTCTTCACTAGGAGATTGGTACTTAGTCCGAGAAATGAGCATGGAAAAGAGATCACTCTTGCAGGAAATAATGATAGGCTTTCAATTGGCCCTCAGAAGAAATTGAGGTATGTCTACCGATTCAATCAAGGAAATGTATGAATACTTGCATGGGGAGGACTACACTATATTATATATGTTAGTATATCACTTTCGATAGAGCAGTATTTTAATAAAAAGAAGCTTTCACAAACCTAAATCGTACAACTGCCTTGATCGTGAAATAGACTTTCGATACACTTCCTTTCGATAGCTTTAGCAAATCCCCATTGAAAATCTACCACAGATGAAGAAATGAGAATCTTGGTAAGAAGGTGAAATTAGCATCACATAAAACTTGTCGACCAGAAGATTTTGACACATCAATATTTTGAAATCTTAAGTGGATGGGAACATTTACAGATATAAATCAAGATTGATTGCAAGGGTATCACTTTTGAACATGTAAGAATGAACATCATCCATAGGATACAGCCCCTGACGCAAAGATCGCCTTGGCGCTCAATAATCTGAGAAGAGAAATCTAAATTCACATACCTTCATGATTTATTTTAATTAAAAATGTACATCTTTCTTGTAGATTAAATTAGGTTCTTCATTGGTTTGCATTTTCCCATGTAACTTAATGATTGAATGTTGTCTCAAACAATGAAAATTAGAATAACATCAAAGTACCGATGATAATCAAGTGCATCAACAAGTTATGCCTTCTTTTCAACAATCTAAATGCATGGGGAGTAGCCATACACTAATACAATGCAGACATTATTATAAAAGTATATAGTATATTTCAAGAATAGGAAGAATTAGAAAAATGAAACCCAAGACTTCCTAAATTCATACGTATAAAAGTTCTTGGATCAGAGAGTGACGTTTTACTGTATAAAAAAAAAATAAGTTGATGGTTTCCTATGAGAAATAAAGTCTGTGGAATGTCAAGCACGTAATATGCCAGTAGACATCAATCATAAGCCAAAGATTGATGATAATAAAACCAGTAAAGATGAAAATTTTTTAACAAAGACTCGAAGGAAAATTGATGTATTTAGCACGTGCTAGTCATGGCATTACCATTGCTTTGGATGAGCTCGATCAATTTAAGCATAACACTAATACTTCACATCAACAAGCTACTCATTTAGTACCATGCTGCCATAGGACTCGGGTTGGGATCTAAAGCGGGAGGTTAGTCAACTTCCCAAGTTCATATTCATAATGATTGTGCAAGTTATCCTGTTGATTACCAGTCAATCACTGAATGCCCAATCTTAGGCAACAAACTGATATGACAGAGAAAATTAAGAAGCAGGATTTATTGGTGAAATCAAGCACTGCAGTAGAAACCTCAAGGCTATGGCACATGATATCTCTAAAACTCTATAGATGTAGGGAAGTATAGAAGATTTTCAGCTATAACCTGATATTAATGTCAAAGTGATTTTTCCAACGAGTCTAAATTAAGCACTACCCTCGATCCCATTCAACACAACAAGACAAAGCATATTCAGGTGGACTTACAGTGAATCGAGGAAAATTGGAGTCCTAAATAGGAGTTCAAAAATAATCATTCAATTGAACAGTGAGATTAGTATAGCATCATCACATGGTTATTTATTATTGTGACAGTATCTGTGTTCGAGTATGACACCAAAAACTCCACGATTTCATTGTTGGGACATGGATATCTGGCTAAAAATAAATAGTGGGCCGTGATTGAGAGATATTCTTCCCTGGGTGAATGACATCATAGTTTTCATATATTACATGATATTCTTGAACCAATGCAGAGGAGAGTAATGACCGTTTGAGAGAGTCATGAAGGAAGAGAGGAAAAGCGTCATGAAAATGAAGAGATCATGATCAAGGATAAGGAAATATCATTATAATGACATCTTCATACTTGAAACTCAAAAGTGACTTGTAGAAGCATGATGCTGAATTGGTTGTACATTACAGCGTTCCACCCAATGCCTAAAAAAAATCTTTTCTTTTCCACTTGCGGTACCAGATTAAGAAATCCCGGTGCGGTTACAACGGAAGCGAGAGAAAGTAGAAGACGCTCACCAATTGGTTACATCTGACCATCTTCATAATCAGGGAAAGTGACACACTTGAAGACTTTACATTTCTGGCAAAGCACAAATCCAGCCTGCAAAGCCAGAGATCATCAATATGTAGAGGAAAATAAAAATCTAAATTTTCAGTTTAGTTGAAGTGGATGGATACAGTTTATAGGAAATTCAAAATCTCGGAGAAAAAAATCATTCTTAGACAAAAAGAGTTCTTCATAGACTTTTTCTTACAGCTTTACAAGAAGGGCACCGCCGATAGATCCGGTTCGTTTCAGATTTCACGTTAATTTTCTGTCCCTCGCAGAAATCGCAGAGCAACCAACCGCTTCCCTTGCAGGAATCGCACAGAATCGAAGCGCTCTTAACTTGAGATAAAAAAAGAAAATTAGATCACGAGTTTCAAATCACAATAATTCAATAAATGAATAACCTCTTCTTTATCTTCTTCGGTCGGACGAGACTCGAATTGCTGCTGAATGGGAGCAGCGGCGAGACTTCGAAGTCTCAAATTCCTGCTCTTCAGCTGGAGCAATTCCGGTTTTGGCGGAAGTAGGCGGCGGAGACAGGGGGAACTCCGCAGCGCCGAAGTCGCCGACATCGCTGGCGAGGTTGGAAGCTCAATCGTGAGCCTCTCAGCTTCGGTAACAATCTTGCTATCCAAAATCGTGGATAAGGAAATTCGGGAGTCAACGAAAAAGAGCGGGAAAAAAATTCTTACCGATTAAAAATAAACCGGATAAATATTCAAGATAAATATCCGATTTTCTTTTTTTTAATAATAAAAATTCATTATTGTATCACCGGCTTTAGCCAAAAAAGCACCAGCAGCACAATTCTATCTATTTTATTTTTTACAGTAATTTTTCCCCGCGCAATTTTTAATTTTTACAGTCCACATTTATTCTCATTAATTTTATTTTTTTATTTTTTCTTCAATTTTTTTCTCTGTTCAACGATTTATTTGAAGTTATTTTCGCCGTTTTATTTTTCGCTGAAGCATTTAGGAATTTTCCGTGCTATTTCCGGGATTATTTTTTATTATTTTGTTGAATTTTCTTTCTATTGGGCCTCCTACTTCAGGTTATTCACTCTGCTGGCCATGTCGTGGGCCGTGCTAGCCTGGACGGCCCAATCGGGTCGTGGGCCCCGCCGCAAAAAAACGGCCAGTCTGCCTCAGTTTCAATAGACCGGAAGATAGAGAGAGAGAGAGAGGAGAGCGATCCTGCCAGACAGCCAGAGTCTGGACGAGAGGAGAGACTCGTCTCCACTCCACTCCCCCACTCCTCTGCGCGGCCATTACTCGGAGTAAGGACCTCAACTTCTATTTATATTTGTCTCTTTCTAGAGAATCATAATGCAATAGATGAAACCTCAAAATACTATTTCTATCTCCGGTGATTCAAGAAAATGCTTACAAGTCGAGGACTCCAGGTTCATGAAATGGGATGATTCCAGATTCATAACCATTATATTAAGGCGTTTCGATGAAAAGTGGCTGCGGAAATATCTCTCCTGCGATTGTCTCTTGAATTGAGGAGTTCAAGAGGACAATTCGTCTCTGATATAACTTTCTGCGCGACAAAAAAATTACTGTGGCATACTGTCAGAGCGTAAGTAGCAACCCATCAAAGTTGGGGATCATCATTCCTTTTCCATTCACTAGCCCAAGGTCAAGGGCATTAACCTTTTTCTTGCTCTAAATGAGGCCATGGTCGGTTTTCAACTTCTATCCTTTACGTGGGAAGGCTTTCTCAGACTTATATAGAAATCAATCTAAGCGGGAAAAAAGTGCGGCAAAAATATCTCATCATGATAAATAAATAAATAAATATATCCTGGAGCAGTATATTAAGGAAGTTTCCTTTGTGGTCACTAATGGTCTAAGCGCTTTTCTGTCATGCTCCTCTCTGACTCACCAATTCACTACTTCTCGTAATTTGAGCTAAGTCAATTGATCATCAAGATTACTGTGTCTCCTATTCTTTCGTGGATTTGACTAGCTAATTTTCAATTATTCCTGTTCCTTAATGGTAATTCCTTGTGAAGAATGAAAATAGGAGAATCTTTCTTGTATCTCCAGTCTGCCAAAGATCCGTTGATCTGCATACTGGAAGATGATTCATCGAGATTCTTTATTTCATGGATATTTATTCTCTCTTATTTTAAGAATTTTTGTTCATAATTTACGGATATCTAATTGAGCAGATATACTAATGTGAATCTCTATTTTTCAAGTGATCCGGCATGAAATCCCTAATTCTCAATTTTTTCTCATTGAAATGATCTTCAGTATTTATTTCAATGGGGCTTCTCAGCATCATAAGGAAGATCAAGAAGAAGGAGAAAGAAATGCGTATACTCATGGTGTAAGATTTCATTATCGATTTTATGAAAAATTTCTTATCAAATATATTGTGTTTTTCCACAAAAGTTATACCCTGGGAACATCTTGTGTTCTTTCTTATTATCAGAGGTCTGGACAACTCAGGGAAGACGACTATTGTGCTAAAAGTCAATGGTGAGGACACGAGCATAATAAGCCCCACCCTAGGGTTTAACATTAAAACCATCAAATATGATAAGTAAGAACCATTTTCAATGTTGACAGTTAGTTCGATATATTTTTTATATATTTTAACTTCAGTGCTTTCATATTACTTGAATGATTGCCTCTATGATAACTTCATCATGTTCTTTATGACCTCTAACTGTCTGTTTTAACCTTTTAATCGAAATAAGTTTCACTGACTGAGAATCAAAAGCCAGGCTTCAACTATGGACTTGAGTCAGTTATCCTTCACTGAGAGAATGGTAAAAAATGGCACATATATTTTCATTCGGAAATGTGGGAGTGTTCTGTGGGAGAGGCAGAACGATTCAAATCTGACAAAACTTGGCAGTGGATAGCAAACAGATGGTAGATAGCTAGATTAGAGAACAGAAATGATGAATGGATAGAAGGACTTGATGAGATATGGGAGATAGAGATATGGTTATGGTGACAAAGAGATAGAGAGATTGGAGAGAGAAATAGGACGGACGGCGGGGGAAGGACCCCCGCCGCCGACAGGATAAGATTAGAGCTTAAGCAATTATTCATAATGAGCAAAAGTCCCCTTAAATAGGGCTACAGAAAGTTACCATTGTAACGGTAACATACTAAAAATAATAAAATATTACAAATGTAAATCGATGATGCCAACTGTATCTTGATATCTTGACAAAATCCAATAAATTTTAATGTTTAAAAAATTCAAGAAATTTTCTATTTAATCGCAGGAGTTTTATTGTATAGGTATTGGATCTTTTTTTTTGATATGATCCACCCTGAATGTGATTGTAGTTTTGAAAACATCCTAGTTTTTATCTGGAGAAAAGGCAACGTGATCAGATGCGCCATGTACACTTGGCTCCAGAAGGAATACACTTACAGAGGGGTTTGCAGTCCTCTCCCTCAAATGAGAAAGACTGACCTATATCCTTCATGCTCTTGTCAGTTACGGCCTACTCCTTTTTGTAACCTTCATACTGGCTTTTAGGTGTCTTAGAGGAGAATACCCCTCACATGTCCCACTTGTGAGGCCTTATCAGTAATTTTCTTCCTGTATATTATTGGGGTTATATCAATACTCCTCTCCATGAACGAATTATAGTCTTCAAGGTCAACTTTTGGTGATGGAGCGCTCCAATTTATTCTTTTTAGCACTATCGTTGTGTTTAAGCTTGTCTGCATCTACGCACCCCTTACTGGTCTTCTCATTTGCACTCTTCAATGTTCCACAGTGAGTTGTGGCAAATCTATTATCATGACACAGATGGTTCTACTCGGTCCTTATTCATGAATAATATGCTGGAATTGAATCCATCGCACAGCGACTCCTCCATCCTTCATCACTAGTGCCCTCCTAGTGTGCTGAATAATTGATTGGATCACCAAATTACTTTGATGCTACTTCTGTTAATGGACAGAACCTCAAGTACAAATTTGAAATCTTGGATGACAGGCAGAGAGTCTTCGCTCATGGTCTCATCCTGTAATGTGACAGTCACCAACCATTCATTATGTCACATGCATGGACACATGTGTCATGGGAATATCTAAATCTTCCCTGCATTCACCTACATACAAACTCATGCGCAGCTCCACCCTTAGAAACTGTGTCCTCATTAACTTGTATACTGCTATTCATCTCTAAAGACCCAATGGGGGGCAGCAAAGACAATCTGCAAGGATGTTGTAGCCATGAATACTCTACCCTTCTGTGTGTGAGACCATGACCTTTTTTGTGGCCATGCTTTAAATCAGCCTCATTCTCCTACAAAGCCACATCCCCATTCCTGTCTTGGACAGCTTAAATATTCTTCTCCTTTTTGTAGTGGTTACCTGGGCTGAATTTATCAATGCATTAGAAGAACGAGGACCAGACTTGCCATACTTGAGGTGACCTTCTGGCTCCTTGTGGGTAGAGTTGCCATATAATCAAGTGATTTGGGCAGGTTGAATGATTTTAAATAAACCTAATGTCATACGATGTTCACGACTGATCAGAGATGCTCCTCAATGGCATGGTCTTGGTTATATTCGAGGCTTCTCAGTCAGTATTTTTTACCTCCCAGCTACTGTCTGATTTGTTCGCCACCATCTATGGGCTGGGAAAGACATCAAGGGAAATGCAAAATATAATGCTCATAAAATGCTCAATTTTGGCCATCACTTCTGCCACTGATGTTGTCTGCTACAATTTGGACAGGCACCTTTAATCATCATGCTGTGCATGTCCAAAACTCTTGACCAGTCTGTAATTGATGGCCGCCCAGTTCATGGAACCAGACCAGGGCTTTACTATGCATACATGTCAGGAATTTCTGGGTACCCTCCTTGTTAACTGCCAGTTTGAGCTTGTTAGAATTACTATCCTTCTAGACTCTCTCTTTTAAAGACTTGTATTTTGCAAGATCCGGATGAGTTGGTCGGTGCATTTAGTTGATCAGAAACATCCTGGTGAGTTGGCATGAGGGCCTGATACCATATAATATCCAATTGGGATCTAGATGATCCTCTCTGCTCCTGTGCAGACCGGATGGGACCAATGCTGATGCACTAGGTCAAGCTTGCTGTAGTCTTTGATGCCATCAGACTAGGCACAAGACTTGATCTTCTAAGGGTACCTGACCTGGAGCACTATGTCACAAGTTTGAGTGGCAGGGTTGCCATGTTTCCTGTGCAAGCCAACAACAGCTCATCTCATCACAGAGGAATGTGGACACGCTGCCCTGCACGCTTGTGCATGCGTGCCACAGTCTTGGGGTCCACATTGGCGCAGATGCCATTACCAGGAACCATGGTGTCCTTTGCTCATATATTTTTCCACATTATCCTGAGCCAATCTCTTGTCTGTTGTGTACCAAGTGTGTTAATTGCACTGAGTATGCCACACTGGAAAGCTTTGGTCATTTAGTTTTTGTAGAAGCCTAAAACCCCTCCGTGTATTTGTAACATTCAACATTGCCACTTCTCAACAAATGTGCACAAACAGATGAAACAACCAAACCGATGGAGGAGAAACAGCTCCATCGATTCCAGGGGAGCTGACAAGATTACAGCCCGCACGATTTGTGTGACGTTCGCGATGAGTTTTAGCTTCTCTCTGTGATTGACGCTCTCTGGCTTGGAGGTGAATGGGTGTAAGAAAGACGGGCAGCTGGCATACTTTGGTATTCCTTGATTCATTCGGACTCAGATTTGGTGGCCTTTATAGCTTCCATCTAACGAGTGCTGTGTTAGACTTCATCTGTCCTCTAGCTTGTCTATTTGGGAGTCGTAACAGTGTTCAGTTGTAATATTTCTTTCACTCGCCACCTTCATTAAGGTCTTTTTTCTTCACCAATCTTTTTAACTTAATTTCATGGAGCTTGACATATTCCTTCATCTTCGTTCCATTAAATTTTTGTCTTCTGCATGTTTCTCGAATAATTTAAATTTCCATCGAGCTTGACAGATACACATTGAACATATGGGATGTGGGCGGCCAGAAGACCATCAGAGCGTACTGGAGAAATTACTTTGAACAGACAGATGGATTGATTTGGGTCGTTGATAGCTCGGATGTGCGGAGATTAGAAGATTGCAGATCTGAGCTGAATAACATCTTGAAAGAGGAGGTTCGTTCGTCTTTTTAGATGTATTGTCTATGACTAAGTCGAAGATGCTTCGAAGTAAAATTCGTGGATGATTTTCGGTAATTGCCTTTCAACAGAGACTATCTGGCGCGTCATTACTGGTGTTCGCCAATAAACAGGATATTCGCGGTGCTCTTACCCCTGACGAGATTTCTAGAGTAAGATTAGTTCTTTGCCATCGCTCTCTCTCTGCCCACAACTTCTCCAGAATCTCGTTATCCAGAATCCTCTCATACCCTCTATCATGGAGGCTATGGTGCACGAAGCCGGAACCATGAGTCTCTCTCTCTATCTCATTGTCTGATTCTTTGATGTTGTCAATTAACAGGCGCTGAATTTGACTGGCATGGAGAAGACCCGCCACTGGAAAATCATCGGATGCAGCGCTCACACTGGAGAGGGTCTTCTTGAGGGCTTCCAGTGGCTTGTCCAGGACATTGCCTCTCGTATTTATGTCCTTCAGTAAGTCTACTGCACTTGCCTGTTCTCTTTCCTTTTACTCACGTCCTCATTCAAAGATAATTTGGATAGCGGGCTTTCTTGAAAATTACAAAGAAATCCTTCTGTGTAGATAGAAAATCATCATGTCCTCTGTTTATTCATGCTGTTCGGCTTGACAGCGACTATACAAGAAGGATAATAAAAAAATGATCATATATATATTTCTAGAGAGAGAATGAGAGAGAGAGGAGGAGGGGTATGTCTTCCCCCCCTTATCACTGCCTTATTGGGGAAATTCTCGGGCGGCGCCACCTGCCACCTCAATGGCTGTCACTGCTGCAGCTTCTTCCTTTTTATTATCCTTCTCATCCAGTCTCACTGCCTGCGCAAAAGTCTTCTGTAACTGACCCAATGGCACCGCCGGAGGCGGCACTTGCTCATGCTGCTTTCTCTGACTAGCTTTTCTCTGCTCCATCGCTCTCTCTCTTTCCTCATAAAAGTTAAAGTCGTCCAGAATAGACACGTGTGACTCGTGCATCTTAAATATGCTCAGCATCTCCAGTCCCTGCTCCAAATTCACCTGCACACACAAGAATTCTCTCTGCATTTTTAGTCAACGCGTTGACTTAATAGGTCAGCGACCAGAGAGATAACCTCTTGGGTGTCCCTGCTGTTGGTCACTGGCTTGTTGTCGTTGTTCTCGAGGATGATGTGGCGGAATAGGCTGTTGGGGACGTCTTTGATCACATGCCATTTGACCGGAAAGTGGCCAGTCCACTTGTCCTGCTGCCAATAGTCAACGCTCTTCTCAAAATCAACGGGTCCCACCATCTCCGCAACCCCACAGAAATGTGCACTGGCGTTGACCTATCCACAAATTCAACAGAGTCAACATCCAGCTTTAAAGCAAGAATGGAAGTCAACATCCTAGTGCTATTGCACCTGATCCCATCGGACCTCCCGATTGAAAGCATACCCTAGAGAGAGAAAGAGAGAGTTACCGAGAAGAGCAAGAAAACAGGGCATTCGGTTCCTTTGACTTTTGACTCTGAGTAAGCTACATCCAGCTTTCTGTTCCCATTAGGGGTACTTGCCCACACTCCGTACTTGATGCTCTTGTGAACATTATCCTCGCTGTATGATTTGATGACAAAGAATCTGGCATCATCATAATCAGTCTTAAAGTCAAACTTGTTGTAGGAGCCAAAGTCAACGCCAGAAACGTCCGGCTTGACCACCCTTGGGCCCCGGTTCTGCTCATTAAGAAAATCAATGGGTTCGGTGCAATTGCACAGACTAGAGTTGACCGCACTAACTGCTATCCTCCGATTGTAGGGTCTCTGCCTCATAGATTCCTGAGAGACAAAACACTTGAGAACATTATTTGCAATACATTTGAAACCTAAAACCCTCAATAGCACATTCAATTACCGTTGTAGACGAGAAAGAAGAAAACCCATGGCCAAAAGGGTGTGTTGATACAGCCGGAGACAGTGGAGTCAACGGCCTCAGAGAATCAGAAGACTTCAACCAGTCTGACCATACTCCACCAGGGCTGAATCCATCCAATGCTTGCCATGGGTCATGAAAATACTGCCCATTTGAAAGCAAACTGGGCCCAGGCCCAACTGATGACACCGAGTTTGCCGGAGATGAAGGCGAAGGCAAGTTCAAGTATGCAATGGTGTTTGGTCCAGGCTGATGGTAATACGGCCCATTATGAGGTGGGTCCCTTGAGTACATGTGATTCTCTCTCCTGACTAACGGTAGAGTATTGACAGGAGAGTATGGTCCAAATGGCATCTGTGGGCTGTACCCATAACTGGTGTGGAATATAAGAGGATGGTTGCCCTGAATAAAAAGAGAATTTAGAGGAAGAAAATGGATTAACCCGCCTGAACTTGGAAAAAGTAATATTTTGAAGATAAATGGATTACATGGGTTCCAAGTTCCATTCCTTCCGAGTAGAGGATCTGGGAATATTCGTCCCACATGGCTTGAGAATTCTCATAACCTGAAATATTTTTAAAAATGAAGAAATTGAATGAGTTGAAACTTTAAAACGATGCACTTGAGAGAAACTCAAAAGTTTTGAGTTTTGATCAGTTAACGGGACCAAGAACAAACATTTAATAAAAAACATTGTGATTTGATTATGTTTAAATAAAGAGTCGCATAATTATTCGACTCATGCACGTTTTCATTAAAATATTTGTTAAAAATATTCAGCTCGCATTTAAGAAGGGAATTTTATCATTGAAAAATCTCAATTCTAGAATTGAGAGTATGCTGGCCATAAGATAAATAGGTTCTTTCATAAGTTTTACTGTTAATATGACTGTATAAAAGCATGTCTCTCATGAAATGATTAGAGCGCCTCAATTCTAACCCTTTGCAATGGGTTTCTCCTAATCCACTATCCTACCTTCTCTGTTTCTCCCCTTTGCTTCACAAAATTCAGACGTGCACTTCATCTAAATTCTACTAGCTTCATGTTTTTTTCCTGTTCTTAGAGTCAGACCAATTTCACTTCATTCCTAAAATATTACTGATGAAGAAACTAAAAATATTACAATTAATGATGAAGAAACTAAAATATTACAAGACACAAAATTCATCAATTATTGCATAATTTTTACACTTCAAAAGAAATATAAAACTTTGTCTAATTTCTTCTTCAATTAAACACTTTATAGCTTGACTTTTGCATTAGTCAGCGTGCTGCTAGAGAGAGAGATTAGATTTTACAATGACTGATAACCAAATTATAAGTACCCAATTCTCTTAAAAAGAGATAGTTCCACTGACCTGCATAATATACTGCATGCATCTGTGGATAAGAGCTAGAATGATGAGAATTTACATCAGCACTGCCCTCCAAAAAGCCTAGTCTTATTGTCGATTCCATGGGCAGCGCACTGGCAGTAACATTGACTGGAACGCTTGGAGATGTTATGGTATCATCTTTAATAGAAGAAATCTGATAGATTTCAGGACATCTTCAATAGCATAAATATTATAAATTCAAGGACCGCAAAATTCGAATGAAAATATACCTCTTCTTTCGGACTCTCAGGGCCAGAAGTTCTTTCCTCTTTGGATGACATCAACTTGCCCAAAACTTCAGCGGGTTCTTGGAATACAAAAATTAAAACCCCTTGGGATTAGATTTTATCAATAAGAAATGAGGATGATAAATGATGATAGATGTTTGTATACAAGTATGTCTCTTGGGATTAGATGCTTGTATATAAATTAAATTAGATTTTAAATCATGATCTCTCTTTTCTCATCAAACCATAATCCTTCATGGACAATACATATATATCTAGAGGGAGAGAGAGATGAATTATTGATACAGAATTAGGGGAACTCCCAGATCTTAATTACATGGGAATACACAATTATGTTCAATGGGGATCTCCGACTTCTGATCTAAACCCAACTACAGAGTCAGCATTGGGAGGAAGGAGGGGGAGAAGACAAGAAAGAGAGAATAATCATTGACACTGAATCAGAATAATACCCGGGTCTTGAATAAGTACATCCAATCTACCATGTCAAACGGCAACTTATTCCTTCTGATCTATGCCTAATCTTCCATAGACTGTAGATAAACATGAGGGAGAGCAAAAACACAAAGACAGAATCTTTGACAACGGATCTGGATTACCTGTTAAGTCCAGTGGAGCCTGGGCCTGCAGAGCTACCAGGCCCAGCCCATCTGAACGAGGGCCAAAGCCCTAGTTTTCCCTAGGCAACAGAAGAGAAGGGGAGGGAAGAATCCAAAAGGGGTATGCAATTTTCCCTGTCACACCAATTTTCCATTTAAGAGGCTTAGTTTTCTATCAAAGCCTGAAAGTTCATACACCCTAGCCCTCTGCAGATACTTTACTCTTTCTTACAGGTCTCAAATACCTGACAGGAACAAGAAGAGCGAATTGGATTAGGCCCAACAGGCCTTAATCCTAATAGAATACTTAAAAGAATAAATAAGAGCAATAAGTATCCCAGAAAAAAATTAGGTCACAATCTGACTATTCGGTGATGAAGAATTTTCAAGCCTCAGAACCAAGAAACTTCACTGTCACAATGAATTATGCAGAAAATCACCAGGGACTTGTTCTTCATGAAATAAAGTGCACTTTCATAAGATTTAAAACTGAAGTAGCATCAGGTAAACTTTGATTGGCACATAAAAAAAAGATCCCAAAGGTTGAGTGCTTTAGTATGCATAAAATCTAAGAATATGTCCTTCAGATTCATTTTTGATCCATGATTAAAGAAAAAAAAAGTTAAAAAGCTATATATATATATATATAAATAAACGCCAATTGCATAAAAAAGATCATATATTGAAACAAATTGCACCTGAAAGTTTTTTGAATCTCAAGCAGTCAAAGACGTTAGAAAATTTGACATTATTTTCAATTCCGACTGTCTCAAATGTTCTGTTTACACATCAGAATTCAGCCGTAATCGATCCACTGAATAAGACAAGAACTTAGAAATTGGCATACAGAAAAAAAGATCAAACAGAAAAACATTTGACTCTCAATCAATAAATGACATTAGAAAATCTTACAGAATTAATAAAAAAATTTCACGAAGAACACGAGACATCACGAAATTGAAGAACAAAAATATAAGACTGATATTTTAAAGGATTAACTCATTGAGGAATTCGGAAAGTACCGGCAGGCAATACTCGATCCGGTATCTGCTGTCCTGAAACCCTAATTGTCGCCATCAGAAGCTTCAACTGAATTTATAGAGCTGAAATCTGGTCCTCCGGGGAGGGATCGACGCAGAAACTTTTTCTGGGAAGACGATCCGGGCGCGTCATAGCCCCCCGCTAAAGTTGACAGATAGTCAATCATATTGCAGAAAAACCCTCCGCATACCAATATATATTTTGTGCACCTATATTTTTTTATTTTATAAATTTGTACTTACACTTTTTATTAATTGTTGTGAGTAGGGAACCACAATCCGATTAGATCAACATGATCATGATTGGCATTTGGTTGATTGACGGAGTCGATCAATTAAGCAAAGTGGATCATGATCAGATCATAGTTGGCTGATCAATAGACGATTGGAGCGAGAAAGAGAGATTGTTCTCCGGCTTGAGGGTGAGCATCCAAAAGGCTATCTAGCTATCATCCTAGTAGGGTTCATTATATCTCTCTCGTCAATAGAAACCTATGTACCCCTCCTTTCTTGAGTAGGTATTCTAGGGTTTCTCTTGTTAATAAGAAGCTTGAGGGGGAGCGTCCAAAGGACTATCTAAATCTCATCCTATTAGGGTTCGTTATCTCTCTTTCTCTGTGTGTCTCTTGTCAATAGAAACTTATGTGCCCCTCCTTTCTTGAGCCTCATAAACTCGTCCCTCATTCCTCACTCGTCCTTGTTAGGTATTCTAGGGTTTATCTTATTAATAAGAAGATACGCCCAAGAAGCATGAGAGAAATCACCTACAAAGATGATATAATAATGAAATATGAAGGTAGAAGAGACTCGCGAGGGCCCCCCAGTATTTTAGTGAATATGGTTAAAAATAGTTTTACTAGGAAGGAGGCCAAGTTGAGGATAAGAGACACAAAATATTTGCCTAGTTGACATGACTCATACTCAAAAGGACAAACAAAGATCCGTGGAAGAGTTTTGATGAAGCTTAGAGATATCAAGGTGGCCCAACCTATGATGCCACTACAATCCAGAGGTTGATAAGGAAAGAAGGCAAGAAAGGCTGGATGGAAGATGGTTGAGGACAAGCTCATATAGGGTGCGTCTAGCCTCATGCCCCAAACCAATCCTCTTCCCCATTTTGAAATCTTGAAAAATGTAATGATAAGGAAAGGAAGTGATTGAGAAAAATAAGGTTGGATGATGGGGGCTGATGACTATACAAATTCGTGTGGTCATTGAAAATACACGAAGATGTGTCAAAAAAATTTCCAAACTCACCAAACTCAGGATTGAATAATGAATTAAATAGTATAATGGTAAATTGAGAATTAGGGAATTTTTTAAGTATTCTTTAAATTAGATCAAATCGAATGAGGAATTGAGGAGAGAAATTAAGGATTTTAGTAGATTTGGAAAGAAGACTCCAAGACATAATAAAAAATCATGTAATTTGGATCAAGATTCATGGAGAAAGCAAGGAGCAAAATTTAGATAGAAAATTAGATCATGAAGAGAGAGAAAATAGAGAGAAATTATAAAATTTGACTAATCTATGCATTGAACTTAAAATCTAATGATACACGAAGAAATATTAGGAGGAAAACATATAATCTAACCTAAAATCACACTCTAAATGATCCAATTGATTTGCCAGATCAAGGGCTTTTCATTCCACGATTTCAAAAAAACAAATTTTTAGAATTCAAGAGAAGATTTCTCTCAATTCTCTCAACAAAATCTTACTTTTTAAATACTCCTTGAACATGAAAATTAGTCTAGAAGAGGAGGAAAGCAAGAGATTTAAGGATTGAGATGTCTAAACAGTTTGATTACTCGAAACATCTAAGAATGATTTATAACATCGAAAAACATGCATATATATAAGAAAAATTGGGCGCGATCGTTCGATGTGCCTCTTCATCTTCAATCAATTGCTTAGATGAAATGCTTGGATTCAAATCATTACTGTTAAGTTGTGCTCGTTCGATTAAAGATGGAACACTCAGATTTCGTCATGTCGCGCATGAAGAAGCGTCGTGTAATGCTTGTCGTTTGATCTTCATTGAGCCCTCGAGATGCATCCATGTGTCCATCAGGTGCTTTTAATCTTAGTCGTTATAACTCCTCAGATGAACGGCTGAGATTAAATCATTTTAAAATGAATCGTCGCCCTATCAGATGTCGCCTCATACCTCGCTTTAAGTGAAGATTAACGGCTCTCATTAAATGTGAAGATCGAATGCCTGAAATTTCTGCACGTTAGCTGCGCATAAAAAGAAACACAAATAGTCATACATGATGAAAATATACAACTGATGTGTATATAAATAGGACGAGCGTTTAGTGGGTTAGCTTCAATCTTGAAAATGGATGACATACGCACACACACGTGCACAAATGCTCATAAACGCGTGCTCACGCGCCCACACACACACATACATTGTGTGCCACGTGGCACGTGCACATGTCACCATGTGGCAACATGTCACTCGCCAGCCGCATCAGCTGACACGTCAATGTGAGAAAAAAACAACAAATATTTTTTTATTTTCAGAATCAAATTAAATTCAAAAAAATTCTAGAAAAATCCCTAAAAATTAGAAGATTCATAAATGTAAAAATATGAGTCCAAATTAATCCATATTTGTGTTGTTTGATCAAAAATTAAATAATATATTATTCTAAAATTAATTAGTAACTGGATAATATAATTTTATTTCAACATATACACATTTTTTTAAGAAAATAAAGCTAGAAAAATAAATGAGTATATATAAAAATATGTTCTCTTATTATTAACATTAAAACCTAATTATAATCTCAAATATAAAGTGGGAATAATCTAATCTCAAATATTTCTTTTTAGTTATTTATGATTATCCCTAAAAATAGTACATTTTGAGATTATAACTTAAATATTTGTATAAGGATAGATATGCACTCAAAACATGATAACATGCATAAAAATGAAATGTTTTATGCCTTAATTTGCATTAATAATTATATAATTACATGTATAGATTGCATGTTATCAATTGATGAATAAGAAGTTGACTGTGAAATTTGGAACATAAAAGACATTAGGTTGTGGAAGCAATGACATTGGATTAGCCTCTCTCTGTTCGATGATAAGACATTCATGACCATCCACAATAGAAACATAAGAAAGACTATGCTATAACCGGATAAGTGAGTAAGGGGGATTGGGTACCTGATATATGAGGGATGCCCCCAAGTAAATAATCCAAGATGTAGATGAGGAAGTGAGGAAGGCAATACTTGAGCTAGAAGTGAGGAAGGCCCTATGAGAGGAATGAGAGGCTTTAGATATATCTCGAAGCTAATGAATATTATGTGACCTATAAGCCAATCATATTTCCATGTATCTCATTTATATTCATTTGAATGAAAAATTTTCACTATCATTCTCGTGTGATGTTTGCAATGAAGTCCATGAACACATGCAATGATTAAGTCAATTATGATGAACTTATAATACAATGATTATTAGTCTTTGAACATATGTTTTAAATCTTCCTATTCGTGAGATATTTGAGAAGGACATTAAATTATCTGGAAAAATAACATTATATGATCTCACTTGTATGATGAATATGGCTGATTGACGAAATACCATTATCTCATTAAATTATGTGCGGTCATTAAAAGCAAATGCATGAGTGTAAAAAAAAACCAAACTCACCAATTTAAAGTTTTAATAAAGAATCAATTAATATAACGGTGAATAAGGGTCGAATCCATAGAGAAATAGGGAATTTTAAAGATTTTTTTTAAATTCGATCAAATTAGATGAAGAATTCAAGTGAGAAATTAGGGATTATAGAAACTTTGCGAAGAAGACTCCAAGAAAAATCTATGGAATAAAAAATCACTCAATTTGGATCAATATTCGCGGAGAAATTAAGGAGAAAAATCTAGAGAGAGAATCGATAGTGAAGAGAGGGAAAATCATAAAATTTTGTAAAATTTGACTTATATACTATTCGAAAATGAAATCTAATGTTATAAGAAAAAAGATTATGGAGAAAACATGTCATCTAACCCAAAATCGTGCTCGAAATGATCCAAATCATTATTGAATCAAGGCTTTTCATTTTGTGTTTTGAAAAACAAAAATCCAGTGTTCAAGAGGTGAATTCTCGCAATTCGCTCAACAAAATCTCACTTTCAAACACTCCCTAGATGTGGAGATGAGTCTAGAAGAAGAATAAAGCAAGAGATTCAAGGATTGAGATGTTTAAACAGTTTGATTGTTCGATACATCCGAGAATGCTCCTTTTTATCGAAGAACAAGGGTATAAATACACTAATTTTGAGTGTGACCGTTCGATTTGCCTCTTCACCTTCGATCAATGGCTCAGATGAAATGCTCGGAAGAGAATCGTCACCATTATGTGGCGTTCGTCCGATTAGAAATGGAGCGCCAAGATGAAGCCAAGTCACATGTGGAGAAGAAGCATGCCATTATAACTCCACGTAACACATGAAGAAGAAGCCACATCACACATAACGCGCTCCGTTTGATCTTCACTGGACACTTGAGATGCTGCCACGCGTCTCCTGAAGTTCATTGGGTGCACTTCATCTCAACCGTTATAACTCCCTAGATGAATGACTAAGATCAAATAGATTTAATAAAACGATTCATCGATGAATGAGTATGCACTACGTACCCCCTCAATTTAAGTGAAAATAGAGCAAAACGATTTAAACTCCTTGATCACTCACTCCAGAACACTCCACGTCACTTGCGTAAAAACATAAAAACAAAGTTCCACATGAAAAAAATAAGGCAAAAATCGTGTATAATAGATGCTTATATCCATTAATAGATGCTTAACCCACTGATGACACGTGTGCACACACACACCCATGTGTGCCACGTGGCTCGTGCACATGTCGCCACATGGCGACACATAATCCACTCCGTCGTGTTAGCTGCCACGTCAATGCGTGATAAAATAAACATTTTTTTGTTTTTAAATAGAAATAAATTTAAAATAAAATTCAAAAAACTCAAAAAAATTCCAAAGAAATCTCTACAAATTAGAAAATTCAAAACTTTTAAAATATAACAAGTTAATCCAAATTTGTCTTTTTTGATAAAAAAAATCAAATAATTTATCATTATAAAAAGTTAAATTTAATTAATAATAAGACAATATAATTTTATTTCAAAAATGCATTCATTTCTTTTAGAAAATAAAGCTAGAAAAAATAAATGAGGGTATATAAAAATATTTTCTCTTATCATTAACATTAAAACCCAATTATAATCTTAAATATAAAGTGAGAATAATCTAATATCAAATATTTCTATTTAATTATTTATGATTATTGATAACATGAAAATATATGATTATTAATGTAATTTAAGGCATAAAACATTCCATTTTAAAGCATGTTATCATATTTTTGAGTGTTTATCTATCATTATATGAAAAAGTCATTATAATCTCACAATGAATTAATTTAGGGCTAATTATGATAAATTAAGAAGAATATTTTAATGATTAAAATTATCCCTATCTTTATTTGAGATTATAATTAGTTCTTAATGCTAAATAATAACAAAAAAATCATTTTATACACATATATTTTTTAAGTTTTAAAATCTTAAAAGAACGAGTGTATTTTTGAAATATAAATGTATTCTCTTGTTATTTATTAAATTTGAATTTTTAGAATGATCGATAATTTAATTTCTGATCCAATGAAATAAATTTGTATTAATTTAAAGTTATATTTTAAAAGATATGAATTTTCTAATTTTTAGGGATTTTTCTGAATTTAAAATCGATTTATTTGAATTAAATTCATTAAATTATATTTTTTTATATCGCATACTGATGTGGCAGGTGATATTGCGCAGACGAAAAAGCGCACCGCCAAGTGACGGCATATGGACACACCATGTGGCATCACACATGTGTGTACACGCGTGTGCATGTGTGTGTGTGTGTGCGCATGCGCGTGTGCGCGCATGTGAAGAGAGAGATAGGCTTCCTTTTCAGAATAACGTTGTCTCCCCCCTTAAGCCCTCACCTGATATACACGCTCGAATTAAGTTTTAAAAGTCATGTGGGACTATGTTTCTTGTTTTTTAAGTGTGCAGATGATGTGGCAGCACGAGGAGTGTTCAATGCACGCGTTGAAGATGAATCGTCGATCTTCACGTACGGCAAAGGGTATGCGGCGTAATCCTATTTGTCAGCGAATCATTTTTAAAATAGTTTAATATGAGCCGTCGATCTGTGGAGTAATTGACGGAACGAATCGATGCGGTCGTTAATTGCACACCGATTCGTGTCAACAATAAAACCAAACTTACCGATTTAATGATTTAATAACGAATTGAGGGGTATAATGGTAAATAAGGGTCGAATCCATGGAGAAATAAGGGATTTTCGCGAGATGTTTTGGAATTTGATCAAATCGGACAATGAATTGGTGATAGAAATTAGGGAAAATGGTGGATTTAGAAAGATAACTCAAAGACAAATCCACGGAATAAAAAATCACTCGATTTGGATTAGTATTTGTGGAGAAATCAAAGAGTGAAGTGGAGAGAAATTTCTGAGAATCAGATCACAAAATTACCGAAATTAACGATAAAATTAAACTAAATTACTATCCTAAATTATAAATTGGTGATACATGATGAAAGATTAGAGGGAAAACACGTATTCTAACCCGAGATAGCGATCGAAATAATCCAATTAATCGCCGGATCAAGGCTTTTCATTCCGCGATTTCAAAAACAAGCATCGGTGTTCAGGAGATGAATTCTCCTTAATTGATCGACAAAATCTCACTTTTAATCACTCCGTGGATGCGAAAATGAGTCTAGAAGTGATTAGAAGTGAGAGATTCAAGGATGGAAGGGTGTAGATAGATCAATTTGATGAAATCATCCAAGAATGTATTACAAAATCGAAGAACACCTTAATTTATAGGCGATTTGGGCGTAACCGTCTGATAAAGGCGTTTAATCTCCATCAATGGTCCAGATTAAACGTGTGAAGGTGAACCGTTATGGTTAAATCTTGGCCTTTGGATCGCGGATGGATGCTCTCGATGAAGCCTCGTGTGTATCCGTTATAAAATGCATCGAAATCATCGCCATTGGATCCCGATCCAATGCTCCTGATGTGTTTCCGCGCGTTAAATCTTGACTGTTATAATTCCCATTTTAAGACACGTGCGCGATCGATGATCCGGTGGACTTCAGGTTCACGTGATCCATGCGCGACATTCGCTTAGATCGCATCCGACACTTTTAATGCTGCCACGTCGCCTGAAATAAAAACAAAGAGGGGAACATAGTCCCACATGGTAAAAATAAAAAGAAAGTGTCAGGTATATAAGGTGCGACGAAATAAGGGGTCAGCGTAAATCCGATTACGGATGCTTATATGTACTATAACCCTCTATTACGAGTAAATATAAATATGCACATGTGTCACATCCGCGCCACGCAAGCGCTCACGTGGGTCCGCGTGGCTCTACCACGTGGCCTTACGTGCCACGTTGCATCCATGTGGGTCCCGTGCGATAATTAACCCCCTTTTTATTAATTTTTTAATTATTTAAATGGATTTAAAATAAAAAATAAATTCAAAAAAATCTAGAAAAATCCCTAAAAATTAAAAAATTCATAACTTTCAAAATATAACTCCAAATTAATCCAGATTTTTTTCATTGGATCTGAAATTCAATTATCTATCATTATAAAAAGTCAAAATATTTAAATAACAAGAGATTTAATTTCTATTTAAAAAATATATTCATTTCTATAAGATCTTAACTTTAGAAAATTAAATTAATGTTTATAAAAATGATTTCTCTCCTTATTTAACATTAAAAACCACTTATAATCTCAAGTAAAGATTGGTTATAAAATCATTTATCTTTAATTCATCATAATTAACCCTAATTTAGTGCATTTTGAGATTATAACTTAAAATTGCATGAAATGATAGAAATGCACTCAAAGTATGATAACATGCATACAAATGGAATGTTTTATGCCTTATTTTGCATCAATAATCATGTATTATCATGTTAAGATTGCATGTTATCAGTAATCAAACTGTCTAGACACTAAATCCCTTGAATCTCTTGCATCCAATTGCTTCTAGATCAATCTTTACTTCCACAGGGTAATTGAAAGTGAGATTTTATTGAGAGAATGGAAGAAATCGGCTCTTGAACATCAAAGATCATTTTTGAATTCGGGAATGAAAAAGCCTTTGATCCGGCAAGTAATTGGATCAATTCGAATGCAATCTTGGGTTAGAGATCAAGTGTCATTCTAATCTTCCTTCGTATAGCTTTATATTTCAATTTTGAATAGTAATTTTAGTCAATTTCAATTTCAATTTTGGTTTTTCATGATTTTTAAATTTCAAAAATTTTTATCTCATTCACTCGATGATTTTTCCGCGAATCTTGATCCAAATTTCAGGATTTTTTTATTGTGGATTCGTTTTCAAGTCTTCTTTTTAAAAATATCAATTTCCCTAATTTCTCACCACATTTCATCATCTGATTTAATCTAATTTCAAAATATATCTCAAAATTCCCTTATTTCTCCGTAGATTCAACCCTTATTCGCCACTATGTTGTTCAATTCATATTAATTTCAATTCAATTCATATCCTAATAATAATACATTTTGATATTATAACTAAAATTTTTATAGAATGATAGATATGCACTCAAAATATAATAACATGCATAAGAATGACATGTTTTCTATCTTAATTTGTATTAATAATCATATAATTACATGTATAAATTGTATGTTATCAATCCTCTTATAGCCATTATTGTGGAGACACTAAAAATAGATAGTGGTGCTATCTAAAGAAAGAGTTCACTGAATTGATTTGTATGAATCCGTGAATGTAATTATACCTAATTGTCAATAATGTTGATTTATATTATAGTTGTGTATATAGTCCTTTGACTTGAGACACCAAATGTATATTATGGATGGATGACTGTATTTTGATTATGGCATACAAATCCCTAGCCACAAGATCTCTAAAATGTCATATATTGGATACGACATAAAGTCTTTCATGATGATTGTATGGTCAAGATGGGATCGTTTGCCCTTGGTATTTGAGAAGATTGACTTAAGAAATGAGATGCAATGAAAATTCTTGGCCAAGATAGTAGAAATATTGGAGGAGTTCTCGATGATTTTTTCACCCTCATAAGTACTAACTTGAGCGATATATTATGGTTTGACAATTGACCATATCCGAAGTCATTCATGAGTCTCGCTCGGACGAAGGTTTATACATAAATGATAGCTAATGACGGTCACGTTCCATAAGAGAGTTCTTATACATTCCATATCTCATACAGTACCCGGTATAATTTGGCACCCAATGGGCTGACAACTCAACTTTTTTATTGGGTTAAATTAATCTTTAATTAATTAATCTATATATTGATGTAGATATTTAATAAAGGTTGATCAATAAGATGTTATTGGTTATATACAGTTATTAACTAGTGAGATATATAGACGTAGAGGTCACACTTATAAGGTATATGGATGCTAGTAGATATAGATATAATCATGAGGGTTTTTATAAAAAAAAATCTACATAAATATGGGGAACGACTACAATGCAAGGTGCCCATGCAAGCATTGTGGGAATTTTCTCCTTTCTTTGCTTTTTCTCTCGGTGAAGAGCTTTAAAGAGGAGATCCAATCATCTAAAGATGATATGGATATCGCTAGAGGCTAGATACTAGAATAGCTTCAAGAACTCCTTCAAGTGAACCCTGTAAGTATGATTTCTCATATATATTAGATGATAGGATCATATATTCTTGGTGCCTCGTTATTTTAGAATATTTGATTCAATGTATTTTGTTGCATTTGATGTTTTAATCAAAATTCTAGAAGGCTTATCAACCTTAGAACCCAAAAAAATCTTAATTAATGGATCAAAAATCCTTCGAGGAAATGGTCATAATGCCAGAAGACGAGGAAGATGCATCATCAGTAGAGGTAGAATTGGCAACACAATTGGATTTGCCAAAAATTTTCCATCAACGATCAAAATGGTGACCATACTTGTGGATGTGTGCACATGGAGGGTAGAGTTGACCATTATGCCATTGACCATGTCCATGGTCATCACAACCTTAGTCACAACCACCATTAGCACTGCCTCCCTTTCTATGGGAACTAGAGGATACGAGAACTATGGAGTTGAAAGGTGCAAAAGGGAAAGGTTCTGGTGATGGTGCATGTGGGGGGTCCCAAATGCCACATGTAGTGTAGTTGAGAAGGTGGTATTGAGGTTTAGGAGATGATACTCACTTAGAATGGAGCCACGATGTTAAGGCCAATGAAAAAAATGACAACCAATTTATCCTCGCGATACCAACCCTAGCCACAGATTGACACATATTAGTCCTAAACAAAACACCGAGGCAGTTTCACCTTGAAAAACTTTTAAAAAAAAACCTCCAAAACATGTAGATATGAGACTCGTATTTGTGCATGCAAGACTGTTCATCCCAAATGGCTCGATCAAAGTGATGAGTTGTATGAGCTCAATAATGGAAGGAATAACCATCTTTAGCATCTATGCCATAATTGCTTGATCCTCAATGAACCATCTCTAAACATAGGAGGCTTGATCATAAGTAAGGAGAGACGACCAAGTACTTATAGAAATTGTTGAAAGTTGGCTGACCAAGTAATGTACTAGGACTCGTTCAAGATATTGTAAGGACTCTAAATATGATGGACGAACGTTTTTGTTGAAGTAGATGTAGTAGGTGCAATTTTCTAGCCAACTAGAGAGGGAGGGATGGAGGAATAATGGTTGAATTGCCAAAGTATCTATGGTGAAGGAGGAATGAGTAGAAGGGCCGATATAGATTTTGACGGATATTATATGGCCTAAGTCAAACACACTTTCCATGACTCATTTATATTCCTTGAAATAAAATTTATTCTTTGTTATTCTTGAAATGAAGTCCATGAGCATATGCAATGACGAAGAAAATTATGATGAGATCATACTACAAAGATCATTAATATTTAAACAGATGTTCTAAACATTTCTATTCATAGAATATTTGTGAAGGAGATCAAATTATCCAGAAAAGAATAATACTATACGATCCGATTGATATAATAAGTATGGTTAATCTTGTAACCATCAGTATGGCGACACCAAGGATAGATAGTGGGTTATCTTTAGAGAAAGAGTTCATTGAATTGATCCATATGAATCCTTTAAATGGTATTATACTTAAGTGTTAATCGGATTGATTCATATCATCGTTATTTATATGATCCTTTGACTTGAGACACTAAAGATATATTATTAATGAATGACCATATTTTGATTATAAATTAAAAATCCCTAGCCATACGATCTACAAACTATGATTTATTAGATATAACATTAAGTCTTTGAAGATGAATGTGGTCAAGATGTGATAGTTTTGTCCTTGGTATTTGAAAAGATTGACTCAAGGAATGAGATGTGAAGGAATCTTTTGGCTAGGGTTATGGAAATATCATAGGAGTTCCCAATGATTTTCTCTACGCATCAGTACTAACTTGAGTGACCAATTATGATTTGATAGTTGACCATATCCTAAGTTATTCATGAGTCTCACTCAGATGAAAGATTATATGTACATGATAATCGATGATGATAAGGTTTCATACAAGGGTTCTTCTATACTCCATATCTCCTAAAGTACGTGGTGTAGCTTGGCACCCAATGTGCTAGAAACTCAACCTATCTATCAGGTTAAATCGATCCTTCATTGATTAATCTATATATTGATATAGATAATTAATAAGTTTGACAAATAAGGTGTTATTGGGTCGATAGAGTTATTAACTAGTGAGATATATGAACTTAGATGGTCACACACATAAGGTCTATAGACATAATTATGAACATTATTAGATATAGTCATAATTATAAGGGTTTTTATGAAAATTTTATATATCCCAATGTCTATAAATAGGGAAAAAATAATCACAACTCAAGGTGCCCATGTAACTTGATATGAGAGAAAATACGATCGTTGAATGCGCAAGTTCATGTATCAAAAAAATTATATTCAACTCTTCAAATTTAGTTTTAAAATTTAGAATAATGGTGAGACAAGGTCAAATCCACATAGAGGAAGATTACATTATTAAAATCAATAAAAATTTTAGTATTTTTAGATTAATAAAGCAGAGATGATTGATGAAAAGAATAAGATGTACGTGAGAAATGAAATGAACCGGTCAAATGCTTTCAAACTTCTTTCGAAGATGAAAACCCATGATCAATCGTAGAAAAATAATTTTATAATTTGAAAATTTGAAAATATAGATAAAAAGATGGAGAAATTAGAAAATACGGAAATGAAATAATTCTAATAAAAGCATTCTTTATCAATACATACTCTAGTGATGATCTCTAATCAAAATATAACTTCAAGAGCCCACACATTTTTCCCAGACTTGATGTCTTGCATTTAACATGAGGAATGAATAGGAAAGAAAAAACTCATTAAAAATGATGGTACATACATAAAGAATCATTAACAATAATGTTTCATACATGAATAAACTCATTAAAATTTCATTTTTTTTCATCTCAAATTTATAATTAAACCTAGTTGATTTGTAGAGCTCGAAATCACAATATTGCCAATAAATTTCAGACAAAAATTCAGCCAATAAGGATCATGAGATATTACAATTTTAATTTATAACATTTTTAACCTAAAAAAAGGAAAAAAAATCGTTTTTATTCTCTCTCCTCTCTCTCGACGGGATGGCGAATGGGTGCAAATGGGGAGAGAATGGAGAGAGAATGGAGAGAGAAGAAACATGTTTCTCCAGTGTATGCACGCATGCATGGACGCGAGAGAGCGAGGGAGAGCGGGGAGATAGGCGCGTCGGAGAGAGATGAAAGTTCGCGCGACGGAAGAGAACTCCGTCTCGCGAGAGAGAGGAAGGAAGAGGGAGAAGAACTCCTCCCTCTCACGCGCGCATGTACACGCGCGCGAGAGCGAGTGGAAGAGAGGGAGAAAGGCGGAAGGAGGATCTTCGGAGGAAAAAACTTCTACTCCCTCTGACGCGCGCGAGAGCGGGGAGAGAGAGCGCGATGAAGTTCATGGAGAGAGAAAAGGGGGAAAAAAATGCAGCTGGGAGAAAAGAAAGAGGAGAGGAGAAAAATCTTCACGCGCGCGAGAAGAGAGGGAAGAGAGGAGGAGAGGGAGAGGAGACGACGGAAACAAAATTTCCGTCGCGTGAGGCGACAGAGAGAGAACGCGTTTCTCTCTTCTCTTTTTTTTAAAATATTTTCTTTTATTTATTTTTATTTATTTATTTTCTTTCTAGAAGACAATCATTTCTCGACGATTTTACTTTCTATAAATTCTAAAAAATCTAGAAAAATGTCAACTTCATCGTAGAAATTAATTAATTAAATAAAATTTATGATAAGATGTATTTATAAATATTTCCATGTCACTAAAGGAATTTAATTGAGAAATAAATACAATTTTTTATTTTATGATAAGAAGATTATCTTCTAGATGAATTCATGTCAGTCTAGTAGCCAAAAGCATCACTAGCTTATATAATATTATTAATTTATAAAAAATAAGAATATCTTTTAAAACATAAATATTATCAATTTTAGTCATTTTAAATCATGATAACATGTATTTATGATTATATTTTTAATAATGTGTACATAAAATGTATGATATTAATACATGAAATTATATGTGATCACAAACCTTATAACAATTCTTTCATTTATTTATTTTCTCTTCTGGTGAAAAACATTGAAGATGAGATCCAACCATCCAGAGGTCGTGTGGATACCGCTAGCGGCTAGACACTTGAACAACTTCAAGAACTCATTCAAGTGAACCTTATAAGTATATTTTCTCATACATACTAGATGGTAGGATTATCAATTCTTGGTACGTCGATGTTTTGAATATTTGATTTAATGTATTCTACTACATTTAGTCTTTTGATCAAAATTTTGGAAGGCTTATCGACCTCAGATCCCAATAGATTTTTCATCCACCATATTTGGATGGTGCAAACGGAGAAAAAAAATCAAAATGTACCAAAATCAGAGATACACATGGGAATTGATGTCGACAACTTGACCGACAATCAGTGTCGACAACTTGAGCCACAATCAGTGTCGAAAATCAAAGATACAGTTGGCTGGTAGGAGTCATATGGCAGGTCAGTGATGGGACACGCCAGTTAGGTCGTCGACAATTGAATTGCATGGAGAATCGATGAGGCTAGTGCTAGGACATCGATTGTGTTAGCCAACCATATCGACCAGTTGTATTGCGCCGATTGGATCGCGTCGACTGTATCGATCAGTAGTGATTGGTTGGACAGGGTGCTGCACACAAAGCTTTGAGAGAGCTTGGATGGCTTGAGTCTATAATCAGCTGCCATGTTGGCAATTACTAGCTAGATTCTTGGGCTAGCATTGAAGTTGATGCAACTACAGCTTGATGTTGTTTGTTGGGGGAAGGCATTGAAGTTGCTAGTAGGTGGTCTGTGCCAATTGGCTTGCAACAAGTGGCTGTAGAGAAGACATAGGAGGTAAGGAAGGTGAGATAAGAGTGCCAAGACCAGAATCATCATGACCATACCCAAACTTTATTATTGATTTTCTTATGTAGAAGTCATGTCAATTAGGTAAACATTAACGCTCCACTCCGCATGCCATTTTATTCTATCATATTGCCCCCTTGACTTCATGCGCTTTGATGTTTGTAGACTTATCTACATAGCTTATCCATTTGTCCATCTTTATCGTATTGTCATTGTAGATAACTAAATTTGCATTGATCTATTGTATCTTGAAGATTCCACTTAAGTCCTTGCCATTTTTTCTCTAATTTATCAATAATATAAATATCCAACATTCCATTGAAAAATATTATTCAAAATCCTTTACAATGTAGTACCCTTGAATCTGTCCTAGAAGCTTTGCTCACTTTTTGTGCTGGTCATGACATTATCCAAAAGACCACGTGTCCATACACTTCCCAACAAAATGACATCACAAAACATTACCACTTGAAATCACTCCCACACTTCTCATTAAGATGCACATCCCTAATTATATCTAGATAGATTCTCTATTGATTGTCACATATCTTAGTAGTTGGCTTCCCTCTTCTCCTCTAGGTGGTGTAATTCTACTTTACTGTCTTTTCCTTGATGTAATTCTTTTTGCAATCACCCCCTCCAAGGTTTTTTTTTACACACCACTTGTCTAGGACTGTACCCCCTCTTTGTATACAATTACGCATCAACCTCCTATAAGGCATCTTTTTAGGCTATCCACATATCCACAATGGATATGTTTTCCATTTCCTAGTAAAGTGTCACTATATCACCTTTGTGGCTGTCACTTTTCATGAGGATATTACATTTTTTCCTTTCTCATCTTCTCCATCTTGGGCATGTGCTTCTCCACCGCCTACCTTCTAAGGGAAACTAATGCTTGATAGGCTCTTAAAATTTTGATCAAACCATTGAATGCAATGCGAGACATTCAATTGAACATTCAAAACACTGAGGCACTAAAAACTAATTATCCTATTACCTAGTATGGATTAAAGTTTATACTTATAAACTTTCACATGGGAAGAAATGAGAGAGTTTAAAAAAATTTCATTCGAGAACCTTGAGTTATGGTCATTCTCCCCTTATTCATAGACATTGGGTATATAAAATTTTCACAAAAACCTTAAATTTATGTCTATATCCTCCAATATCTGTATATCTTATGTGTGTGACACTTTAAGTTTATATATCTCGCAAGTTAGTAACTCCATAGATCTAAAAATGCTTATTGGTAAACCTTATTAATTATCTATATCAACACATATATGAATTAATCAATGATCGATTTAACTCAATCAACAAGTCAAATTACCAAATTATATCACGTGCTCTAAGAGCTATGTAGCATATAAGAAATCCTTTATGGAACCTTGTTATCATCGATTATCACGTATATATAATTATTCGTGCGCGCGAGACTCATGAATGACTTAAGATATGGTTAATTGTCCAACCCTAATTGATCACTCAAGTTAGTACTCATACATGAAGGAAATCATGAAGATCACATTCTCTGATATTTTCACTACCTTGGCCAAGGATTTAATGATATATCATTCATTGAGGATATCTCATTCCTTGAGTTTATCTCCTCAAATATTTAGGGCAAATAATTTCATATTAACCACACAATTATCTTCGAGGACTTCATTCCATATCCAATATATAAAAAGTATCTCATCAAATATTGAAGTCATCATAAGTATCATCATTATAATTAAGTTCAATAAATCTACTTAATATTACATCACTAACAATAAAAAAAAATTAAAATTTTCATGTTCCACTACCTACATTTATATTTCACTATTTTCCAAGACTATGCAATCAATTGGCGATATCAATTTCTATAAGATTTGCTTTCCTCATACATTCAATGATCTTGAGTTAATCATTCCTATTATAATTGTGTTGGCTGATGACCTTGTGTGAATGCTGAATGGTTTTGCCTCCTCAAGTGGAAAAATGTGCATATGAAGGTTGAACATGGGAGAGAGGGGGATAATGGATCAGCTTTCTATCAATTCACATCACCATGACCAATCTCTCAAATATCATAAATCCGTTGAGCATCAACATCATCTTTCACTGTCATGATGCATCAAGGTAAGATAGATCCATTAAATCAACCATCCATGTAAGCAATTCATGGGAAGAGAGGCTGCCTTTGTTGGTAAGTAATTTGTAAGCAACCCATGTAAGCAACTGATTTACCAATATCTAGTCGATCAGACTTCCTGGTGGAGAGAGAGGTCATGGGAGATAAATCGAGAGAGAGAGAGATAGAGAGAGTCATATTCGACAGTTCATCATATGCTCTCATGGAGAGAGAGAGAGATAGATAGAGTCATATCCCTAGGTTCATCAGATGCCCTCGTAGAGAGAGAGAGAGAGAGAGAGGAGTACAGCTGTAGGACAGCTTGGCGATAGTCGTTGTCATTTGTCAAGATCACTCCTCCGGCCTTTGACTTTTGGTCCCAGCTTGTTATTCTCACGCCTCACCGCCACTTGCACTGACGTTCGACCGCATTTCTCCTTCCTATAATTAAAAATTAAATTAAAAATTTAAAATCTTCACGCGTTCTTCGTTAAACAGATTTATCGTGGGCCCATGCTGCGAGCTGTCCTTCTCTACCGAATGGCGGCTGTGGGCCACCCTGCCGCCGCACACCACTTTCTCCTAGAGAGAGAAGGATGAACTGGCCGTCGTCAGAGGAGACAAACAAGAGACAAAGGCGACTAGTCGACCTACCGTGTAAAGAGAGAGATAGAGAGAGAAAGGGGAAGACCGAAGATCGGGAGAGAGGGGAACCCAGATCCCCGCGGGATCCGTCTTTCTCCTGTAAATCTCTTCCTGTCGATCTCAGATCTCGTCAGATTCGCGTCGAGTTCGATTACGGCGACTGCAATCGACGAAGCCGTAGTCTGGGTAATTTCAATCCTCTCGATTCTCTCGACATCGAGTTGCTCCGGGATCTATTTCTTTTTTTTCTATCGCGATTTGGCTATTCCCACGTCTTCTGAACCCTAAGTCGTCTGATGTTTCCCATTCGAATTGATTTCCTTCCAAATTTGATCGATTTCAATTCTATCGGACGTGTAAAGCACGAGGGGCGCCCTAACATGTAGCTATGACTCTGTGGTTTTCAATTATAGTCATGAATCTTATTCTCTCTACGATATTTGGAACCTGATCTTTCTATTTTTGGTTGCTGATTTTCGATCTTGCAGGGTTTTGATTTGCTAAAAATAGATTAAGATATTAAGGGGCGAAGTAAAAGAAAAATCTGCCAATGGCGCCAACATCGATGAGGAAGGTTATTGGGGCAGTTAAAGATCAAACAACCATTGGTATTGCCAAAGTCTCCAGTGCTATGGCACCAGAGCTTGATGTCGCCGTCGTCAAAGCTACTGGGCATGACGATGATCCCGCGGACGAGAAATACTTCCAAGAAATCCTCAGCATGACTTCCTACTCCGGAGGCTATATTGACGCTTGCATCACTGCCATCTCGAGGCGTCTGAGCAGAACCAAAGACTGGATCATAGTTCTCAAGTGCCTTACACTCGTTCACCGTCTTCTAAAAGATGGGCATCCCTCCTTCCAGCAGGAATTCTTGTATGCAACTCGAAAGGGAACTCGCCTCCTCAATTTATCTGATTTCAGAGACGAAGCACACTCTCATTCTTGGGATCACTCGGCCTTCGTCCGCACTTACGCTCTCTACCTTGATCAGCGCTTGGAATGCAATCTCTATGAGAAGAAGCAAGGAAGTAGCAGGGGAACTCATCCGGATGAACAGCGCAATGGGTTTACTCCTCGTCGCCAAGAAGAATACAGAGATGAGCAGCGCTATGGATCAACTCCTCACCGCCGGGAAGATTACGGGGATGAGCAGAGGTATGGGTCTACTCCTTACCGCCGGGAAGATTATAGAGATGAGCAGCGCTATGGATCGATGCCACACCGGTATGAGGATAACAGATATGAAGATCAGTATGGAGAGAGGAACAAGAGCAGTGCAGTGGTGGAGAAGAAGCAGGCAACACCAGTTAGAGACATGGATCCGGGTAGAGCAATTGGGAGAATTCACCAGTTGCAACTTCTTTTGGATCGATTTCTTGCATGCAGGCCGACTGGTTTGGCCAAGAACAGCAGAATGATCCTGATCTCTCTATATCCAATCGTCAGGGAGAGTTTCCAGATTTATGCAGACATCTGTGAGGTTCTTGCTCTTCTCGTTGACAAATTCTTTGACATGGAGTATGCAGATTGCAGTAAATCGTTTGAGGCCTACTGCCGCGCAGCAAAACAGATTGAAGAGCTAGCCTCATTCTTCACCTGGTGCAAGGAAACTGGAATTGCGAGATCTTCTGAATATCCTGAGGTTCAGTTGATCTCCCCCAAGCTTCTGGACACTCTGCAAGAATTCATCGTGGAGAGAGCGAGAGGACAAACAAAAATTCCTGAACCAGATCCAGAGCCAGAACCAGTCCCTGCTCCAGCGCCTGAGACAACAGAGATAAAAGCTCTGCCGGCACCAGAGATTGCCAGTGTCGAGGTGCCTCTGGAGACAGAACCGCCGCCACAGGTTGCCGGAGATCTAGTGGATCTAAGAGAGGAATCAAACTCCGGAGATGAGAACAGGTTGGCTCTCGCTCTATTTTCTGGTGATGGGAAGTGGGAGGCTTTCTCCGGTGGCAGTGAGGTGACCTCAGCATGGCAGAATCCCGCCGCAGACAAAGATAATTCTGACTGGGAGCTTGTGCTGGTGGAATCAGCAAGCAACCTAGCAAACCAGAAGCCAGCCATGGCCGGAGGGCTTGATCCCCTGCTGCTTGAAGGTATGTATGACTCTGGAACTGTGCGACAGCATGTTGGAATGCAAGCAAGCACTGGCGGTAGTGCAAGCAGCGTGGCGGCACAACCGCGGGCAGTGGTGCTGGCACTACCGGCGCCGGATGGGACAGTGCAGCCTGTGAACCAGGATCCATTTGCAGCATCACTAGCAGTGCCGCCGCCGTCATATGTGCAGATGGCAGAGATGGAGAAAAAGCAGGCACTTTTGGTACAGGAGAACCACCTCTGGCAGCAGTATGCTAGAGAAGGAATGCAGGGGCAGACTAGTCTTTCGAAGCTCAGTGCTGCTCCTCAATATTATTATGGGATGCCTGCTTATGGCCCCCCTTACGCCTCCTACGCACCCTACTGAGTGTTGTGTTTTTCTCTCCCACACTCTCTTTCTCTCCTCTGCTGATTCAGGCATTCGGTTACTTCCTCTCTCTAGAAGCTGAGCTTCTCCTCTTCAACATTATTTATTTGCTCTGAATCTGTTTTGTCTAAAATGCACGTTGGATCAAAATATTGATGTCATGACAGGTGATCTCTCTCTCTCTCTCTCTCTCTCTCTCTTCCAACAGTGTTTGGTTTTTTGTTGAATAGGGTGGCAGGGAAGGAGACCCCTTAATATTGGAATGTTATTGGTGCTAATGCAGGGTTGGATTGAGGAACAGGGTTTTGAGGCTATGGGGTTAGGATTTAGGGTTTGTCAAAGGGTTGACTCTAGTTAGGTCAGGTTCTCTCTTTGATGTTCATCTCTTTCTGTCTCTCTCCTCCCACTCTTTCCCTCCCTCTCCACTATCTACTCCCTCTTTATCCACACCCTCTCCCTCTCTCTAAGTATTTCTTGCCCTCTTCTCAAATCCACACTCTTTCTATATACTCTCCCTGGCACACACACACACACACACACACACACTCTCTCTCTCTCTCTCTCTCTCTCTAAAGTGCGCATGCTATCTCTTATCTCTCTAGCTATGCATTTCTCTCCCCTTCTAATTCACACTCCCTCACAGATTGTTCATCTCTCTATTTCTCCTCTCCCTCTGTCTCCCCCCACTTTGTCTCTCACACACCATCTCACTTCTCAATCTATAGTCTCTCTTTATCTGCACGTCAAGAGAAAAGAAAAGATTTAATAGCATAGACAAAACACTCTCAATCTGTCTCCTAACACACACACACACACACACACACACTCTCTCTCTCTCTCTCTCTCTCTCTCTTTCTCTCACTACACTTTATCTATTCTTATCCACGCACTCAATCTCTTCACACTCCGTCTTAGTCTCTTCGCCCTCTATCTCCATCATCTCTTGATTCTCTCTCTCTCTCACCCTACCTCTTTGTCTTTAGCCTCTATTATCTACACCATTATGCAAGTACATCCATATATCTTCTTGATGTCTCTTCACACACAGTCTCCTCCTTTGTCTATCCCCTGTCTCTCTTTATCCACACATGATAAATAAATGATTGAAAAGTAAGCATACTCCCTCTCTCTGTTTGTCTCCCTCACGCACACTTGCTCCTCCTTTATCTATCTTCTCTTTATCCACTCACCCAATCCATCTATAGACTCTCTCCTCTCCTCTCTCTGCCTCTTGCCTCACAAAATCTTCATCCTCTCTCTCATCTCTTGTCTCTATTTATCCACACTTCAACATAAACAAATGATTAAATGAAAAAAACACACATACTGTTTGCATCCTCACGCACATTCCCTCCTTTCTTTGTCTTCTATTTTTCCAAACTCCACCTTTTGTACACTCTTTTCCTCTCTCTATGACTTAACTATCTATGTTTTCTCACTCTTTGTGTCTCCATCTATCTTTATCTTTTCTCTTCACGGATACACTTCATTTCTCTCTCTCTCTCTCTCTTGCCTCTCCTTGTATGCTCTCTCTCTCATTATCTTTATACATCTCTTTTTTTTGTCTCTTCACCCCTCTTCCTACTCTCCCTCTATCTCTTGCTTCTCCGTCCATTCTCTCTTTCTCTCTCCTCTCTTTATCCAATTTTCAATAATAAGAACATGTTTGTCTCTCTCCTTACAAAATGCACACATATACACTTATTTATCTATCTCTTGTCTCTCTTTTGCATAGATGGAATCTCTTTAGTCAAGTTGGAATGCAAATGGGTCTAGTTCTTTTGAATTGGGGAAGCCTCACACACATGCACACTCTCTATCTCTTTCTATGTCTCACTTTCTCACACTTTCTTCTTGCTCTCTATCATCTCTCTTTATTGGTGTGGTTTGTACCTCTCCGCCCTCAACAATACGAATCTTTAGTCAAGAATATTTACCTTAGGGTCAATCAAAGTAAATGGCGAGAGGATAAAAATATTGATGAGATATTAGGGGATTTGCCTTCCAAAATGTTGATGAAAACATTGAACACAATAGAAACACTTAAATCGAACACTCAACATGAAGATACACCAAGAAAATATGATCATATCCTTTAGTATAGATTAAAACCATATTTCTAGGAATCATTTGAAGGGAGACCTTGAAGTTATTTAGTCGTCTAGCCTCTAGTGATATCCACTAGATTGTTGGAAAATTGGATCTCCTTTGGAATGCTCACCACCATGAGAGAAAGAGAAGAGAGGGGAGAGCTTTTTTACAGGCCTTGCATGGGTACCCTAAGGTGTAGTCATTCTTCCCGTTTAGTCACGTTAAATTTTCATAAAAACCCTTCAAATTATGGCAATATCTACCAACATCTATTGACCTTATGAATATAACCCTTTGGGTCTATATATCTCACTAGTTAATAACTCTAACCCGATCAACTATCCTCATTAATTAACATATATATATATATATATATATATTTTTTGGGTTTATAGAGTTATTAACTAGTGAGATATATGGACTCAAAGGGTCACACACATAAGGTGTATAGATGTTGGTGGATATAAATATAATTATAAGGGTTTCCATAAAAAAGATGTATAAATTGGGGGAGAACGACTATAATTCATAGTGCCCCATACAAGTCTTATGGAAATTATCTCTCTATTCTTTTGGTGAAGTGCTTTGAAGATGAGATGCAACCATCTAACGATCGTTTAGATATTGCTAGATGCTAGACATTTGAACAACTTTAAGAATTCCTTCAAGTGAACCCTATAAGTATTTTTTCTCACACATATTAGATGATAGGATTATTGGTTCTTGGTGTCTTGATTGTTTAAATATATAATTTAATGTATTTCACTACATTCGATGATTTGATCAAAATCTTGGAAGGCTTATCGACCTCATATTCCAAAAATCTTGGAAGGCTTGTAGAACTCAACCGTTATTAGTTACTGTATATATTTAATCCTTCACCCATATGAGACTCATAAATAACTTAGGTCATGGTCAACTATTAAACCCCAATTAATAACTCAAGTTACTACTAATTCGTGGAGGAAATCATCAATAATTCTTTCTCAGATATTTTATCTACATTGGCCATAGATTTCATTGGGTCTCATTCCTTGAGAAAATCTCCTCAAATACCAAGGAAGATAGATCTCATCTTGACCACACAATCACTTTCAAAAACTTTATATCATATTCATTTTATAATGTTTTGGAGATCTTGTGGCTTGGGATTTGTAAATAACAGTCAACACACGATCATCCATCCACAATATATCTTTGGTATCTCAGGTCTAATGACCACAAATACAATTATGACATGAGTTAACTTGATTAATAGTTTTTATAATACTATTTAGGTATTCATATTAGTCATTTCAATCAACTCTTTCTACAAATAGCACCTACTATTTGTCATAGATATCTCCACACCGATAACAATTTGATCACCCATACTCATTATAAGAGTGGTATTCGATAGTGTTATTTTGTCTAGATATATTGATGTCCCATGAATAAGAATAACTAGAACATATTTTTAAAGACTAGGGATCATTGTGTTATGATCTCTTCATAATTCACTTAATCATTGCATATACTTATTGGAATTCATTGCAAACATCACATAAAAATGAAAATCAAGAAAAGTTCATTTCAATTTATAAATAAAAGATGAAAGTGTGAAAAATGGCTTTGAAGCCACATAATATCCATCAAATACCTCTAACAAAGAGGGGCAAGTAGATAATCAAAGTAAATGTGAGAATACAAAAGCACTACAAATTGATTGTCTATCAAAATGATCAAAACACACAATGTGAAACCTCAAAGAGAGAAAGAGCAAGTTTAACGAAATAGAGGGCCTTTGCCCCTTACAAGTGAGTGAGTGAGAGAGAGAGAGAGAGAGAGAGAGAGAGAGAGAGTGTGTGTGTGTGTGTGTGTGTGTGAATGATTATAATAATGTCAGTATGATTAAATCGGTCCACTCATATTCCTCTCAAGATAAAGCTTTTTGGCTAATTTGATGAAATGACATGGGAGTGGTGATGGCTCTTGTGGACCTTGTTCATGAAATGAAATGACATATATGATGGCAATCCACATCAATATGCTTAATGCAATGATGGAAAGTTAGATTTATCACCATAAAGATGGTAACCTGATTGTTGTAGTACATAGGTGTAGACGTGCTGATTGTTGTTATTACTCTTGTAGAAGAGACTGAATTCACATCATCTCACAAGCTGTACTAGCCATATTTTAGTAGTCTTACTTCAGCATTAGAATGAGAAATAAAAATTTTTTCTTATTTCTTATGACCCCAAAAATACACACAATAATCAAAAGGAGACTTCTTATCACATTTTTCACTTTCATACCAAGTCTGAATATGCCTCAACTCTAAGATGTTTGTGTCGTTGACACTAGAGTCATCGTCCTAGGATTTGTCAACATACATAATGCGCTAAGCTAATGCACCTCCCATGACTCACACATAAATTGGCTTAGTAGTCCTACAATATAAAAATATTTGTATGATGTTATTAAGTAAATGAATTTCCTAATCGAGCATCAATACTAATTAATATCCTCAGGAAGGGGATTTAGTGCCCCAAAAATTTGGTGTCACTTAACCTAGTTCGACGCTAGGAGATTCAAGGTCTGAGTTGTTTGGAGTTAGTATGTGAGGTTTTTGGTTTACATCCCAAAAGACAAATTTCCTCTGAGAGATCCATCACATACATGGGCTGGTTTAGAGCCGTACATCCGTACTAATATGCAAATTCATTGCTTGAGACATATTGAGGTTTTCTAAGATCTAGATAGAGAGGTTTTATTGTAGGTACCTTTTTTCTTGATTGGTCCCTTCTCGATCATTGATAATCATTGAAGTATCATCCACATATACTTTAAGAATAATAGCCCCTAATGGAGTCCACTTCTAAAATTTAGTAGGATCTACATTGCACATGACAAAAACCATCTGTAATTAAAAGTTGGTGAAATTTTTAAATCACACTCAAGAATTCTTCTTCAAGCCATGTATACAATGCTTACGATGATGTACCTTCAATGCCTCCCTAGTGCATCATACATGAGAGGGTAATCAATAGAACGTATGCTCACCATAGAGAAAGAAATTGGAGATATCTAGAGGATGAAGTGGCCAATCTTGATTGATTCTGAAGGAGAGGACTCAAATAGAGTTGAATGAATCATGAAATTGTTAACCCAACATCAAGAAAGATGTTTAAGCACACAAAAAAATTGAATCCTCTCTAATGATATTTTTAATAAAGTGCAATAGTGAATACAAGTTGAATCCATGAGGAATTGGTTGACAAAAAGGATAGACAAAAAGGTCAAAATCACTCAAATGAAAGGATGAAATAGAGGGATTAATGTTCTCGACTATTGATCAGTGGACCTTCATATTCTTATGACTAGGGGTAAAAAATCATGCCCATAAACATTGATGTGGGCATGGGCCTATTCAAGGCCCAAAACAACTCAATGATCATGGGCCACCTAGAATATCAGATTTGGGTGCCCATTAATGTATCTATTCCCAAACCTCTTTCTCACTACTCTCTCTCTCTCATTGTCCCCCTTAGTATCCCAAATCTCTTGATCTTTCTGCTCTGTCTTCCCCACCTCTCTTTCTTCTAAATCTCCCTTTGTGTTCTCTCTCTCTCTCCTTCCCACCCCTCTTTCTCATCTCTCTCTCTCTCTTCTCCATCCTCTATCTCTCTTACCCACCGTTTTATGTCTCTCTCATGCCCTCTTGATAACATGCTAATTAGAAATGACAATACATGATTATTGATGCATATTAAGGCATAAATGATTTCATTCATATGCATGTTATCATATTTATGAGTATTTATCTATCATTCTATGAAAAAGTCATGATAATCTCAAAATACTTTAAATTAGGGTTAATTATGATGAATTAAATGATAAATAATCTTTTCTTGAGATTATAAATGGTTTTTAAAGTTAAATAATGAGAGTAATCATTTTATAAACATTTACTTAATTTTCTAAAGATTAAAATCTTAAAGAAGTAAATGTATTTTTGAAAAAAATATTAAAAACTCTTGTTATTTATTAATTTTGACTTTTTAGAATGATAGATAATTAAATTTCTGATCAAATGAAAGAAATTTTGATTAATTTGGAGTTACATTTTGAAAGTTATGAATTTTCTAATTTTTAGGCATTTTTCCAAAAAATTTCTGAATTTTTATGAATTTTTAATGAACTTCTAAGGATTTTCCAGAATTAAAAATCGATTTTTCTAATTTAATATCAATTTTTCAGAATATTTTAAAATCGCAGGTGACGTGGCGTGATCAGAACCGTTCGATCGATCGCGATTGATTATCGCGATGAGGAGGTGACGTGGTGGCTTGTGGAATGTCCGATCGCACGCGATATCTACCGTCGATCTTCACTTAAGATCGATGGACACGTGGCTTCATCACGTACACCGGATCGTGTCTAATCTCGACTGTTGATCGCGAGAGTTATAACGGTCGAGATTAAAACGCATTGAAACGCATCGGAGACGTCAGATCGAGATCCAACGGCGATGGTTTCAAGGCGTTTTATAATGCGCGACACGTGGCGTCATCTTGCACGTCCATCGGCGATCCAACGAACGCGACTTAATCATAATGGTTCACGATGAACCGTTTCATCAGAACTGTTGATTAAATCGATCAAACGGTTACACCCAAATACCCTATAAATTGAGATGTTCTTCCGATTTGTAAAGTATTCGAGAGAAAATCAATCAAATTGATCTATTTAGACACCAAATCTCTTAAATCTCTTGATCCTATCCTCTTCTAGACTCCATTCCGCGTCCACGGAGTGTTTAAGATCAAGATTTGGATGAAAGACGAGGAAGAAATTGATGCTTGAACTCCACGATCGCAATTTTTTGGATTTTTTATGAAAAGCCTTGATCCAACGATTAATTGGGTTAATCCAATCGCAATCTTAGGTTAGTGGAAGCGGTTTTCACTAATCTTTCGTCTATTACCATTTAATTTTATTTTAGATTAATAATTTAGATTTAATTTCGTTAAAATCGTTCTTCCGATTTTCAGAAATTTCATCTCACTTCGATCTTCAATTTCTCCGCGAAATCAAAGTCAAATTCGATGATTTTTGATTCCATGGAATCATCTTGAAGTTCTCTTTCATAATCTATCCCCAATTTCTATTATCAATTCATCATTCGATTTGATCAAATTCGAAGAGATCGTCATAAATTTCCCTAATTCCCTGTGGATTCGACCCTTATTTACCATTATACCCCTCAATTCGAGATATTTTCATCAAATTGGTAAGTTTGGAATTATTTTTGACTCTTGACCGTGTGAAATTGATGACCACTCGGTCTTGTTCTGTCACCTCTCTCAACCATTTAATTCTCTATCTCTTTACCACCTCGCTTAATTGCTCTCTCTCTTCTCCCACCGTCTCTCTACTACCTCACTCTCTCTTTCTCTCTTTTTCTCTCTCTCTCTCTCTCTCTCTCTCTCTCTCTTCCCACCCCTTTCTTTTAAACAATAATTTAGGGGTAACATGACAATGAACTTTTTGCCCATCAGGGGATACAATTTCAAAGGTTGTGTGTGAGAGAGAGGAAGCATGGATTATGGATAGATTGAGAGAGAAAGGAAATACATATAATTGAATTGAGAAAGGAAATAGACAAAGAGATTATTGCATCCTCAGTAGACACTTTATTAGAGAGTTAGATGATAGATCTAAGATCTGAAGCCAAAAATGGAGTCTCTTGCTATCAACCTTCTTCTATTCTTCATGTGCAATTCTTTTTTGCGGCACATTCATGATGTATTCTTTTAACAGATCCTCATGGATTATTTATCATTGTAATGGTGTTTAATTATATTCCCATTCTATCTATCTCTCATGTGTCAACTCACCTTTGACACCATTACAATGCAATGGTCATTGCTAATTTTGGGTAATTGTAGGCATCTCATGTTTATTTAGGCAATGCAATCACAAATTATAATCATTAAAATTTATTTAATAGTTTTATGTATACATAAAAATTTATAAATTAGAATATTTTTATTCTAAATCTTAAGTTCATATAGGTCAAGTTGTAGGTCCATGCCTATGAACAACTAGGTCATGGTAAATAACATGAATGTGCCGTAGGTCAAGGTTAAATCAAGGCTTTGACATAACCATGAACATAACGTCAATCCCAAATGAAAATAGGTGAGAAATTAAAGATGATAGAGTATTTAGGAAGAGCAATAAGAAATGAGTCCAAAACATCAAATTTGATGTCAATTGTATTTGGAATGAATTGGAAAGAGAATACAACCATTGATTTTACTTTTGTCTAGGGCACACAAGGGTTGTGATCATGCCACATTTTTCCTTAAAATAAAAAAAAAACAAAGCTTGAACCTATTTTATGTTATCAAGATTTTTTGTTTGCAAAGATCAAGGGTGGAATGACCCATAATTTTCCCTGTGGTCTCCTCATCATTGTTTGATGGTGATGAAGTGTCAATTGATTAAATGCCACCATTTGATGAAACAAATCAATAATCAAAGCACAATAGTTGGATTGCTATCAAATCTTGAAGATGTAGCTTCATCTCCTCCGTGGGAGTCCATCAATCCATTTATTCTCATTCATTATAACTCATATTTATCAATGCAGGGAGGTTTATAAAAAATCTAGAGAGACAAAATTATCCCTCATCAATACTATATATCTATAAATATAAGACAAGATAAGCCATTCAAAAATTTCTTCAAGCATTAATATCTCTAATCACTCTCTAAACACTTGGTATCACACTTGTGTCACATTAGTGCCACTAGAACACTTAAAATATGCAAACTTATACTTGTATGCATATGATTATCAATGAAAAAAATTTAGAAATAAAACATTCCATTCCTATGCATGTTATCATTCTTTGAGTGTATATTCATCATTCTATGCAATTTCAATTATAATATCAAAATACATTATTTTAAGGGATAATCATGCATCATTAAAAGTTAAAATTTTAGAGTAGATTATTCTCCTTTTATATTTGAGATTATGATTAAGTTTTAATTTCAAATAATAAGATAAAACATTTTTTTTATCCACACTCATTTATTTTTTTCTAGTTTTCTTTTTTAAAGAAAATGAGTGTATTCTTTCATTAAAAATTTATTATCTTGTTATTTCTTAAATTCAAATTTATAGAATGATAGATAATTTAATTTCTTGTATTAAAAAGGAGTTCTATTTTGAAAGTTATAAATTTTCTAATTTTTAAGGATCTTTTTGAATTATTTTGGATTTATTTCAATAAAAAACATTTTAAAAATTAGATTTATAATGCGTGTTGACCTATCTAGACACATGACATGTGAGCTTGTGTTTCGCCACATGGCGGCGTATGTGCGCACCACGTTGCACACTAGTAGCACACATGTGTGAGCGTCATTAGTGGTTAAAATGCTCCTTTAAGCGCATAAGTTAACATCAAAGAACATCGTATACATTTATACACAACATTTACCTCTATTTTTTCCATGTGAGATTATGTGCATCTTTATTTTTGCAGATGACATGGCACATTATGGAGCATGCAATCTCACAATCTAATCACGACCCTCCATTTTCACTTAAATGGAGGGGGTACATGTTTATCTCAAATTGGATGGTGATTCATCTTAGTATTTTTTATGAGCCCTGGTTGTACATCACAAGCGTTATAACCTCCAGGATTCAACGTCGCTGATGGATTCCACAAGACGCTTAACAACATCTAAGGCGTCTGACTAAGATCAAATGACGTGCATTAAATGATGTTTAAGCTTCACGCGACAACATGGCTTCATCACGATGCTCCAATTCAAATCCGATAGTAGGGACTTGATGATACGTAATTCATGCGGTCATTAAAAACACATAGAGACGTGTCAAAAAAAATTCCAAAATCACCAATTTAAGATTAAAATCAAGAATTAAAGAGTATAATGGTGAATAAGGGTCGAATCCATAGAGAATTAAGGTATTTTTTATGTATTGCTTCAACTTCGATCAAGTTAGACAAGGAATTGTGGTGAGAAATTAGGGGTTTTAATCATTATAGAAATAGAACTCTAACACGAATCCATGGAATCAAAACACTTGATTTCAATCAAGATTCGCATAGAAATCAAAGAGCAAAAATCAAATAGAATTTCTAATCACAAAGAGAGAGGAAATCGAGAAATTATCTAAAATTTGATTAATCTATGATTCAAAATTAAAATATAATGATATAATAAGAGAAATTAGGATCAAAACACATAATCTAGCCTGATGTCGTGCTTAAAATGATCTAATTGATTGCTAGATCAAGAGTTTTTCATTCCGCGATGTCGAAGATGAAGTTCGGCATTCAAGAGGCGATTTCTCCCTATTCTCTCCACGAAATCTCACTTTCAAACACTCCTTGGATGCAAAAATAGAACTAGAAGAGGAGGAAAGCAAGAGATTCAGGATTGAGATTTCTAAAATGTTCGATTACTCGAAACAATGAAGAATACATTTTTTGTCAAAGAAAACGCATATGAATTGGCAAATTTGGAGGTAGCCATTAGATTTGGCGTTTCATCTTCGATTAACTGCTAAGATGAAATGCCAAGATGTGAATTTTTATCATTAAGTGGCATCCGTCCGATTCGAAATGGAGTGCCAAGATGAAGCCACGTCATCACGTGAAGTTTGATTGTCATGTTACGCTTGCCGTTTGATCTTCATCGAATGCTTGAGATGTCATTACGCATCCACAGAAAGTCCATTAGTTGCATTTAATCTCAACCTTTATAAATCCTCAGATGAACGACTAAGATTAAATTATTTTAAAATGAATCGTTGCCCAATCAAATGTCAGCCCGACTTAAGTGAAGATTGACGGTTGTGATTGAATATGCGAATCAGACGCTTCTTGTCGTGACACGTCACCTGCGTAAAAATAAACAAAAAGATAGTCTCACATGAGAAAAATTAACTTGAAATGTTTGGTATATAACTAGCGAGTGTTAAGTGGGCTTAGCGAATATCCTAAAAAGGATGTTTGACCCACTAATCTCACACGCGCACACAGAGGCACACATGCGTGCCCATGATAACATACATATTTAACTTGAATTCTTATCATATTTAACTAATATTCATGCTTATCTTATGTAATTATGATGCATATTAATAGTTTTATGAATTTTCTCCATTGGCATGCCATTTTACTAAAGTCCATATTTTTGCATTATTTAGGGTTAGATATGTGTTTTATTGATATTTGAGCGTTTTTGCAAGGTCAAAAAATTGGAAATTAACCATTTTCCTTGATTTATTTTGACTTTAGTGGATGATTAAAAGAAGAAATTATAAGAAGAGAAAGATGGGATGAATCAAAATAGAACTCCAAAGGGTTGATTTAATATTATTGTGAGTTCATCCCATTTTCTTGTTTGTGATTTATATTTTAGGCGGCATGGGATTAAAGAAGAAGAAATTTGTGATTCAATGGAGAAAATTTGAGGCAAAAAGGAGTTCTAGAAATGAAGTTACGAATTTATGAAGTTTTTATATATTTTTGGATTTTATTTTTGATTTTTCAGGTATTTTTCATAATTTTAAAAGCTTAAAAAAGTTCACAAAAAAATAGGTTTATATGCGCTGGACCCGCGCAAAGTTGACGTAGTGCGACGCGGACACGTGGTGGCACCACGGGAGCCCACACGGACCATGCGGTCCCACGTGAACGCCTACGTGGCGCTATGGAGCATTCGAACTAAGTGTGTGGGCCCACGGGTATAGTGGGCCCAAGAGATGGACAAAGAGGGGCAAAGCGTACTAGGCCCAATGGGCAAAGCGAAGCTTAAGGAGCTTCCATGTTATATACCCGACATTTCTGTTTGATTTTCTCAGTGTGGGACTAATATTTCTCCTTAGTTCGCAGGCGACGTGGCATCTCGACGAGGGTCGGATCAAAGCACGTGAAAGAGTGCACGTTGATCTCGTGGACTACGGCCCACCTGATCAAGATCATACGCACGTGACAAAATGCACAACCGTCGATCTCATTAGGGAAATCCGACGGTCACAATTTAATCGCACACTCAGCGAAATCGTGGAGCAACATGTGGCTGCATAAGGAGACTCCGATGAAGATCAGACGGTGGAAATCAAGGAAAAAGTCAGCCCGCGTCATGGGAACGTGTCCACTTATCGCACGTGACATGACATCATCGTGATCATCCAATCATTCATCAGCGAATCGGACAGTCGAGATATTTCGCAATGAAATTATCTATAAAACAATGTTCTCTCTTTTGAAATGATAACTTTTGATTGAAACGTGAAGAAATTAAGCATTTTTGGAGGAAAATCTTAAGTTCTTTGTGATTCTCTTATGTTCTAGACTCAATCGTAAAGGATTGAGGCAAGTTAATCATGCAAACATTGCGAGAAAATGTTTGGATTCGCCCCTTGAACGCTAAACGCACATCGAAGAAGGAATCGGATAAATACGCAGCAATCAAAGCAATTTGAAGCTCAATCTTCACGTCAATCAGGTTAGTAGTGTGATTCATTCGTAATCCTTGCAATTTAGATAATTTAGATTAGATTTAGATAGGTAATTAGAGCTTAGAAATTGGAAATTTCGTCGTTTCGCCTAAATTTTATCTGAGATTTTTGCTGATTTTCGAACAAGGATTTATCCCCGATCTTAAGTCCAATTCATTCAAAATTGGTTTTATTTGATTCATTGTTTCAATCAGCTTTCCGTGGATATCTCATTCGTCAATTTTCACCAACGTTTGACCCTTCAATTTTATGTTTGACCAAGTGTTGTTCAAAATCGATCCGAAGTTGGGCATTGACTTTTGAGGGCAATTACTCCTAATATATAAGGGAAAATTGGATAATTTTTTTTCTATAGAATCCTCTAATCATAAGATTTCTATTCATATGTGATTTTCTAGATTTGAATAACATTTTGGCAAGTCAATTTAACAATTTTGATCAAGATCTTAATTTCGGGAATTTTCTATTGACTGATTTTGGAAAAATCATAATAAATTCAATTCTTTTTTAAAAATTTATGAATTTTATTTCAAAATTCTCCATTTTCTCTCTAGTTTCTAAAAATAAAAAACTTAATATTTTCTCTTCTTTTTCCTCTATGATTTTAGAGAAAGTCAAAGTTTGGTCAAAGTCAACTCTTTGAACTTGACTTTTGACTTTTCTCCTTCAATTATTTTCTAAAAGTCTTAAAATATATTCTCTCATATATTAGTATTAATTTCATTAATAATATCTCATTTTCACTTCTTAAAAATCCTAATTGGACTTAAGTTTGACAAAGTCAACTCTTTCGATAAAAGTCAACCGTGCTCTCTGTGGTTCAACACGATCTCATCGTTGTACTTGATTTTTGATATTTAAATTATTGTGAGTTCGACATTATAATTTTTTTTTACTGATGATCGCATGTTTTAACAACCACACTAAATCCGACCGTCACCCCACACATGCACAGATATGCACACGTGTGCGCCACGTGGCTCATATACACGTGCCATGTGGCGACACATCATTTGCACGTCGCGTCAGCTGCCACGTTAGTGTCAGTTGTCATGTGGCAAAAAAATTAATTTAAAAATCTAAATATATAAAAATTTAGAAAAATTCTATAAAAATCCTTAAAAATTAGAAAATTCATGACTTTCAAAATAAAACTCGAAATTAATCCGACTTTGTTTTTCAGATAAAAAAATTAAATTATCAATCATTTTACAAAGTTAAATTTAATAAAACCAAGAGAATAAATTTTCATTAAAAATGCACTCATTGATCTTAGAAAATAAAACTTAAAAAAATAAATGAGTGTATAAAATTATTTTCTCTTATTATTTAACACAAAAACTCAATTATAATATCAAATATGGATGTGAATAATCTACTCTAAAAATATAATCTTTAATTATGCATAATTATCCCTAAAATAATATATTTTGATCTTATAACTTAAATATTACATGAAATGATAGAGTTGCACTCTAAGTATGATAACATGCATAAGAATGTAATGTTTTATGCCTTAATTTGAATTAATAATCCTATAATTGCATCTGTAAATTGCATGTTAACAGGACTTAAAGATGGTGATCTAATTTTTTCAGTTCAATCGCAACCATCTATCACATTTAAGGAAATAATATGATGGCCATACCCAATTCACACTCTATTTATACCCTCTTTCTTCGACGATGTAGGCATTCTCAGATTTTTTTATTGATTAAACCTTTTAGACATCATAATCCTTGAATCTCTTGTTTTATTCCTCTTCTAGACTCATTTTTGCGTCTAGAGAGTGCTTGAAATCAAGATTTTGTCGAGAGAGAAGGAATAATTTGTTGCTTGAACTCTGAATTTTTGTTTTTCCAAATGCAAAATGAAAATCCTTGATCCGATAATTAATTGGACTATTTCGAGCATGATTTTAATTTAGATTATCTGTTTTCTTCCTAATCGTTTATCCTATATCATTAAATTTTAATTTAGGACACTAGATTAATGTAATTTTACTAATTTCATGACTTTCTCTCTCTTTGCGATGGAATTATATCTCCTTATTTTACTCATTGATTTCTCTACAAATACTTATCCAAATTGAGCGATTTTTGATTCAGTCAATTTTTCTTGGAGTTTTCTTTCTAAACCTATCAATTTCTCAAATTTCTTACCCCAATTTATCATCCACTTTGATCAAAATTTAAAGATATCTAAATTTTTTTCCTAATTCTCAGTGGATTTGACCTTTACTCAACATTATCCTAATCAATTTGTAATTAAATCATAACTTCAGTGAGTTTGTAATTATTTTGACACGAGGAAGTGTGTTTTTAATGATCTCACAAATTCATTTCGTCAAGCATTTGCATGTCATTTTTGCTTGTTGGTGATGCACAACATGACAACGCTTGCTACATTGACGACCACCATAACAAATTCTGAAATTATTTTGCCCTTTTATTCAAGAGCAAATTGTCTAAAATCTGAAATTCTATAAAAATTCCTAAATACTAGAAAATTCTTATATTTAAAATTTTCAATCACTTTTCACTCAAATTTTAGAAATTCTGTAATAATTCCCAAATACTGGAAAAATCATGAATTTCTAAATATGAATCGTTTTTCACTCAAATTTTCTTTGCTGGTTCACAAATTCAATCATCTATAATTATTTCCTCGCCCTTGTCGTTCACGGTCACCGTAACTCCTGCCTTCTTGGGAACAACGTGCACGGGACTAACCCACTGGCTATCCAATATGAGATTGATGATCTCTGCATTAAGCCACTTTAGGATCTCTTCCTTCATGCCTTCCCATACCTTAGGGTTTAGGCGTCGCTGGGCTTCCCTTACGGGTCTGGACTCGTCCTCCAAAAATATGCGATGAGTGCATAATGAAGGGTCTAATCCCCTCAAATCTGCTAGAGTCCAGCCGATTGCTTGCTCATTCCATCATAATACGTCGAGTAATTGACGAGACGAGACCGCGAGGTTGTCGATTTCATGCGGTATCGCGTCAAAAATAATATCGAACTTACCAATTTTGGGAATTTATAACGAATTGAGGGGTATAATGGTAAATAAGGGTCGAATCCACAGGGAATTTAGGTATTTTTGAGATATCTTTTGGAATTTGGTCAAATTGGACGATGAATTGAGGTGAGAAATTAGGGAAAATGGTGTTTTTAGAAAGAAGACTTCAAAACGAATCCACGGAATCAAGAATAATCGAATTTGGACTTGATTTCGCGGAGAAATCGAAATTTGAAGTGGAGAGAAATTTTCGGACGTTAAAATCGTGATTTAGAATGAAAATTTACGAAATTAAAATCTAAAACCTAATCTAAACGAAAATTAGAGATAATAGGAAGATAATCTAGGAAAAACCGCTTCTACTAAACCCATTTAGCGATCGAAATGAGGTGATTAAGTTGATTAATCACCGAAAACGCCAAGAACGTCACGACGAGCTTCAAGCTGCGATTTCTCCTTCGATTCTCCACCAAATCTTGATTTCAACCCCTCCATAGATGCGGAAATGAAAGAGGAAGAGGAATGAATCAAGAGAAACGAGTGGATCGGTGTCTAGACAAGTCAATTTGATTGAAATCCGATTCGAATGCATACAAACGTGAAGAACGAGTCATTTTATAGGGCAAATTTTCATAACGGTCCGATCGTTTCGATCGACGGTTACGATGAAACGGTCCATCGTAGACCGTTTCGAAAATATCGTAGCCGTCCGATCGTGATGGACGGTCCAGATGTGACTGTTAGAGATGCGTTTATAAAACGCCTTCAATCTCGCCCGTTGGATCTTGATCTGACAGTCGAGATGCGTCCTGCGCGATTAAATCTCGACCGTTATAATCCCCTTGATTCAGCACGTGTCTTGATCATCGCCGGTGGACCGCGCGTCCATTTGATCGACGCGTGTCGATCGATCATCCACGAGATCCAGCGCTCCTCATTAAGCCACGTCACCTGCATAATAACGAACACTTTAGTCCCACACAGAATATATTTTATGAAACCGTCGGGTTTATAAGACCCGACGGTTTTGAGGGTTAATAACCCTCTCCATATAGGGCAGGCTAAAGACCTCTTTTATATATAGTATAAATAAATGATATATATAGTATATACCGCGTGGGCCCGCGTGGCGCTGCCACGTGGCCCAGAGTGCCACGTCGCATCCACGTGGCCCCGCGGGGATATTAACCACTTTTTGCCCCTTTTTTTAATTATTTAAATCAATAAAAATCGAAAATAAAATTCATAAATTTCCAAAAAAATCCAGAAAAATCCCTAAAAATTGTAAAAATCATATCTTTTAAAATACAACTCCAAATTAATCCAAATTTCTTTCATTTGATCTGAAATTTAATTATCTATCATTCTAAAAATTCAAAATATTTAAATAACAAGAGATTTAATTCTTATTTCAAAAATACATCCATTTCTTTAAGATTTTAACTTTAGAAAATTAAATGAATGTTTATAAAAATTATTTCTCTTATTATTTAACTTTAAAAACCATTTATAATCTCAAGTAAAGATGGGTTATAAAATCTTTAATCTTTAATTCATCATAATTAACCCTAAATTAATGCATTTTGAGATTATAACATAAAATTGCATAGAATGATAGAAATGCACTCAAAGTATGATAACATGCACATAAATGTAATGTTTTATGCCTTAAATTGCATGAATAATCATGTTTTATCATGTTAAGATTGCACGTTATCAGTAATCATTTCTCCTGCTCCTCATTGAGCTGGGAAGAAATTGATGGATATTATGTGGCCTATAAGACAATCACACTTTCATGTATCTTGTTTATGTTCATTGAAATGAAATTTATTCATTGTCACTCTTGTGTGATGTTTGCAATGAAGTCCATAAGCATGTGCAATGACTAAGTGAATTATGATGAGATCATAATATAGTGATCACTAGTCTTTAAACATATGTTCTAAACATTCCTATTCGTGAGATATTTGAGAAGGACATCGAATTATCTGGAAAGAATAGAACTATCTAATCTATCTCATATGATGAGTATGATTGATCCTATAGCCATCGGTGTGGATACACTAAGGATAGATAGTGGGTGCTCCTTAGAGAAAGAGTTCACTGCATTGATCCGTATGAATCCCTGAATGGTATTATACCTAACTGTCAATCAGGTTGATTCATGTCATGGTTGTGTATGTGGCCATTTGACTTGAGACACCAAAGACATCTTGTGGATGGATGATCGTGTTTTGATTATGACTTACAAATCCCTAGTCACGGGATATCTAAAACGTCAAATATTAGATACAACATGAAGTCCGCGATAATGATTGTGTGATCAAGATGGGATCATCTACCCTCGGTATTTGAGGAGATTGACTCAAGGAATGAGATGCGATGAAATCCTTGGCCAAGGTAGTAGAAATAACGAAGAAGGAGTTCTCGATGATTTCTACACACATCAGTACTAACTTGAGTGACCGATTAGGGTTTGACAGTTGACCATACCCTAAGTCATTCATGAGTCTAATGTGGATGAAGGATTATACATACATGGTAATCGATAACGGGAAGGTTCCATAAGTGAGTGCTTTATTGCCCAATAGGTTGAGCTTCTTTATTGCCCAATAGGCTCTATGCTCAAGCTCAACTGGAAGGTGGCACGCCTTCCCAAATATGAGTCGGAACGGAGACATCCCGATGGGTGTGTTGTAAGCCGTCTGATATGCCCATAAAGCATCAGGAAGCTTGTGTGCCCAATCCTTATCGTCTGGTCGAATGATCTTCTTTAAAATATTCTTGACTTCTCGGTTGCTCACTTCAACTTGCCCATTAGCTTGGGGGTGGTACGGTGTAGTGACGCGATGATGTACTCCATATTTCTTCAATAATGCACGAAAGTGTGCATTGTTGAAGTGTGAGCCTTCGTCACTGATTATGGCCCTCGGACAACCATATCGGGAGAAGACGTTCCTCGTTACAAACCTGAGTACTTCCCGATGAGTGTTTGTCCTAGTGGGAATAGCTTCTACCCACTTAGACACATAATCAACCGCTACCAAAATATACTCTTTTCCATCAGAAGGTGGAAAAGGTCCCATGAAATCGATCTCCCATAAATCAAATATCTTCACTTCAAGGATAGGCCTCATTTGCATTTCATCTCGCTTGGAGATGTTTAATGCTGCCTGGCATTGTAAGCACTTTGTATAGAAACAGTGGGCATCATTGAAGATGGTGGGCCCATAAAAACCGCTTTGTAAAATCTTATATGCTGTCTTCCGCGTGGCAAAATGTCCTCCACATGCTGATGAGTGACACATCGATAATATGCTTCCTTGTTCTTCTTCCGCTACACATCGCCATATAATCTGATCGTATCCTACATGGAATAGAAGTGGTTCTTCCCAATAATAATATTTTAGTTCATGGAAGAACTTATCTTTACGATGCTGATTCCAATACTCTGGGATAGATCCAGTCACAAGAAAATTGACGATATGCGCGAACCAAGGAGCGTGACTAGATACTACAAGAAGATGCTCATCAGGAAATGAATCACTAATGTCTCCCGATACCTGAAACGTGGAGACGAGATAGGTGATCCGCCACCGAGTTTTGGCTGCCCTTCTTATCTCTAATCTCCAAGTCAAACTCTTGAAGAAGCAGCACCCATTGTATCAATTGTGGCTTCGCCTCCTTCTTGGAAAACAAGTACTTTAATGCTACATGATCTTTGATAAATGACGATCTTGCTTCCCAAGATGTAAGGCCTAAACTTCTATAATGCGTAGACCACCGCCAACAGCTCCTTTTCCGTAGTCGTGTAATTCATTTGAGCTTCAGCAAGGGTCTTACTCGCATACCAAATGGCGGTTGGCTTCTTATCTATCCGCTGCCCCAACACCGCTCCAACTGCATAGTCTGAAGAGTTGCACATGATCTCGAAAGGTAAGTCCCAATTAGGACTTTGAAGAATTGGTGCTTCGATCAAGGCGAGCTTCAACATCTCGAATGTGTGCTCCCCTTCTTTGTCGATGAAAAAGTCCTTATCTTTGCAAAGAAGAGTGGTTAGCGGTTTGGAAACTTTAGCAAAGTTTCGTATAAACCTGCGGTAGAAGCCAACGTGTCCTAGAAAACTCTGTAAATCTCGCAATGTAGTGGGGAGAGGAAGGTTTTGAATGACCTCAATCATGGCCTTATCAACCTCCAAACCTTTGCCCGAGACGAGATGCCCGAGTACTACTCCCTCTTGCACCATAAAATGGGATTTCTCCCAACTCAATACCAGTCATTTCCTGACGCAGACTTCAAGGATCTTTGTCAAGTGAGCTAGACAGCTGTCGAAATCATCTCCAAAGACAGAGAAATCGTCCATGAAGACTTCGAGATGGTCGCCAAGGAAATTGGAAAATATCGCCGTCATACACAACCCGAATGGCATTCGCCTAAAAGCGAACGTGCCAAAGGGACATGTGAACGTCATCTTTTCTTGATCGTCCGGATGAATCGCAATCTGGTTATATCCTGAATAACCATCCAAGAAACAAAAGTAAGTCTGACCTTCTAGTCGATCAAGGATTTGATTGATGAACGGCAACGGAAAGTGATCCTTCTTTTTCGCGGCGTTCAACTTCAGGTAGTCGATACAAACTCGCTACTTCGTCGGAAGACGCGTTTGGATCGCCTCGCCCTTGTCGTTCACAGTCACCGTAACTCCTGCCTTCTTGAGAACAACATGCATGGGACTAACCCACTGGCTATCCGATATGGGATAGATGATCTCTGCATTAAGCCACTTTAGGATCTCTTCCTTCACGGCTTCCCATACCTTAGGGTTTAGGCGTCGCTGGGCTTCCCTCACGAGTCTGGACTCGTCCTCTAAAAATATGCGATGAGTGCATAATGAAGGGTCTAATCCCCTCAAATCTGCTAGAGTCCAGCCGATTGCTTGCTCATTCCGTCGTAATACCTCGAGTAATCGTTTTTCATGCTCCTCATTGAGCTGGGAAGAAATGATCACCGGTTTAACTTGCTGAGAGTCAAGAAAAGTGCTCTTGAGTGTAGATGGAAGAGGCTTGAGCTCCCCTTTCGGCTCGACCAACGGTAGCTCCTTGAAATCAGCTTCCTCGTTGATCTTCATGACTTCTTCGATGCAAGTCTCTATGTCTTGGTCATCAAATAGGTCGATGGCGCCCAAATCCTCGAAAGCTTGTGAAGGATACTTCATCAACTTGTTGATGTTGACCTTCACCGTGTGCTCTCCCACCTTAAGAATTACTTCTCCTTTTCCCCAATCTGTAACGGCTTTTGCGGTATCTAAGAAAGGTCTCCCTAGGATAATTGGGGCTTGACTAAGCTCCTTAGTGATCTTCATATCTACAACTAGGAAGTCTACCATAAAATAACATCCTTCGATTCTAACAATCATATCTTCTACTATGCCATGAGGCTTCCTTACCGATCCATCCACTAAACATAACTCTATAAGGAAAGGTTGCAACTTCTCTACATGGTGACGATCAAATACTGCCTTAGGGAGGATATTGATACTAGCTCCGGTATCTAACAAGGATCTAGTAAAAGTCATTCCTCTAATCTCACTCGTAATCATGGGAGCTCCTGGATCTCGCTTTTTAATCATAAGAGAATTCATCATAATTGAACTAATATTCTCACTCAATTGGATCCTCTTGGGGCTTCTATGGGGTGTGCATATGCCTTTAAGAAATTTAGCATAAGAAGGTATATGTCTAATTGCATCTACTAAAGGGATGGTAATGGTCACCTTTTGGAAGGCTTCTAATAAATGATCATCAGATTCACTAACCTTAGCCTTAGGCTTGCTCAATGCTTGAGGATATGGCATGGGTGGTTTGTATGTGTCGGGATTTGGCTCAGCTCGCACCCGTTCTTCCTCATCATCAGAAACTACTATCTTGCTCTATTACAACTGTCGGTGTCTCATCATCTATCGAGCTCTTGTGTAAAGGATGATCCCTTATAAGGATCAGGTAAGTCTTTGCATCTCCTAAGGCTCGATATCGCTAATGCGGTCTCCACCGCCTCCTCATCAACATGCACATGACTCAGATTATGCGTTTGACTCGATGAGGACCCTTGATTCCTCGGGTTGATGGTGGCCTGCGATGGTAATTGGTTAGAAAATGAAACTTGCTTACCCTTCTTATTATCAGTCAAGATGGGAATGTTCGTCTTGACGAAGTCTTGTATCTCGTCCATGCGTGAGTTCATCCTGTTCATTTGCTCCATCAACTGAGAGATCGCACCTAGAATCAGATCTGCAAATGGTGCGGTCGATCGTGGGGCTTGGTTATACAATTCTTGTGGCGGGATATACGTTGATTGTCTTGCATTCGCGTAGGGTTGCTATTACGAGTTTTGTTGCTGACCGGTGCTATATGGAGGATACATCTGATCTGTGTTCCTCCTAAATCCTTGTTGTTGCTGCATAGGATTGTTATAAACAGGGTTATTAAAATAAGTGGGGTATGTACCTTGATAATTCAATTGTCCCTATTGACTTTGCCCTCCTGATGGGCCTTGTCTATACATGCCCTGCCCTTGAATTTCCATGATAGGACAATCCATCTCGACATGGTCGAGGCGTGATCAATGGGCGCATGATGACGCTTCTTGTAGAGCGACGGGTGCAAGTCCTTCAGATCCATTGCGGATGTGGAACCAATATAATAGAAGATTCTGAACCTCCGCCATCTTGTCGATCTTCTCTAGGAGCATGCCCGTCTCTACTGACTTTGCATCGATTAATCCTCCCTTCGGCGTTGCACCTCTTCCGAATGGTTTTTCCGCGTTGTGGTGGCTATTTTCTGCCACAATCTTGATCAATTCCATTGCTTCGTCTTCAAACTTGCTCATGAAGGTGCCGCCGCTAGCTGCATCTAAAAGATATCTATCTTGCGGGCCTAACCCATCATAAAATATCTGTGTAAGCTCATGGTTAGACACTCCATAGTGAGGGCACTCTCTAGTGAGGTCTCTAAGTCTCTCCCAAGCTTCATGAAATGTTTCACTCGGTCCTTGGGTAAACTCACGCATCGCCTTCCTAACAGAGGTGGTCTTTCCTATGGAATAATATTTCCTAATAAATTCCTCCTCCATCTCGGTCCAAGAAGTGAATTCCTTTCCTAACTTACGAAACCAATCCTTAGCTCTATCTCTAAGGGTGGCGAGAAAGAGTTTCATCTTCATTACATCTGCCGACACATTATGAATCTGATTGATCTCATATACTTGACTAAGCTCGTCGACATGTCTATAAGGATCCTCGGAAGGTTTACCATGGAAGATAGGTAACATACTCATCACATGCAAATCTATCCTAAAATTCACATTTCTAGCTAGAGGTGCATGAATACGAGTAACGGGTCTTTGAAGAACAGGCCTAGCATAGTCACTAAGGTGTCTCCTAACATTTCCCTCATCATTCAGGGCCATATCTAAGGTCGATGATGACGCGGAAGAGGAAAGGGATTGCGAGGAATGTTCAAAAAGATCTATGTGTAAAGGATTATTCCTCGTTCTCCAATCAGACTCTCGTCTCATAAATATGCACTAATATAATAATATAATAATAATAAGATATATTATAAAAATATTCAATAATGACAAATTAATCGTACCTGATTGTCGCTATTCGTGAGAGTTACGCTCTCCCAATTCGAGTGTGACGCGATGATCGTTCGTCGTCCGTAGAGAGGGACTAATCACTTAATCTCGTCAAAATTGAGTATCTAAATGATAAATTTCTGCTTCTAATAGCTCAGTGTAGTATTAATTTGAATTAAAATCAGAAAAGAAATAGAAAAATTAGAGTTGACCGAGTCAAAATCGATGATTTTTCTCAAAAATACGCCTTAATTCCCCGGCAACGGCGCCATTTCACGAGACTACTTCGTATGGTCATTGAATGCATATGATTTAGTGTCAAAAACAAAGTCCTCAACTTACCAAATTATGATTAATCGATTTAATTAAAGGGTATAATGGTAAATACGGGTCAAATCCACGGAGAATTAGGGAAATTTGAGAGATATCTTTGAATTATGATCAAATTGGATGATGAATTGAGATTACAAATTGGGCAATTTATGATAATAAGAAAGATAACTCAATTTTAAATCCACGGAATCAAAAATCGAGTGATTTGGATAAGAATTCCCGGAGTTATCGAAGTTAGAAGATGAGAGAAAATTCGTATCGTGAAATTGATTAAAAACTGAAATTAAAATGAAATTAAACTTAATCTACAATTCAAAATATAAAATTAACACTAAATGATGAAAGATTAAGATGAAAATATGCAATCTAACCTAAAGTAGCCTTCAAAATGATCCAATTAATCGCTGGATGCATGGCTTTTCATTCCGCATTTTCGAAGACGAAATTGAAGTTCAAGATGTGATTTCTCCCAAATCTCTCGATCAAACGTTGATTTCAAGCATTCCTTGGACTTGGAAACGGATCTAGAACATTGATAACATGCTATATTTACATCATAAAACATGATTTTTCATGCATATTAAAGCATAAATGATTTCATTTACATGCATGTTATCATATTTATATGTATTTTTCTATTATTCTCTTAAAAAGTCATTATAATCTCAAAATACTTTAATTTAGGGTTAATTTTTATAAATTAGAGTTTCATAATTTGATAACCCATATTTTTTTCTTGAGATTATAACTGTTTTTTTAAAGATAAAAATAATAAGAGAAACAACTTTTTATAAACATTCATTTTATTTTCTAAAGTTTAAAAATCTTAATAAATGAATGTATTTTTTTGAAATAATAATTTTAACTCTTATTATTTAACTAATTTGACCTTTTTAGAATAATAGATAATTAAATTTTTGGATCAAATGAAAGAAATTTGGATTAATTTGGAGTTATATATTAAAAAGTTATGAATTTTCTATTTTTTTAGGGATTTTTCTAGATTTTTAAAAACAGTTTTTTTCTTATTTTATTTTTCGATTTTTTTAATAATAAAAATAAATAAATAAATTAAAAAAGGGGGCGCGGGGCCCGCGTGGATGCTACGTGGCACGCAAGGCCACGTGGCAGCGCCACGCGGACCCGCGCAGCGCCTATGTGGCGCGTATATATATAGTATTATTTATATTATATTTAATATAGTATAGGGGGTCCCCCGTGTCTAAGGGGACAATATTTCAAATGCTCTATTTCGGCGTACCTTATATAGTGGTAAGTTTCTAACTTTTTTTCCATGTGGGACTAACCCATATCATATGCAAGTGACGCGGTCGATCGTGGAGCGTCGGATCGCGATCGGAGCACGGCGATTAAGTGGACACACAGACCACCCGATCTGATCAAACACGTGCGCAATTCAAGGAGTTATAACGGTTGGATCATGGGCGACGTGGCAACATCGCAGGCGTCGATCGCATGGACGCTGGATCATGGGAAGATCATCAAAACACGTGCTGAAATTCAAGGCGTTATAACGGTCGTGATGCGATCTGGCGGGGCGCATCCAGACCGTTCGATCGCGATCCAAGGGGCGAAATTGGAGCGTTTTTATAACGCACATCGCGCGATGAATCTGGGCCCTCCATCCGCGATCCGACGATCGCGATATTTCCAAAAACGGTCCATCATGGACCGTTTATCGTAACCGTCGATCGTTTCGATCGGACGGTTACGAAATTTCGCCTTCTAAAAGGCATGTTCTTCGTCGTTCTTAGACATCCGAGTAAGAATCAATCTAATTGACTGTCTAGACACCTTCCTTACTCGTTTCTCTCGAGTTCTTCCTCTTCCTCTTCAATTTCCGCGTCCAAGGAGGGGTAGAAGTCGGGATTTGGTGGAGTATTGAGTGAGAAATCGCAGCTTGAAGTTCGTCGAGGCGTTCTTGATTTTCTTCGCGATTAATCGGCTTAATCACGGCGATTTGATCGCAAAACGAGTTTAGTGGAAGCGGTTTTGCATGATTTACCTCCCAATCAAGTTTAATTTCTGTTTAGAATAGGATTTCAATTTCAATTTTGTTAAATTTCCTCTAAAATCGTGATTTCGCCGCTCCGAAATTTCTCTCCACTTCAATTCATGATTTCTTCGCGAAATCAAGTCCGATTTTGACGATTTTTGATTCCGTGGAATCGATTTGAAGTCTACTTTCTTAAAATACCATTTTCCCCAATTTCTTCCATCAATTTCTCGTCCGATTTGATCAAATTTGAAGAACACGTCAAGAAAATCCTTAATTCCCTGTGGATTCGACCCATATTTACCATTATACCCCTCAATTCGAGTGAATTTCCTAAAATTGGTAAGTTTGGAATAATTTTTGACGCGATACCGCTTGAAATCAACGACCTCGCGGTTTCGTCTCGTCAAACATGAAGAAATCAAATGACACTCGAAATTGGTGCCTAGACAGTTCGAATTTCTCGAAATTTCAAGGGCGCATTCTTCCGTCGCGAAGAACACGTATTTAAAGAGGTAATTTTGGGTGCGACCGTCCGATGAAGAGGCACCTTAAGATCGACAGTCGTGATCAAGCGTCCATCGATCGAATCATCGTGATTAAGTCAGGAGTGTCCAATCGCCGATGAAGGGCTGAGGTGAGTCCACGTATATTAATTTGAAACGTCGCGTCGATTGATCATCCGTTGGATTTTAATCCAATGATCGCGATATGTTGAAGAGTCCACCGATTGCAAGTGATCTCAGCCGTTATAACTCGTGATCAACGGCTGAGATTATTTCACTTATTCCCATTTAACGCTCGTGCTTTGATTGAGATCAGGTGGATCTCGCGTCCAGCGCATCGACGCACGACATTCCACGCGTTCTCCATCCGATGATCCACATAACGCCACGCGTCCTGCAATCAAGAAAGTGAAGGGAACATAGTCCCACAAGGAGAAAAAGAATGGAATCCATCGAGTATATAAGGTGAGACGATTTTAAGGGGTAGCGAGTTCCGATAATCGAGACGCTTATACTTACTATAAACCATATAGAATATGTAAATAAATATAAACATTGCCCTTGTGTCACCTCTGCGCCACGCAAGCGCTCGTGTGGGTCCGCGTGGCTCTGTCACGTGGCCTTGCATGCCACGTCGCATCCACGTGGGTCCCGCGCGATATATACCCCCTTTTTGCTCATTTTTTAATTAATTTAAACCCTTTAAAAATCGAAATAAATTCATATAAATTCCAAAAAATTTCCTATAAATTGTAAAAATCATAACTTTCAAAATACAACTCCAAATTAATTCAAATTTGTTATGTTGGATCAGAAATTGAATAATCTATCATTATAAAAATTCAAATTATTAAAATAATAAGAGGATAAATATTAATTAAATTAATACATTTATGTATCTTATAAAATAAATTTATAAAAACACATAAATGTTAATAAAGATCTTTTCTCTTATATTTTCATCCTTAAAACATGATTATGATCTTCAATATAATTAGGATTAAACATCATAATGTTTTAATTATATATAATAATCTATAAATTGATGTATTTTTAGATCATAACATGAAATGATACAAAATGATAGAAATATACTTAAAATATGATAACATGCATATATTTGGAATGATTAATGCCATTATTTGCATTAATAATAATGTAATTTCATGTATAAATAGCATGTTATCAGACACCAAAGATATATTGTGGATGGATGATCGTGTTTTGATTATGACTTATGAATCCCTAGCCACGGGATATCTAAAACATCGTATATTGGATACGACATGAAGTCCACGAAGATGATTGTGTGATCAAGATGGAATCATATGCCCTCGGTATTTGAGGAGATTGACTCAAGGAATGAGATGTGATGAAATCCTTGGCCAAGGTAGTAGAAATATCAGAGGAGTTCCCGATGATTTCTTACATGCATCAGTACTAACTTGAGTGACCAATTAGGGTTTTACAGTTGAGCATACCCTAAGTCATTCACGAGTCTCGTGCAGATGAATGATTATACATAAATGGTAATCGATGACAAAAAGGTTTCATAAAGGAGTTCTTATATACTTCATATTTCGTAGAGTATATTGTGTAGCTTGCCACCCAAAGGGCTAGCAACTCAACTTATCGATTGGGTTAAACCAATCCTTGATTAATTATCTATCTATTGATGGAGATAATTAATTAAGGTTGATTAATAAGGTGTTATTTCTTTTGGATAGTTATTAACTAATGAGATATATAAACTTAGAGAGTTAAACACATAAGGTCTATGGATGTTGGTAGATATAGACATAGTTATGAGGATTTTTATGAAAAATTTACATACCAAATGTCTATAAATAACGGGGAGAACAACCACAACTCAAGATGCCCATGCAAAGCCTTGTGGAAATTTTCTACTTTCTTCTCTTTCCCTCTTGGTGAAGAGCTTTGGAGAGGAGATCCAACCATCTAGAAATCGTGTGGATACTGCTAGAGGCTAGACACTTGATTAGCTTCAAGAACTCTTTCAAGGGAACCTGCAAGTATGTTTTATCATACGTACTAGATAATAGGATCAATATTGGTGCCTCAATGTTTTGAACATTTGATTCAATCTATTCCATTGCATTTGATGTTTGATCGAAATTTTGGAAAGTTTTAATCGACCTCGAAACACAACAAATAAGTCTAGTGTTTATTAATTTTGTTAACTACTCAATCTTTGATATACACTTTTTCAAGCGATTACTACTTGATGAAGTTGTAGTGGTGATGTGGTTGAATTTGGGTGACATATCTTTTTAAGTTCTTTGAGATTTTTCACATGGTAACATCTTTTTTTATCAGTCTTTTATGTTGAGATTGGTCTTACATGGTTCTATCTTGATATTGGGGTCTTGATGGTTTCAGTTCATTAGACAAGACTTGACTAATGGTCCCATGATCTCCACGAGATCAAGTTTATGTTGAGAATAATGAAGTAGCTACTTTTTAATTGTCAATCTACTTGACAACTTTCTCAATAAGAATTTTAAGATGGTGATTTTTGTTTTAGGGGCATTTTAAATTTGAAGGCCATCAACTATGATGCCCTTCATATATCTGAATTAGATGTTTTGCCTCCTTCCAATCATTAGAAGTTGAATTTTGCAAACTTTGGCATGCTTTGTGGAAAAATGAGATATCTACTCTTGTAATAGTCAAGTATTTTAGGAATCCAATTGTGCTTTGATAAATGCTTGGATCCAGATCTTCAGTGATACAACTAGGGTTGGATGATCATGGGTTGGAATAAGGCTCACGATCTTCCATGATGTCTTTGGATTGAGAGAGTAGGCCCCAAGTGGATTTGGGAATTATTTAAATTCTTATGAAAAAGTGGGCCATTTCATGGTATTTAATAGAAAATACATTGTGAAGAGAAGATTAGACTGATTAGTAATACATCATGTACATATAGTAGGAGGAAATACAAAGTATTTTCACACATTTGTAGTAGAGAGAATATTTTTGATAAAAAATAAATCATATGTGAGTAAGTAAGGAGTCAACTATTGAACCATCCTCAAGAGACTTGATTGAAACTATAGAGTGATTTTTATGGAGACAACATACATGATTGGGAAGAGTCAAAAGGGCAAATCGAAGGGGTTATGCATGAAGATTGTTTATGTGAGATACCAATGTAAGAATGTATAGTATATATCATAAGTAATTCTGGACATGATGAGATCTGTGACTCAATAAGCCTTCTAAATTTTGATCAAAGAAACTCATCCAATAGAAGACATTAAATAAAAAAATTCACTGACAAGGTACCAAAAACTAATGTTCCTATCATTGAATATAGATCAACATCTATATTTATAGGATTCATCAAAAGAATTCCTTGAAGTTTTCTAAATGTCTAGTAGATATCAATCTCCACATGATCTCTGGATGGTTGGATCTCCTCTTGAAACTCTTTAACAAGATAAAATGACAAGAAAGGGTAGAGATTCTAACAAGGTTTATATGAACACTTGTATGTGGTGAGAATTCTCTCCTTATTTACAGACATTCCGTAGATAAACTTTTTGCAAGAACCTTCAAAATTATGTATATATATAAATCAATTGACCTTATGTGTATAACCCACTAGGTTGATATAACTCAATAGTTAATAACTCTATAGAGATAAATACAGTTGTTTTTCAACCTTCTTTATAAAATAGATCAAAATATCGATTAAATAATTAATGATCGATTGGTTAAGTTGCCAGTCCATTGGGTGCAAAGATATAATATTTTTAGGAAATATAGAATGTATGTATATGAACTCCCTTACGAAACTTTCTCATATTGGTTATTGTGTATGTCTGATCCTTAATCTGCATGAGACTCATGAATGACTTAGGGTATGGTCAACTATCTAACCTTAATCAGTCACTCAAGTTAGTACTGATGCATTAATTAAATCAAGGAGAACATCTTCTCTTCTATTTTTGCTACCTTAGCAAAGGGTTTAACTGCATCTCATTATTTGAGTCGATCTCCTCCTATACTGAGGGCGAATGATTTAATCTTTATCACACAATTAACTTCACAAACTTGATGTTTTATCTCATCTACAACGTTTTAGAGATCCCCTGGTAAAGAATTCTCTAGTCATAGTCAGAACAGACCATCCACTCACAATATGTTTTTAGTGTCTCAGATATATGGACCGCACACACAACTATGACAAGAATCAACTTAATGTCAATAAAGAGATACAATTTAGTTATTAAGTGAAATTTTTCTCCAAAGATCACCCACTATTTATCTTGTGTCTCTGCACTAATGACAATAAGATCAGCCATACTCATCATATAAGTCGTATCAAATAATGATATTATTTTATGATATCTTTCAATGTACTTCTTGAATATCCGTCAATCAAGAATATGTAGAAAATATTTTAAAGAATAACAGTTATTGTGTTGTGATCTTATTATAATTCTTTAAGTCATTTCATATGCTCATAAAATTAATTTCAAATATCACATGGATATATGTGATTTCAATGGATATAAATGAGACATGGAATTCTGATTTGCCTTATATACTACATAATATCCATCAAGAATAAGCCTAACCGTGGTCATTTTATTGAGTCAGATTAAAGGCCTATGAATTATTGAGTCATCTTTATTGATTGTAACCTTTGGCTAGTTGTCTAGCCTTATAATATTCTATTAGCCATTTGATATGTATTCAAATTTGAAGCTTCATGGATGGGGATTGCAAGGCATGGGGACCAAGGGTCATTTTTTGGGGTAGTGATAACATGCAATCTTAACATGATCAAAAACATGATTATTAATGCAAATTAAGGCATAAAACATTCTATTTGTATGCATGTTATTATACTTTGAGTGCATTTCTATCATTTCATGCAATTTTATGTTATAATC
>CM044113.1:11828506-12065250 GCA_024174645.1 Lemna minuta
CGAGCTCACTACTATTTAGACAATGCCCTCACCGGATATGGGCTTTCTATCTCTGATGTAACCCGAGATATATATGGGGGCCGATAACAGAGATCAAGATGTGCCGGTGGGTTGTCCTGACTCACTTTACTTGAGCTGGTTCATTTATCTGATCACTTAACATGGAGAGCGCAGGTGGTGAAGGAGAAGATTATTTCCAAGGAGAACAACAGAGAAGAATGCTTCGAGATCACGAGGATTTTCTTGGTCTCCCTCGTCTGGCACTATCTGTGCACACATCCCATTCCTCCTAGATCTCAAGGTTAGATCCATCCCAGCATTTTATCCATCATATCTATGAAATGACCGTTTTTAATGCTCTCATCGTAGTATTGTAGATATTGAGCAGATGCCCTCTACATGTTTGCTCATGGCCATTTAGTATTCTTAGGATTCATGGCCATATCAAACTGATGGACATGAAATTGATGAAGGAAATGGCCGGGTCAACCCTAATCCATCCAGCCCAACACTTAAGTCGTCACCCAAAAGGAGAGATTGCGCAAGATTTTTTGTCGTTGGGAAGTCCTCCCGTGGAAGAATGAGCCAAACAAAATCGTCATGTGCAAATTGGCCTCCTTTCAAAGATGAACAGGAATCACTAGATATCGCTCACGTGAAAGAGTCACCTCTGCAATTTTGAGATATGGTGAAAATGTCACTGTGACCCTCCTCCCTTTGAACACTCTTCCAGCAAGCGGGATTAACAGCTCAGGGGGATCCATTGGTGGCGTGAAAGGATCGATTTACATGATTTGGCGCGCTCTTCGTCTTCTCATTCCCCTGATCTTCATCCTCCACTCTCCGTCAGCTACAATGTCAATAGAGCAGGATACAATGAATTTAAATTATCAAATCACACTTGCACCCGTACACCAACGCCATCTGCCCTTTACATCCACCAAAATCCCATCGTCTTTGTTGCTTCCACCTCTCATGGCAAGATTAAGATCCCGTTAAGACTTTTAGAGCCATAATCACGAGTATTCAGTCCTGATGGAGTATGTAGCAGAGGCAAGGATCCAGCACCTCATTTAAAACTTATCAAGGCCTCCCAATTTTCGACACCGGCAAATATCCTCGTTTTGGTGCCATCCCACGTTGCAAAGATTTGCATCGCTTGCACTTCTGTAGATCTAGTAACCCAATATCTTGTAGAGATGGGCGAGATCATTGGCAGTCATCCTCATGCGAGATCATTGTAGAGATGATGATTAATGATTATAGTTTCTTTGATGCAACGAACGGCCGCACCAGGCAGGATCGAGGTGCTCCGTCGATCTGAAAGCTATCTGATGCCACCTGAGGCAGCACACATGCATGGAAGTTGGCAATGATTTAAATGTGGATTGTTTCTCATGAAATTTAATGGACATAATGATTAAAGAGATGGACCGTTCTTTAGGAAAAAACCCAATAATGATGATTTATGAAAACCCAATGATCGTCACGAGGTGTGGGCCTTGTGCACCCTTTTCGATGCATCCATCATACAGAGCATGAAAGTGGTTGTAATAGTAATCTTGAGAGAGTATCTCTCTAGATTGTTCTCGAGGAAGAAGAGGGAGAATTGTTCCTTGAGGAATTAGTCCAATTTCTCCATTGTACTGGTCTTCACAATTTAAACTTATCCGCCATTTCTCTACTTTGTATCTGATTTCGATGTACCTTCTCCGTTGTCCAATCTACAAAGCTTGAATCTAGTCTTTTAAGTAGAATAGGGTTTTTTCTATACAAAGAATGAGGTATTGACATTCCCAAGTCATGTGCAGATTGATGAGAGCATAAAAGTGAGTGTAAGAATTCATAAAATGCTCTTTACATGGTTACAATAAACTCTTGAATATGCTATTAAAACTCTATGTCTTAAAATCTGATTATTCTCAACATCCACCATTCTAAAATGAAATCTATCAGTCGGTGGTGAAAGATTAATGATGAAAGAATAGAACTCGATTAACACAAGATCACCTAGAAAATGATCCATTTAATTTTTGGATCTAGCCAAAACTTTATAATTCAAGCAGCAAATTCTCTCAATTTGCTAAATGGGATCTTGATTTCAAATGATGAACACTTATAAATCGAGGATTCAAGGAAGTAATTTTCCAAAGGTTTGTTCAATCTAAAATTTATAAGAATATTGATATATCTTAAGAGAGAGTATAGTATAGGGAGAATCAAGCATAGCCAACAGATTGCCTCTTTTGATGCAATTAACAATCAATATTTAAAATTAAAGACAAAATGAGGTCATTAAGTCACAGACTTCAAATCTATAACAACTTTCAAACTTTTTTAAGATGTCCTAAAAATTTTTATGTCGTCACATGCAAATGAATCTGGGAAAACAACATTCATTGAATCTTGATATGACGCTTCAGATCTTGCTATTTGTCACATAGGATACGATTAGGTGCATCATCTCCTAACTATTATAACTCCCTAGATGGATGTCTACGATTCATCAAGTTAGGAAAAACGAATCAATGTCGAATATTGTGCAGCCATGTACCACTTTGAATAAGTGATGATGGAGGGCAAGGATAAATTTGATGATCCAATACTCCTGACCATGCCACGTCACCCAAAAACAAAAGAAAATTTTTAGTCCCACGTTACAGAAATTACAAATTTATAGTGGCTCATGCACCCACATCAATTTCCCAAAGCAGAACCCATTTTTGTTGATTTTTACTTAAATAAATTCAAAAAATATCATTAAATGATTAAAAGAAATTCTCTATCATTAAATCAAAAATTAAATAATCTATCATTCTATTCATTTAATTATATAAATAACTAGGGAATAAAATATTTAACTCCAAAATTTACTAAATTCAAGTTTTTTTGGGAGTCGAGATGAGATCATTTATGTTCGTCATCTTTCCCTTTGGTCACTTCGTACTTCGGCTCAGAGGAGCCCCCCTATACTTGTTGTCATTGGTTCTTTTACAAGCACCATAGTACGTGACTAACAAGAGCATCTTCTTCATCTGAACTCTTGAGGGTTTTGGAAATCATTTGTGCATCCGCCATCTTTGTTGTTGGGTTCTCTAGTTACCCCGATTTCGAGGGTCCATTAGTACTTCAATTGGCATTGGTGCCTCTATGCCTAGACTAAACTTCCTAGAAGGTCATCCATTTTGAACTGCTCTAGCCTAAGCACGCTTAACCCTAGTACCACATCAATTTTCATTGAAGAGTCACTAAATTCAATTAGAATAGTAAAATTAGATACCTTTAAAGTTTCTTTGAAATGTTTTCTCTCATTAGTGTCATGTAAATCTTTAAAAATTTATAATCTAAATAAAACGAGGCTAATTGAGAGAAGTTCGATCTTGGAAAATTTAAACTTATTAATTGTACAAAATTAGCTTTAAAATAATGAATTTTGATATTTTAATATTATTAGCGTAGATTTATGAAAATGTACTTAAAATATTATAACATGCATCATAAATATATGATTTTTTCCTTGAAATGTACTAATACTCATAAAATTACATGCACATATTGCAGGTTGTGCATATGTGTGGAAAAATACTCATTGTCTATAATTGAGGTCAAGCCTATGCTTGGGCTTAATGCTATGGGGATGAAAAGATTCTCATTGTCTATTGAGGAGATATAATTCCTCACACCTTTATATAAACATCACTCATTTGCTCATTTGGTGGCTACTTATCCCATCAAGGCTCCCCTCAACTCGTCTTTCTCCTTGAAAGGAGTTCATTGAAAAAGCATGCCTCCTTTGTGACAAAGGTGTAGTGAGATCACTCAAATGGTTAAAAACTGGAATATATGAAAGACAAATGATGAACATGGTCACTGTGTCATGAGGTGGTAACAAAAAGGCTTATAAAACAAAGAATATTTACCACCCATGGTAATGATACTCCCTAATATACATGATGAAGGTAAATGATAGAAGTGGATGGTGAATAATGGAAGAATGATGATATGTAGTAATACATTAACACTTTATGGATTAATTACATGAATTGATGGAGGAATTTATAGGTGAAGAGAGAATATGTTGGAGAAATGAATCACTTTTAAAATGGATGGAGCCATTTAGGAGTGTGATTATCATGAATGAGGATGAATGTGGAGGAAATACGGACTTATAAAAATAAGGTTTAAGGGAAAAAAACAACTGAATCAATGGTAAGGCCTAATGCATTTTTTAGGGGAAGTGAGGAGCTGCTAATCCAAGAAGGATCAAGTAATGTAAGGGAAGGAAATATGATTGAACTTCTATCCAAGTCTCCCTAATCCAAACCCACAGCACAATAACCCTTTGATTTCTCATTTTTCCTCAATACATGTACCATACCCTAACCTAAAGAGTTTGACCATTTAACAATCATCTTCATGGTTTATCTATATTCCATGACATGTATGCCTCCAAATCTGCTACAAGAGTCTAACTGCTACACCTTCACCTCTGAGATATAGGATAAATGAACTTGCTAAAACAGGGTGGATTTAGCAAGAAAATTTTGAAAGAAGTTTTAAAAGTTGAAATTTTGAAAACTCAAAAATTTTACAAGTCCCACATGGAAGATATTCTTGAAACATAATCCCACAACAATAAAAGCATTTCAAATTAGCCCACTGAAGCACATCATTAATCATTAGTCTTACCTCTAGTTGGCTAGCACCACACGAGCATTGAATACACAACATTGAGTTAGCGGCCCTTGGTGCGCACATGGTGCCATTCAAGGTTGTGCGACACTAGTATTGAGTTAGGGGCCCATGACACCACTCGAGGGAATGCAATGTTGGCGTTGAGAAGCAGTGTTTAAGTGTGACGAGACTAAATCGTATGGTCATTGAATGCACACGACTTAGTGTCAAAACAAAGTCCTAATCTTACCAATTTATGATTAATCAAAGTAATTAATTAGTATAATGGTAATTAAGGGTCGAATCCATGGAGAATTAGGGAAACTTGAGAGATATCTTTGAAATTCGGTCAAATCGGACAATGAATTGAGATTAGAAATTGGGCGTTTTAGTATATTAAGAAAGACAACTCAATTTCGAATCCACGGAATCAAAAATCAGGTGATTTGGATAAGAATTCTAAGAGTAATCAAAGTTTGAAGTTAGATGAAATTTTCGTTTCGAAGAACGATTAAAAACTGAAATTTAATCTAAAATTAAACTATCGCAATGAACGGCTCGGATGACGCACCGTTTCGCGAATCGTTGCGATCAGATGTGGAACGTCTGATCTTCATCGTGTGGTTGAGATTAAATGGGGGATCATTTTCGTCGATTAATCTCAACTGTTATAATGGATTTGATCAACGGTGATGATCGACTCACTTAAGTGAGTTTTAAGCCACGTGCGCGATTTGATGATCGGATGGACCTGGTGTCCATCGCATCGACGCCACCCAATCATCGCGATGTCGATCGGACGAACGAGATTACGCCACGCATCCTGAAATAAAATAAAAAGGATAAATCGCGAGGATTTTTGAGTATATAAGGTGTGGCGGTTTAGTGGCATTAATATTCTCTCTCCCTATACACGGGAGACCTATATACATTATATATATACAAATCATATCCATGTGTCACATCAGGGCCACGCGTCACCCTCCGCGCCATATAGGCGCTCGCGCGTGTCCACGTGGCGATGCCACGTGCACACGCGCGATAAACCCAAATTATTTTTACATTTTTTTAACTAAATTAAATATTAAAAATCGAAATAAAAAAATCAAATTAAATTCAAAAAAATTCCTAAAAATTGTAAAATTCATAACTTTCAAAATATAACTCCAAATTAATTCAAATTTGTTTTGTTGGATTCAAAATTGAATAATCTATCATTTTAAAAGGTCAAATTATTAAAATAATAAGAGAATTAATTTATATTAATTTTATACATTTATGTATCTTATAAAATAAATTCATAAATACACATAAATGTCAATAAAAGTCTTTTCTCTTATATTTTCATCCTTAAAACATGATTATGATCATAAATATAATTAGGATTAAAGATTGAAATGTTTATTTATGCATAATAATCTATAAGTTGATGTATTTTTAAGATCATAACATGAATTTACACAAAATGATAGAAATATGCTTAAAAGATGATAACATGCATATATTTGTAATGATTAATGCATTAATTTGTATTAATAACTATGTAATTACATGCATAAATAGCATGTTATCAAAGTGCCACATGCGCCTCTCACTATCTATGTACCATGTGACGTGCATGCCATGTCAGTTTTGTGATACGGACCAAATATTTAATGTTTTTCTTTTTGAAATAAATCCTAAAAATCATGATAATTTCTATAAAAACTAATCAACCTTAGAAAATTAATATCTTTAAAAATAGAAATCCTTGTTCCTGCCAAATGTCTTTCATTGGATCATGAAGTTAATCTTCTATTTTTCTATGACATCTAATTCCAAAATTATAGAGAGAATCAATGTGTTTTTCCTTCAATATCACTAGATTGTCTTGAAAAATAAAAATATGTAAACTTAGACATTGCATCTTGATCAAAATCTCTTCAATTTCTTATTTATTCTTCAAAATTAAATCTTCTCAAATTTCAAACTCCAAATTATTAATTAAGTAGGCTAATATTTGATCTTTAACCAAGTCAGATTTATTATTTGAATAAAATGATCATTAAAAATAAAATTTGATAATTGGAGTCTAATAGAATAGTATTTATGAAAATATAATAATACATGATAATCTACATGATATTGATATGTTATGCATTTAAATTATTTGAGAATCATATATTTGCATACACAACATATGTTATCAATGTATCAATTTATGGTGATTTAAATATATTAATTTAAATTTAAAGGTAGTTTGCATCATCAAAGTTATTTCATAATTTGAGGTACTTTATCCCTTACATAATCAACATTGATAAATATTGATAGATAATATGAGGCCTATAAGCCTAATCACACTTCCATGTTTCATAAATATTCATTAAAAACAATGTATGCATTGTTATTCTTGTGTGATGTTTCTAATGAAGTCTGTGAACATATATAATAGCTAAGTGTAATTATGATGATATCATAATAAAAAAGATTTATAGCCTTTGAATGTATGTTCTAAATATTCCTATTTGAGAGATATTTTTTAGGACATCAAAATATTCATGAAAATATCACTTTTTGATTTGACTCATATGACGAGTATGGCTAATCTTGTGGCTATAAGTCGAAGACACCAATGATAGATACTCGGTGATTTTTGGATAAAGAGTTCATTGAATATATTCATATGAGTGCTTGAATAGTATTATATACATTTTCAATCGGGTTGATTCATGTTATAGTTGTGTATATTGTTTTTAGATGTGAGACATTAAAGACATCTTATGGATGGATGATCATGTCTTGACTATGACATACAAATCTCTAGCCACGAGATCTCCAAACATCAAAGATTGAATACAATATGAAGTCCTCAAAGGTGATTGTGAGAGGCCAAGATGGAATTTTCCGCCCTTAACATAAGAAGAGATTGACTCAAGGAATGTGAGACTATAATTTTTTTTAGCTAGGTAGTTGATAACATGTAATTTTTACATGAATTTACATAATTATTAATGCAATTTAAAGCATTAAATATTCTATTTGTATGCATGTTATCATATTTTAAGTGCATTTCTATCATTTAATGTAATTTCATATTATGATCTAAAAATATATCATTTCATGGATAATTATGCATAATTAAATGATGTAATTCTAATCCTATTTATATTTGAGATCATAATTATATTTTCATGATTAAATGATGAGAGAAAAGATTTTTATTTACACTCAAGTATTTTTCTAAATTTAATTTATAAGACATATGAGTGTATTTGTTCAATTAAAATTTATTCTCTTCTTATTTTAATATTTTTGACTTTTTATAATGATAGATAATCCAATTTCTGATTCAACAAAATAAATTTGAATTAATTTGGAGTTGTATTTTGAAAGTTATGAATTTTCCAATTTTTTGGAATTTTCTAGATTTTTTTGAATTCATTTAACTCTATTTTTATTTTTAAATAATTAAAAAGAATAAAAAAATGTTTTTATTATACCGTGCGCTGACATGGCAGGGTGACGCCACGTGGCGGTGCGTGGACGCGTGTGCATGTGACACGTATACACGTGTGCATGACTTGTGTGCGTGACATGTATGCGCGTGTACGCGTGTGAGCGCGCATGTGTGCGCGAGTGATTAATTAATCAGTTGGAGCATCTGGTAGGATTTAAGCTAACCCATTAATATCTCCTATCTTATATACCCGATAAAATGTTATCTTTTATGCCGTGTGGGACTATGTTATTTCTTTATGTTTCAGGTGACGTGGCGCATGGTGAGACGTCCGATCGTGTGATGGAATCACGTGCGTCGGATGTCACTTACTCACATAGGGTACGTGGAGACATCCTAATAGACAACAATTTGATCAATCGATGTCTAATGTCAGCCGTTCATCTGAGAGTTATAACGGTCGAAATTGAATGCGCTCGCTGGACACATGGATTCATCGTGATCATCTGATGAAGATCAAATGGACGAAATGAAGCGACGCCTTCTCATCACGCGCGACGTGATAGAATCTAGACGCTTCATCTCAAATTGGACGGACGCGACTTAATGACGTCGATTCGTCAAACGGCATTTAATCTTAGCCGTTGATCAGATCGAATCGACGCATCCGACGGTTACGCCCAATTTCGCCTATAAATTGATATGTTCTTCGTGACGGAAAACTATTCTTGGGTTTTCATGCAAATCGAACTGTCTAGACACCACAATCTAATAATCTTTTGATTTCTACATCTTCTAGACTCATTTCCGCGTCCAAGGAGTGTTTCAAATCAGAATTTGATCGAAGAAATTAGAAGAAATCACATCTTGAACGCCAAACTTCATTTTCGAAATCGCGGAATGAAAAGCCTTGAATCCGGCGATTATTTGGATCATTTCGAGCGCGACTTTGGGTTAGATTGCATGTTTTCATCATAATCTTTCATCATTTCGCATTAGATTTACATTTTAAATTGTAGATTAAGTTTAATTTAGTTTTAATGTCAAATTTTATCAAATTTTGTGATCAAATTTCTATCTCAATTTTAAATCTCTATTTCTCCGTGAATTCTAATCCAAATTCAGTGATTTTTTATTTTGTGGATTCGTATTGGAGTATCTTTCTTAATATAATAAAATCCCTAATTTGTCATCTCAATTCATTTTCTGATTTAATCGAATTTCAAAGATATCTAAAAAATTTCTCTGATTTCTCCGTGGATTCGACCCTTATTCACCCCTATACTCCTTAATTAGTGATTTAATTCTTTAATTAGTGAGTTTGGAACTTATTTTGACATGAGATCGTGTGTCTTCAATGATCGCACGAAAACCTTTCGTCAGTACTAGAAATATCGAAGAAGGTATTCTCGATAATTTTCTTCAAATATTAGTACTATTAACCATACCCTAAGTCACTCATGAGTCTTGTAAAAATAAAGGATTATAAGTAGAAGATAACAGATGATGGCAAGGCTTCATAAGAGAGCTCTTATATACAAAATATCTCATAGAGTATGTGGTGTAGCTAAGCACCCAATGGGTTAGCAATTCAACCTTTTGATTGGGTTAAATCAATTCTTGAATTGATCTATATGTTGATTATAGAGAATTAATAAGCGTTATTGGGTATATAAAGTTATTAACTTACGAGATATATAAACCTAAAGGGAGACACACATAAGGCCTATCAAAGTTGGTAGACATAGACTTAAGTTTGAGGGTTTTGTGAAAAGTTAACAAAAAAAAAGTCAATAAATCAGAGTTGAATGGTCCCACCTAAGAGTTCCCTTGTGAATTTTTTTGGAAACTCTCCCCTTTATTCTCTTTCTCTATTGGTGAAAGGCCTTGAAGAGGATTTTATGCTGGGATCTGAGGCTCGAAAAGCTCTCCAAATCTTTGTCCAAAATAATGATTGCAGCGGAAGGTGTTGAATCAAAACATTCAACATCGTGGAAGCACCAAGAATGGATGATCTCATCATCCATTCTAGGTGATCCTATCATCTAGTATAGAATAAAATTCATACTTACTTGGATCATTTGAAAGAGTTCTTCAACCGTGCAAGCGTCCGGCCTCTAGCGGTATCCACACAGCTCTCCGGACGATCGGATCTCCTCTTGAACACTCGTCACCACGAGAGGAAGAGAAGAGGGAGGAGAAGTTCCACTAGGCTTGCATGGGCACCTCTATTATGGTCGTTCTCCCCCTATTTATAGACTTTGGGAATGTGAACTTTTGACAAAAACCCTTATTATTATGTCTATATCCACCGACGTCCATTGACCTTATGTGTGTGACCCTCTAGGTCCATTTATCTCGCCAGTTAATGACTCTATCAACCCAATAACATTTATTGGTCCTTCTTATCAATTAACTATATCAACATATAGATTAATTGAATAAGGATCGATTTAACCCAATCGACAGGTTGAGTCGCCAGCCCGGTGGGTGCCAAGCTACACCACGTGCTCTAAGAGATATGGAGTATATTAGAACTCTTTCATGGAACCCTGCCGTCATTGGTTACCGTGTACGTATAATCCTTCATCCACACGATACTCATGAATGACTTAGGGTATGGTTAATTGTTAAACCCTAATCCGTCACTCAATTTAGTACTGATGCGAGTAGGAAATCATTGAGAACAACTTCTCTAATATTTCCGCTACCTTGGCCAAGGATTTCCGCATCTCATTCCTTGAGTCGATCTCCTCATATACCGAGGGTGGATGATCCCATCTTGACCACACAATCATCTTCGTGGACTTCATGTCGTATCCAATATATGACGTTTTAGATATCCTGTGACTAGGGATTCGTAAGTCATAATCAAAACACGATCATCAATTCACAAGATGTCTTTGGTGTCTCAAGTCAAAGGACCACATACACAACCATGACATGAATCAACCTGATTGACAGTTAGGTATATTACCATTCAGGGATTCATACAGATCAATTCAGTGAACTCTTTCTCCAAAGAGCACCCACTATCTATCCTTAGTGTCTCCACACCGATGGCTATAGGATCGGCCATACTCATCATATGAGATGGATCAGATAGTGCTATTCTTTCCAGATAATTCGATGTCCTTCTCGAATATCCCACGAATAGGAATGTTTAGAACATATGTTTAAAGACTAGCGATCACTATATTATGATCTCATCATAATTCACTTAGTCATTGCACATGCTCATGGACTTCATTGCAAACATCACACAAGAATGACAATGAATAAATTTCATTTCAATGAACATAAACAAGATTGATGAAAGTGTGATTGGCTTATAGGCCACATAATATCCATCAGTTTAATCATACAACGATTGTATAAATACTTCTTTAATGAGCCTTATATATATATATATATGGATTTTGATCTATACAAGATGATAGGATCATTGATTCTTAGTGTCTTATCACTTTGAATGTCTGACTTAATACCTTTTATTGCATTCCATGTTTTAATCAAACTTTTTAGGGCATCTTAACCACACAATCACCTTCAAGGACTTCATGTCGTATCTATGCAAGATATTTTTGAGATCCCATGGCAAGTAATCGATAAGTCGTAATAAAAAAATAATCATCTATCCATAAGATGTCTTTAGTGTCTCAAGTCTAAGGATTACATACACTATCGTGACATGAATCAACCTAATAAAAAATTAGGTATAATACCATTCATGGATTGATACAGATTAATTCAAGAAACTCTTTCTCCAAAGAGCGCCCATTATCTATCTTTGGTGTCTCTATACTGATAGTCCTATTCTTCTCAAATAATTGTGTCCTCCAATATCCTTAAATAGGAATGTTTAGGACACATCTTTAAAGATTAGTTATCATTTTATTATGATCCCATCATAATAAAATTAGTCATTGCATAAGTTTATGAACTTCACTACGAACATCACACAAGAATAACAATAAATTTTATTTTATTTTAATCAATGTAAATAAGACATGAAGTGTAATTGGCTTTTAGGCCACATAATATCAAGCAAATATGATATATTTGAATCAATAATAAACATAATAGTATGGATACTATATTTATATATTTACAAAACAAGAAATACTAAAATGTAGGAAAATATTGTAATAAGAAATATATTGATATATAATATGATTTTATATATTATAATAATAACTTATATAATAAGAATTTTATAGAGAAGAAATAGCATAAGAAAAGATAAAATATGTTGTTATTTTTCAGATATGTCTGTTGGAACTTGAATATGCATCATGATTCATCAGAATAATCAGATTCATAAACCGGAATTAAACGCGTACCTGGATTCACCGGATTAATCTTCATCGAACTAGATTACTAAAGTGGAGAATAGTCTTCTTGAATATCCCTGATGTAACCTCCTGATCTCTAGAGGAAATGAGATTCTCTCTTGAGGGTTATGAGCATCAGGTTATCCAAGTGGACTATGGCCTCCTACTTTATAGAGATGAGGAAAGCTTAAGCCTATAATCAATCTATAGTCAGCCCATTAATGACTAATGACTGATTTACTGCCTCTACACATAATTAACCTCCACACACATAAGTGAATGTCGTAATCCCTCAGATTAAACATAATTGAATCACTTAATAGGATTAAAATGATAGCTAATCCACAATAATACATAACTATGTCCACTTAATGAGATTAGATCTAACAATGTCTACATTAAGAAATCATTATATCAATTACTCTTAATCTACTAATGTTATATCCAATTCTCCTCTTATTTTTCACATATGTCTACATTAAGAAATCTTTATTTCAATTACTCTTAGATGTATACTAAGAAAATATATGAAAAATAAGAAAATAATTGGACATAAAATTAGGAGATTAATGAGGTATAAACACTAAATGCAATAGAATAAATTAAGAGTTAATCATGAAAACATTAGTTTAACTTTGAAAAGTCAACAATGTCAATTTGACAGTTGACTTCATTTCTCATTCTTTGTTGTCTTCTTCTCCATTATCTTCTACATTCACCTAAATTCATGAAATCATTCAAGCTCAATCTTCTAATTAGCATCAAAATGTTTAACCTTATGAAAGGCTGAATACATAGTCTAAAAATTAGTTATTAGATCATAAAAACATGGCAAGTTACATAACATGGCATTTTGTACTCAAAAGAATTTATGATAAAATAGATTTTAATTTTATGTATTAAGTTACTAAAACTGATGTACTCAAATCAGTCATTAATCATGTAAATTGATACCGATGGTTTAGTGTTTTACACAAGGTGCCCTAGAGCTTAGGGAAGAACTTTCAATTCTATTGTCACTCACTCTTCGCCTTCTCTGGCCCAATTAGGACCCCCTCATCTCCCTAATGTAACCTCCCTCACAATGTTAGCATCAATTGAGTGCACGGCCAAATCCAAAGTGCCACGAGTCACCAAAGAACAATACTCAAGGTTTATGATCATCTTATGCTAAAGATCCTAAAGTGCTTCAAAATACATCAAGGGTATTGACTCGGAGGATACCAAAAGAGCAAAGGCACAATATGTACGATGATGGAAACTATAAGAAACAAAGAGATAAGATTTTTGGTACAAGAGCAAGAGCCCTTACACATGGTAATGGGTTGGTGAAGATAATGGAAAGGCAAACCTAGTGAAGGATCAGCTGATGAGGAAGGTGTCGAGGAAGCAGGTGAAGGTAGATCAATCAGCACAGTCGTAGAGTTAATAAGCGGCATGCATGGCGCATCCTTCAGTGATGGATGTCATGGTGGAAAGGAAATTGGCGGAAAACTTGGGGACAAAAGTAAACACTTGAGAGGAAGAGCATGAGGAAGAGAATAATGGGGGTTCTCATAAAAAGTGACATAGAAATGCATGTCAATGGAGTAGAAGACTTTACCCATCTGAGTGTGCAAATATCCAAAAAAAAGTCACCTTTGGGAGCCTGAGGCGTAAGTTTAGAAAGATTGTTGAGGACAAATGTCATGCAACCAAAAACCTAACTTGTAGAATCGAAACAAAGAGTGAAAATAGACTAAAGGAGCTTGAAGGAAGTTGTGCCCCCAAGACGAGAAGAGGGAAGGCGGTCGTTGAAATTAAATAGTGTTTAAGAGATCATCTACCCAAATAATGAGTTAGCATCTCAATGAGAAGTGTGCAAATAATGTCAAGAGAGCGGCAATGTTTCCATTCTACGACTCTGTTTTGTCGAGAGGTTTAGGGGTTGCTGGTCTGATTCATAATATCATGATCAACAAATATATTACAAAGGGATCATGGAAAAAATCCGTCACATTATCGATGCAAAGGATTTTGGGGGTAATTTTTTTCATATAAAAATCTCTATCATTTTGTTCAAAACATCAAACAATTTTCATATAAAAGTGAATTTGAGTGAGCTGGCTATGAAGCAAACAGATTGATAGAAAGAGGAAAAAATTAAGGAGAAAAAAGGTGTTCCAGAACTTTGATGGAGCAAAAAATTGGACAGAAATCAGTTAGAAAAGAGCCATGAGATTCTTTTCTAAGAACTTCGCATATGAGAAACAAATACAAACCAAGTTTATAGAAGCTCCTTTAAAATATTGACAATATCTCTGACATCTTTATTTTAAGAGGACATATTAATGATAAACATTGAAGTTTTGAGTCTTTGAAGCATTCAGTAATAAATAAAATAAAAACTATAATTCAAGAATATTCAAGAAACAAAAAGAAAATACAGATCTAGATCATAGAAGTTTGTCATGGTCACCCAGGAATCGACACTGGAGAGAGAATACAAACAACAGCATAGAGACCCCGGAGGGTGGGTTGTGAGGGTATTTTAGAATTTCTGGATGACGACGGAGCTGGCAAGACCAGCTTGCTGGATGGTCTGATTAGGATCAGTGAGCTGGGTGGGAGGAAAGCCCATGGTCTGGAGGCGGTATCCTCTGTCACCTCCTGGTCTGGATGCATCGATGAAAGCCCGGATGTCTTCCACTGTGTGATCATGGTTGAAACGAGCTACCATCCGTGTCCCATCAGCTAGCCTCAGCTGGATTGAAGTGACAGGACGAGATTCATCCACAGTAAGCCCAATTCCTGTGGTGGTGGTGGCTGCTGGCGCTGCCACTGCCGATGACGATGAGGTGGCATCAGTTGCTGTGGTAAGGGTTCTTGCCACGCCAGCGAATGGGTTGTAGTGCTTCACCGGTTCCTGTACCTTCAGGAAGAGGGAGAGCGAGAGAGATAAGCAAGCCAGAAAGAGGATTTTCACTTTCGATCAATTATGTCCATTGAATATACATATATATATATACCAGAAGGAATAAAGTAGACAGAATTGGTAACGACTTTTTTGCAGAAAGTGAGATAATGGCCGCAGACAAAGCAAAGGAAGAGATAAAAAGTACCATAAAGAAAGCATACTAGAAGAGATGGCCAGTAGGGAGAGAGAAGGGGGGATGTCCCAGAATGAGTAAAGATCTATGTTGACCAAAGAAAGCAAGGAAAGAATCTGATCCAAAACCAATCGTGAAATATGCAAGGAGCCAGATGGGAGCCTAGCACAGGAACAAGGCTGTTGAGGGGTAGTCTTCAGATAACGCTAAAGACAAGTGCTGAAGTATTAGTCTGAATGGCTGACAGTAAAGTGGGATCTTTATTCATCGTTCTCATGGCATTCTTAGTCTTCTTTTCACTCGCATACAGAAAGAGAGCCATTAGGAATCTAGTTTTATGTTGATCACTCAAAAGAAAGGTGCCAAAAAATTAAAACCACAGACAAATAGAAAATAAAACCTATGTTGATCATCATAAATGAAAGTGCAAGATGGATTCGACGACAATGAGGGAACAGAGAGGGGAATAGAAACAGAGCCTTACAGGACGCTTTTGATCCCTTCTAGAGAGATTGACACGGACTGAGGTTCTCCGATCCGCTGGCTCAAGCTCCCTAGGGCATTCTGATTTTTTTATGCTCTGCATCCCAGAATAAAAGCAGCAAATTCAAACTAACGCAAGAGAGAGAAACAATAAATTCCAATAATGGGCAAAATCAACAATATTAGTTGTTTCTTCATAAAAATTGGGCCAAGGAACAACAACATTCTAGCCATATACTCTTTCTTCTGCATTAGTGATTAAGACAAATTGCAACAAAACAAAGCATGGAATTCAAGACAAAATACAAAAAAAATGTTCATCAAATATACCTCTAAGAAGTCCTCATTTGAAGGATCATCAAACCTCCTTAATGGCCCATCGTCAACAGTGAAACCATCAGCCCAGAAGATGACATCATGAAGAACACTCTCAGGTGGTTGGGGTGCAATCTGAACACTTTCTCCCGACAGCAGCCTTCCAGTACCAGTGAAACTTCTAGAATCCGATGCCGGCTGATAATCTGTTGACCCTTGACCTGCCCCCATCTGCCTAGCTTGCTCAAATATTGCTTCAACGTCAGCATTGATTTTTGATGGGTCTTGGACCAACATTCCACTGCCACACACACAATTACAATTTACAATCACAAAGAACATAATAATAAATTTATATTAATGCAGGCCTCAGTTTGAATTGAGAGAAATTTCAAGAAATTACAACCTATTATTCTATTTCTGGTTAAGCAAGGGGAATTGAGATGAGCAAACATCACAGTTTTCTACTTATAAAGTTGCTAAAACGAGGCAATGAGACATTTTCATCACTCTAGTTATTAATGAAGTAGTCCTAGTTATATTAACTCGGGAGAGAGGTTCAAAGACCATAAAGAAGATGACAATAAAGACCAGAATCCCTTTGCGATCATAGTCCCAAAAAACTCTACCTACAATACCATCTACAATTCCATAGATTTGTAGAATTATAACGCAACTTTCACATCAATCAGGAAGATAAATAACGGAAAAATGTGGGTTTTGGTCGACATCTCCCATGGATTCTAAAAGTAACCCTAAAAAGATGACAGCAGATACCAGAATTAAACATTTTTCACGAGAAACCCTTTCCCAAAAGAAATACAGGATTGAGAACCAACATCTATCACAAAGAACATAGATCGCAACAAAATCCATAAGCAGTTGCAAAACTAGCGGAACTCCTACGCAACTTTCATACCCACCATGATGATAATCCACCCATATTTGAAATGAAAGAGAAAAGAACAAAGTATGAAAAAAATAAAGCCCATAATCCTTTTTCTAAATGAAGAAAAAAGGATTGAGAACCACACCGACCAAGAAGAACATAGATCGTAAAACGGTTCCATCTACAATTCCAAAATCTTGCAGACCTCCAAAGCAATCAACTGACCTAATTAATGGTCCCTCCACTAATAAATTATGCAATTTTCCAAAAAAAACCTTGGACAAAAGACGATAGTAAAAACCATTACATGTTTTCAAAAAGAAATACAAGACTCTACCTCTTTTCCCCTCCGGTATAATACTCTTGCGGAGTATCGGAATCTTCCGAATCCGAGCCAGAGGCAGGCCGTCGATTCAGATCAGCCAGCGTCCGGATCTTCGACTGCCTAGAAGATGAATCCATACGCACAATTCGATCTACTTTATTTTCCTCGGGGGGAACGTAATCCTCGTCCTCCTCGTCCTCAATTTCCTCTTCCTCTTCTTCGATCCGGCGGCGCCGCCTTGGAGCGGCGGAATCCGGTTCGGCGAAATCCGGTTCAGCGGCGTCGAAGAATGATTGAACAGCAGAGTCGAGCCGCCAATTGTGGCTCTCGAGGAAGAACTGCGCTTCCGAGGGGGAGGAGGATGTGACGGCGAGGAAGGATTCGATGAGATCGGTCTGATCTACGGATGAGTTGATACCCTCCATTACTTGCCCTCCAAGAAGGGGGGAAAAGAAGAGGGAGAAAACCCTAGAAAATTTACGTAATTTCGAAGGAATTACTAATTACAACTCTTCTGAAAAATAATTTGCTTTCTACTCAAAGTAATTATGCACGAAAATGGGAAGGGAAGGAAAGAAAAGAACAAGGAAATAATTCAACAAATAGTTAGTAGGAGTAAATTAAGACGGATGAGATGATCTCCTCCATTACTCGCCCTCCAAGAAGTGGAAATGTAGAGGGAGAAAAACCCTAGAAAAAATTTTGAAGGAAGAGGAAGAGGATGAAAAATTACAATTAGGGAGAAAAACCCAAGAAAAAGTTTTGGAGGAAGAGGAAGAAGATGAAAAATTACAATTAGGGAGAAAAACCCAAGAAAAAGTTTTGGAGGAAGAGGAAGAAGATGAAAAATTACAATTAGGGAGAAAAACCCTAATTCTCATCCCCTCTCCCTCCACTACTCTTTTGTCTCCTTTCTTCATCTCTCTACATTTTTGTGTGTTTTCTAGAGTCATTGGAAAACTCTACACCGAAACAACAAAGGAAAGCAAGCTTCCGAGATAAACAACAAAATGATGTACTAGAACAATGATTCTAGCAAGGCGTGCAAATAGAAAGTCGGCATATAAATGGATTTTTTACCCTCAAATATAATCTTGATGATACGATGGTTGGTGGCTAGTGGCTTCATCCAAGCCTAAATGATTGATTACATATAAACTTTCTCTCTAGTGATTTGATTGAGCTCCATTTGGGTTCCTCTTTCTTTAGGGTTTAATTGTAGCTGGTCATTACACTAACTAGATATCTTTAATGGCTTTCGTATGAACTAACTATCAACATCCATGGTATGTTACTCTAGGGGAGAATTCTACGGTCCACTTGATTAAGCAAAGTTTGTGTTCTTGGGATGTGAACTTCAATCGCCTACTCACCACCTATGGCTTCACTCTAAGCAATGTGATGTAAAACTTGAAAATATTTGGGGGGTTTTGCTTCTTTTCTTTCATATTAAACATTTTGGGGAATATTCTACCTATAAGCAACAATGAGATAGGAATCTTTGCCATCAAAGCTTACCTTTATCAACATGTTGTGACGTCAAACTTGCAAACATCGCATATTTCCTCAGGATAGAGTTTGATTATCAATTGATTAAGCTTGCTCTTTCTCAATGAAGTACGTCTCGGATCTTCTTCAAGAAACCAAAGGAGCCTATACTTAAGTTCTATGATATTGATTCACTGATATGTGGGGATGCAAAATGATACTGGCATTTGATAGGGAAGTGGACCTATCTAACGATCAATTGTCTTGCCATTAAATATGTTTCTTGCGTCCTTAGAGATTTCATGCATAAACCTCACAAGGCCCATTTGGGAGGGTGCCTTATCGATACTTGAATATATCAAGTGAGCTCTTGGAAAGGCACTCATCTACAAGAAAGTCAATCATCTTGGAGTTGGTGCTTATTCAACTATGAAGTATACTAAGGACAAAGGAGATTGTCAATTGACCACAAGCTATTGGACGTGTCAATGGCAATATGGTCACTTGGCACTCCCTAAAACAAGAGGTTGTTTTACATTTTGACACAAAAGTCAAGTATTTTGTTATGGTCAAAACAACTTGTGAGATATGTTTTTTCAATCTCGTTTACATGACTTGGGCTTCACATCTCAGACACCTATAACCATGTATTGTGATAACAAGGTGGCTATCCTTATTGTTAGAAATGCTACCTTAATGATCATTTTAAGGACATCAAGATTTATTGCCACCAGAGTAGTGACAAGGCGATGAGCCAATTTCATAGGATTGTTGATTACATAGGATCACCGGTCACATAATGAATGATTAATTTAATTATAATTAATGAATAAAAGTCAAAATCCATGAAGAATAAGGGTTGCTTTTGAGACTTCTTAGAATTTGGTACAAATTGAATGACTACTTAGTTTTACATTTGAGAAGAAAGCTATTTTAGGGAGATAAGTTGAAGATAATCCCAATAAATTCAATTCTGTGTTATTTGGACTCAATTAAAGAATAATTGAAACACATAAAAAGGAGGGATAAAATCTTCAGTGAAAAGAGAGGAAATTGTGAAAATCTATCAAATTCTTTTAGTCTATTGTTGTAAATTGATCTTCAAATCTAACAAACAATAGATTAGGGAAAAAATATGCCTCAAATGGCCCAAATTTAGCAAGAAATTGATCCAAAAAATCACCAAATCAAAGGTTTTTAATTATGAGATCTCTAAGTAGAAATTTGAGGTATAGGCAAATAATTATCCTTATTTTCTTACCAAAAATTGACAAAGTGTGATAAAAATATTTATGGAATAATCCATCCAAATGCTTCATTAATTGAGATTTCTGTAAGAGTTTCTTTTTTTGGGGAGAGAGTCCTTAAATAAATAAAATAGGGTGAAAGATTTGATCAAGGCACCTCTTGGTGATGACAATCAAGATTGCCCGACGCGTTTTCTAGCATTTGAATAGTTAGCTTTAATTCATGGACATTGGCTTCTTGACAAAGGGGTTGAGATTTTTTGAACCATTATCCTTAACCATTGGATCAACAAGATCTTTTGAAGCATTGTTATTGGACTTCGATCAATGCTTCACATGGCACCATGTCACCTAAAAAGAATGTCCATCGAGTTCATCTGTCTGAACCATTATATCTCTTGTCAACGGTCTCTTGATAAATATTATGTGGCCTAGAAGCCAATCACACTTCCATCTATTTCATTTATATTCATTAAAATTAAATTTATTCTTTGTCATTCTTGTGTGATATTTGCAATGAAGTCCATGAGCATATGCAATGACTAAGTGAATTATATGTTCATTAGTCTTTAAACATATGTTCTAAACATTCCCATTAGTGGGATATTCGAGAAGCACATTGAATTATTCAAAAAGAATAGCACTATCAAATTTTACTCATATGATGAGTATCGTTGATCCTCTAGTCATCGGTGTGGAGACACTAAAGATAGTGGGTGCTCTTTTGAAAAAGAGTTCATTGAATTGATATGTATGAATCTCTTAATAGTATTATACCTAGGTGTCAATTAGGTTTATTCATGTCATGATTTTTTATGTGATCTTTTGACTTGACACACTAAAAACATCTTGTGGATGTATGGTCGTGTTTTGATTATGACTTATAAATCCCTAGAAAGTGGATTTCTAAAAATATCATATATTAGATATGACATAAAGGCCTTGAAGATGATTGCGTAGTCAAGATGAGATCGTCTGCCCTTAGAATTTGAAGAGATTGACTCATGTAATGAGATGTAATTAAATCCTTGGTCAAGGTAGTGGAAATATTGTAAGAGTTTCTGATAGTTTCTTCCACGCATCAGTACTAACTTGAATGATTGGTCAGGGTTTGATAGTTAACCAAACCCTACATCATTCATAAGTTTTGTGTGAATGAAAGATTATATATATATATATATGGTAACAGATAATGACAAGGTTCTATATGGGAGTTCTTATATACTTCATATCTCCTAGAGTACGTGGTGTAGGTTGAGAACTCAACCTATCGATTGGGTTAAATTGATTCCTGAATAATTAATATATATGTTAATGTAGAATATTAATAAAATTTTACCAATAAGATGTTATTGGGTTTATAGTGTTATTAACTAGTGAGATATATAGACTTAGAGGATTACACACATAAGGTCTATGGATGTTCATGGATATAGATATAATTATGAGCATTTTTTTGAAAAATCTACATATTAAATATCTATAAATAAGAGAGAACGACCATAACTAAAGGTTCCCATGAAAGCCTTGTAGGAATTCTCTTGTTTCTTCTCTTTCTCTCTTGGTGAAGAGCTTGGAAGAGGAGATCCAACCATTTGGACATTATGTGGATACCACTAGAGGCTAGACAATTAAACATCAAGTGCTTCAAGACCTCCTTCAAGTGAACCTTGTTAGCATGTTTCCTCGTATATACTAAATGAGAGGATCATATATCTTGGGGCCTCGGTGTTTTAAATATTTTGATTTAATGTATTCTGATGCACTTGATGTTTAATTAAAATTTTGGAAGGCTTATAGACCTTAGATCCCAACATCTATGTCATCGTTGCTTAAGTCTAATCATTGCCTGATCATGTACCATCAAACACCCATGTGGTTTAGTGAAAAGGAAGGCCTTGGTCACTTGATGGAGATTCTCTTTATCTAATGATTTCTATTATGGAATTTCACCAACACTAAAAATAAGAAAAAGACATAAATTTATATTTTAAAAAATTAATGCTTAATCTGCACCATGCAAGCACTACAAGTATGCTACATATGCACTCATATAAAAGTAGTGTGCGACGTCAATGTGTACTCCTAAATCCTTAGAATATTGGTTTTTAGGCTTTTCAAGACTTCCAAAAAAATCTTGATTACTAAGAGAATTCATATCTTTAAAAAATATAACTTTCTTTTCACTAAAGTCTTCTCAAGCTTATTGTAAATTCAATTATCTATCATTACATGCCATTTAATTTGGCATAAACATGCCTAATTTCACTTGTAAAAATTAAATTAGATCAAGTTCATCTTTGATTTAAGATCAAATATCTTTATTTTATCTTTATTATTCATTATTAGATTCTTCTAAATATTTTTTAAAAAACTCAAAATCTCAAGAAAGCATCAAAGGATTATTTTTTTATTTTTTTATTAAAGTGAAACTCACGAATTTGCACAAAATTAGATTTAAATAATGAAATATGAAACTTTAAAGAAAAAAATGTCATAGAATTCAATAAAATATGTTAAGAACAGGGTAACATGTATGAAAATATGCATTCAAAGCCACTGATCATCTTCTCCAAGAGCCTCAATAGTATGAGTCTTTGGGCACTAGTATGGGTATATTTTATCAATATGCTTCAGCTTGAGGGGGGAGTTTTAGGGTATGGTCCAATAGGGTCAGGCACTTGATAACATGCAATCTTAACATGATAAAACATGATTATTAATGCAATTTAAGACATAAAACATTACATTTATGTGCATGTTATCATACTTTGAGTGAATTTCTATCATTGTATGCAATTTTATGTTATAATCTCAAAATGCGTTAATTTAGGGTTAATTATGATGAATTAAAGATTAAATATTTTATAACCCATCTTTAATTGAGATTATAAGAGGTTTTTAAAGTTAAATAATGAGAAAAATCATTTTTATGAACATTCATTTAATTTTCTAAAGTTAAAATCTTAAAGAAATGAATGTATTTTTGAAATAAGAATTAAATATCTTTTTATTTAAATAATTTGACATTTTAGAATGATAGATAATTAAATTTCAGATCAAATGAAAGAAATTTGGATTAATTTGGAGTTGTATTTTAAAAGATATGGTTTTTACAATTTTAAGGGATTTTTCTAGATTTTTCTGATTTTATTTTCTATTTAAAAACGTTTAAAATAAATTAAAAATTACAAAAAAGCATTTAATAATCGTGCGAGTCCCACGTGGGTTGGACGTGACATGAAAGGCCACGTGGCAGAGCCACGCGGGCCCACGCAGCGCCTATGTGGCGCATTATACATATATATTTATTCATACTATATATAATAAGAGGTATTCAGCCTCCCGTATATCGGGAGGGTATTCGACCTCTTAATCTGTCGGGCATTATAAACCCCGACGGAGTTTTCTAATCTTTTCCGTGTGGGAAAAAAGTCCCACACAGTTGTCTTAAGTTGCAGGCCACGTGGAGCGAGGAGAGGCGTCGGATCGGCAGGGCAGCAGAAGTTCCGCGCGTCGATCGCGTGGACGCGGACCACCGATCGGGATCAAACACGTGACTTAAAAGCGCAATTATAACGGCTCAGATTTCAGGTGACGTGGCGCGACGAGGAGCAACGAATTAAATGGACGATCGATCGACACTCGTCGATCGAGTGGACGCGGGTGCACCGGAGATCATCAAACACGTGCCTCAATTAATCCAATTATAACGACCACGATTTCACGCGATCAAACGCATCTAGAGCGTTAGATCGCAATCCAACGGGCGCCATTTCATGCGTTTTATAACGCATATCGCGAGGATAGATCTGGATCGTCCATCTGAGATCGGACGATCGCGATATATTTCGTAATGATTCACTCTGAGGCGGTTTAATCTGGACCGTTGATGGAGCTTAATGCACCGAGCGGACGGTTTCGCCCAATTTGGGCTATAAATAGACGTGTTCTTCGTCTTTTGTAAGTATTCTCGAGGGATTTCATCTAATTGATCAATCTATACCCTTCCTCTCATGAATCTCTCTCTTGTAATCGCTTCTAGAATCGAAATCACGTCCACTGAGTGTTTATAAGAGAGATTTCGACGATCGTGCGAGGAGAATTTGTCTCTTGAACACCGATGTTCACGATTGAATTCGTGGAATGAATAGCTGTCGATCCGGCGATCAATTGGATCGATTTGATCGTTATCTCGGGTTAGAAAACAAGTTATTCCTCTTACCTATCGTCATGTATCATCAATTTTAGGTTTAGGATTTTAATTTAAGTTTAATTTTGTTTTAATTTCAGTTGTGTTCTTTGCGATTCCGAAAATTTCATCCCACTTCCATCTTTGATTTCTCCGTGATTACTAATCCAAATCGAGCGATTTTTGATTCCACGGATAGATCTTTGAGTTATCTTTATAAATCTGCCATTTTCTCTAAATTCATCGTCCAATTTGACCAAATTCCAAAAGATATCTTGAAAATACCTTAATTCCCTGTGGATTCGACCCTTATTTACCATTATACCCCTTCAATTCACTCTTAATTCCCCAAATTGGTAAGTTTGGAATAATTTTTGACACGAGACCGTGTGAAATCGACGACCTCACGGTCTCGTCTTGTCAGCACTCAAGGGCCTCCTCCTGTATATATAGAGGCATGTATTCACTTCTTCATATATTGATTAGTGTTTCATCATTTCACATGTATTATCATAACTCTTTGTGGGCAGATGAAATATTAATATTAGTTATAGTAAATTATTAATTAAAAAAAAGAAAATAAGTTTGTTTCACAAAAGAGTATTAGTGTGTTGCTTTTGTGCACTTCAATACTCCATCTTTATTATGAAAACACAATTATTTCTCCCATTTATGCATAGTTATCCCAAGTTGGTAGTAATGTTAATTTTAGTAATCTAAGCCAAAGTTTGAATGCGATCCAAATTGGATTTAGAATTGAATTAATGTAATTAAGACAAATAATCATTATTTCTTGGGCTCATATTTGTGAGAATCCGAGTTTCCCAATTTAAATGTGTAACAATGAGACATTCAATATTGTCATGTTGGACTTCAAGATTAGTTTTAATCATCACAGTCCACTATACACTGCATGTTGTTTGTTCACATATAAACATGACAAAAAAAAGCCTATAAATAAATAATATTAATAAATGTTAACTATTTTATTTTCCTTATTTTTACACTTTTAATGGTGTTGGCATGAGATCACAATGACAAAAATAATGGGATATGACCAATTCACATGTCTTGATGTCATCCTCCAAGTTTCTTCTATTTATTTATCAAGATTACTATTATTATCATTTAAAGTAGTTTTCTCAAGAATACAACATCATATACTTTGAACCCTATAAGAAACAATTGCATGTCAAATTAATGCATTGCCCAATGTTTGGAGTAGGCATGCCCACATGGTTGTCTTGTAGCAAATTTCCACCACTAACAAGTTGTATCATTTGTATTGTCAGCCAAATTCAACCACCATTTATCCTCCCACCATAATTCAACAATTACAGGGTCATCCGACACTAGTGCTCAGCTTGACCACTGACAATGTTCTACAAAACCATTGACACATACTAACGCCTTCTTAGCCACCTCATGGACAATCATTGACACATACTAACGCCTTCTTAACCACCTCATGGAAAACCATTGAAGCATGCTAACGCCTTTTTAGCCACCCTTATGTACAGCTTGCCTCCGAAGTGACAGCCATGGAGAGACATTGAAAGTCAAGTTTTCATAAGGCCCTCATTGATGTGTCACTAAATTGTGGCATACTAGTGTTCTACCCATTGGGATGTGGGAATTTGATGGAATCACATTTTCATAGAGGAAGAAAATCAAAAATATCAAAAATTCATTTAGAATAAAATCAAAAATACAAAACACATCATCACATCACTATAGACAAAGTTGGATCCACAACCTTTTGGTTCCTCTAAATTGAAGTGACATAAGTCACAAAAGTGCTCTACCTCTACCTCTAACTTCTACTAAGGCTAGCATGGGCACCCATAAGGGTGGCTTCCAACCCTTTTTTTTGTAGGTGAGCACTACCCCCTATTTGTAGACTTTTTTTTGGACTTTTCACATAAGTCCACAAAAAGATGTCCCTATCCATCAAAATTAATTGATCTTATATGTGTAACCATCTAGGCCCATATATTTGTCTAGCTAATAATTCTACATACTCATTAATATTCATTGATCAATTTTATTAATAACTATATCACTTCATAGATTAATTAATAAAGGATCGATGAAACATAATTGACAAGTCAAGTTCCAAGCCTGTGAGGTGCCAAGCTACTCCTTGTGCTCTAGAAGATATAAAGTGCATATAAAGTCTATTATAGAACATTTACCATCATTAACTAGCATATACATATAATTATTTATCTACGCAAGACTTCACAATGACGTTAGGGCATGGTTAACTGTCAAAAGCTAATAGGTCATTCTACTAGTATCGATGCATGCTAGAAATAATTAAGAATAGCTTTTCCGATATTTCTATCATTGGATGTCATTCTTTGAGCCAATCCCCTCTTCTATTGAGGGCAAATGATTTTATCTTGACCTCTCAACACCTTCAAGGAATTTATATCATATCTAAGCTAGGATGTTTCAAAGATCCTATGATTAGGAGTTCATAATTCATACTGAAAACATGATCATCTATCTACATGTTGTCTTTGGTGTCTTAAGTCTAAAAACCACTACACAACCATTTACATGAATCAAACTTTTGACATATTACTATTTAGATATTCAAAAGGATCAATCTAAAGAACTCTGTCTCCAAAGAGAACCCGTTATTTATACATAGTGTGTCCACACCATAGCTATAAGATTAGAATTAGTTATGCTCATCATATGAGTGAGATCAGATAATAATTTCAATTTTTTTAATATTTTTGATGTCTTTTTCAAGTATCATTTGAATGGGAGTATTTAAAACATATATATAAAAATTAGTAAGCACGCTATTATGATCTCATCATAATGCACTAAGTAATTATATATGTTCACATATTTCATCACAAATATCACACAAAAATAAGATTTAATATAATTTCGTTTCAATAAATATAAAATCAAAGACAATATTATAATTTTCTTGAAGGCCACATAATATCCAAGTGGATGTCGTAACACCTTTTCCTTTGGCAAAGCAAACTATGACATATTGATATCTTATTAACCTTCTCACTTGACAAATAGAGGTGCCATGTGGCAAAGTCAAAGAGCACTAGATGGAGGACCAATGATTAGATGACAACATTTAAGTTTCAACTCCTCTCTCTCTCTCTCTCCCCCCCCCCCCAAATACACACAAAAATGTAAGAGTAGCCTTCATCTCATCATATTTGGATCAATCTCTCATCATGTCCAAGTTATATAAAGGTTAGACTATTGGATTCACACTCAATTAGGATCTATTTGTGTGTTTAGAATTAGATAATTAAGGATAATCGCCACTCTCTCTAAACATTGTATGTTTTTCCTTTGATACAATCCCAATTTGAAAAATCTTGGGCTTGATGGAAAGCTTGTTTTGCCTTCTTTCTAAATCTATTAATCAACTAGTATCTCTATCATCTAAGAGCATTTTGTCATCTAAGGCCATTCTTTTGTGTTTTTAAAGTTTTAAATTTAATCCTATGTGAATTGGACCTAGTTTGCATTTTAAGTGGCCAAATTTCACCCTCATCAACAGGATAGTCAACAATTTGGCCATTGCATTGAAGGATTGAAGCCTCATATTGGGTGCCTTGCATCTCATTCTCATGCATGCTTATCATTGCTTATCTATAAAAGCAATTAACCAGAGAGATGATTTTACTCGCCGAATTGCCGATATTGTGGATCTACCTACTACTGTAAAACGTATACATCTGAAATTGAATCTTTACTTTCTCTAAAATAATCTTCGAGATGTAGTATTCATGTCCCATTATAAAGCACATAAAGAATTTATAACACAAATAGCTTGTGAAATGATGAGGTTATGCTCGCTCAAACCAAACTTGAATTCACTGCGCACATATAGAGCGATATAGAGCGGTAATCAAATCATCATCATGTGTTTAAGCAATTCAAGATTTTGAGCGTAAAAACCATTGAAATCAACTTTAGCTACTCATATAGACAAAACACTATGCAGCATATATTTTTTTCTGCAGACAAACCTGCAAAATCTCCACTAATGGCTTAGTGAGATTTTGTACTAGTTGCAAAATCTTTGCTGCTTGATCATCATGCCAGGCTTTCAGCGATCTTAAATCTTATGTTGAAAGGTAAGTCTTAAGATAAATTATTCCCAAATATAAGATTAGGATTTATTCGACAATGGAAAAGAAAGACAGGGTTTGGCACTCACAAGGTGCCCAGAAGGCCTCGGTCCCTGACAGAACTGAGGGAGGATGAGAGCATCCTCTTCCTTTCCTCAGATAATTCGACAAGAGTTCGCCTGCGGATTCCGGCGCAGGTTATGTATTCCTCCAGCAAGGGAAGTTGGATGTTTGTGGATTCATTGGCTGCCTGTTCTCTGATAAGCTGTACCGTAAATAGACAGTTTTCGTTTGTGAGTGAGGGAGAAAGTACAGAACTAGGAAAGAAAGAGAAGAGTAAATGAGAGAGAGAGAGAGAGAAGAAAAATAAGAAAGAGAAATATGAGATATAATAAAGAGAGGGAAGAGGGAATGAGAGAGAGAAGAGAGGAAAAAGCCTTCTGGTTTCTACAGCAGACCTGTGCTAGTGGCCTTTTCACTATCTGAATTCAAGAAATATAGAGAGATAGTGATGAGAGAGAACAAGAGAGAGGTCGAGAGAAAAAAGGGAGAGAGAGGAAGAGGGAAAGGCAACAAGAGAAAGAGAGAGGGGGAGAGGAGAGAGAGAAAGAGAAATAAAAAGCGGGGAGAAATCATATGAAAGAGGTTTTTGTGTTATACCTTTGCTGCCCAGCGGCGTTCTGCTTGCTGGCAGACATCCCTGATGTCCCGTCCAGACATTCTTAAAATGGGAAAGAAAGAGTTAGACATTTTTTATAATGATGAAAAAATGACAAAATAACCGACATAACCAAGTCTCAAATTTGATCACACTTTGATAAATACATCGTAAAAGAAGAAAGAAAATTAGAATGCATATGATAGGCGTTCTATGATCAAACTCTATCAAAAGAACAAAAAAACTCAACATTTAGTTGAAGCAAGCATTATCTCCAAATAAGTATGATTGATGTTTTCTTCAAAATCAAGAAATTTTTCAAAGTCATACCCTTCGGTGGCTTCAGCAAGATGCATTATCTCTGACTGCTTCAAATGCTTTGCATACTGAGAAGCAATTTTCTCTCGATTATCATGATCGGGAAGAGAAAAAGGAATCATGGTATCAAATCGGCTGGAAAATAATGATAATTCAGGGTTGCAGTTATCTAAAAACATTGAAAGGTAAGTAACAATGAAACCTGATGAGCGCAGGATCAAGATCTTGTTTTCTGTTTGTGGCAGCTATCACTATCACTCTCTTCTCTTGCTCGAATCCATCAATCTAAAATGAACACAAAAATACCATGAATTTGATGAATTAGGGATGAAGGCATATTCACATTACAAACTACAAGAGTCATTTAAACATTGCTGGAGCTTGATCATGCTTTAATTCAGCATTTGTTTGCAAGATGTTATAATCAAAACTGTAACAGTCATTAGAGTTGTAAAGGGACAATTGACGATGAAATCAATGTGAGGATTTTGTGATCTATCGTCCAGGGGAACTGGGCTTTACCCATTGCCTTATATTTATATCTCTCCTCGTCGGGCTCTTTATTTTTTCACAGAATCAACTCTCAACATGGTATCAGAGCTCTCAAAATCCAAGATCAAGAAGAGTGGAGAGAAGACGATGAAGAGGATGTGTCCGGAGAATTTCCTGGTTTCTCCAAGACTGTCATAGACTGTTTTTATCATCCACCTTGTCTAATTGGGAAGCTCTTGAAGTGCAGAAGCTCTAATTTTCTCAACTGTTAGGAAATGTAGGCTTAGATTTACATGGGACAATGAAGTAAGTATTACATTTTCCAGATCTTAAGACGCGTCTTATATTCCTGCAAAAACTAGTAGATGACTCTGGTTGGCATTTTATTCTTGATAGTGAGGATTGTTTCTTATGTGAGAGGGTGTCTGGAGGAAGATTTCATCATTTAGAAGAGGTGGCATGCTGGTTTTTTTATGATCCTGCAGTGATGTGTCTCTCCTCAGTAAGACAAGGGGGTGTAGCTGAAGATAGAGCACAGATGTTGCATAAGCATATGGGTCACCCCCCTTTGGATTTAGCAGACGTGTTATCCCTCCATATTTGGAGGAATAGAGGTTTCTCAGTCATCTTGAGAGGCTTGTCAACTCGCCGAACACAAACACTCCTCTTTTAGGAATCTGAATGATAGATGTTTGAATCCATTCAAATGCATACATACTGATGCATGGGGGCCATGCCCCATTTAAGTATCTCTGAATGCACATGGTTTGCTATTTTTGTGGATGATAGCACATGTGCTACATGAATTTATTTATTAAAATACAAAGCAGAGGTTTACCAAGCTGTGCTCCAATTTTGTGAGATGATCGCTACTCAATTGAAGTGGTAATCAAACACTTCCGATCACACAATGCCCAGGAGTTTTTAAACTCCATTGCAAACTCGTATATCATAAAAAGGGGGGGTGATACATGAGCTCTATTATTATTGTGTGAATACCCCTAAGCAGATAGGATTAGCGAAGAGGCGAATCGGTTACTTACTGGCAGCAGCTAGAGCTCTATTATTTCATGCTCACGTGCAGAAGATGTATTGGGGAGAGGCAGTTCTCACTGCCATGTATCTCATAAACTGGATTCCCATATAGTTACTAGGACACCAAAGCCTGATCAACATGTTATACTCCAAATATCCAACAGTAAAGTTGACTGCGGGTCTGGCTGCTAGGGTGTCAGTGTATTGCCTTTGGGCGTATGAAGTTGGGAAAACTTGATCCAATGGCAGCACTTACGTCCTTGTTTATAGGGTACTCTAGTACTCAGAAAGGATTCCAATGCTGTTATCCACCAACAAGGAAATTTTGTACTTTGGCACATGCGACATTTGAGGAATATGCCGAAAAGATGGCATCCAGCAATTCGGGAGATTTAGGAAATCAGATCGATGCCCAAGAATATCAGTTCTTAATGCTGCCAAAGAGAGCCACTCTGGCAGACTCAAGAATGCTTGAGAGCCAAACTCAGGGGTCTGATCATGGAAATGTAGGAGTACATAACTCACCACTAATAAAGACCCACAACAATGTACACCAATTTTGGCTGAGAGATCAAGTCCAACTGATCCAAGTCTAATTATCATCACATTGGAAATTCCCAGTCAGACTCGACCTGAAGGCACTTAAGTGTACACACGACAGCCCAAAAGTAAAAAAAGATGTTGAGGAGCAGACTGCTGATAGAGATGAAACACTCTCAAAGGAGACATCAAATAAAGACAAGAAATCAGATGCACCTCAAGTGGAAGGTGACCCAAGTTGACCCATTGTTCTGCATAAAGGAGTATAAAGTTGTTGAAATCAAGTGAAATACTCTTACATAAAGGGATAGTGCATGTCATATGATAGTCTTAGCAATCAGTACAAGACTTTTTTTAGCACCTTAACAAGAATAACAAGTATAACTGTTAGAAAGAAATGAGACATGGGAATTAGCTCCACTCCCTCAAGGAAAAAAAGGTGATTGGATGTCACCGGGTCCTATGGGATTGAGTATACCCAAATTTAATGCAGATGGAACCCTAGAGAGGTTCAAGGCCATACTGGTTTCTAAGGGATATACTCAACCCTATGAGATTGATTATTTTAAGTCTTTTGCTCCTTGGCTAAATTCAATACAGTGAGGATTCTGATGGTATTGGCATCAAAATATGGTTGGGACATTCTCTCCAATTTGAAGTGAAAAATTCATTCTTGTATGGAGAGTTGGATGAGAATGCATACATGTCATTTCCTGCTGGCAATCAACTGAATAATCACCCTAACACCATGTGTGAATTGAAAAAGGCCCTGTACGGACTTAAACAATCTCCAAGTATCTGGTCTGAAAGGTTTACTTGAGCTATGAAAATTTGTGTTACCAAGCTGAGTAATGGAGACCACATATTGTTAATCAACCACATGAATTAGGGAGGAAAGACTATCCTCATTGAGCAATTGGCTAGACATTTCGATATTTACTCTTCGGGCATATCGAAATATTTTTGGGAATTGAGGTGGCATACTCCAAAGAGGGCATCTTTATCTCTCAACCTAAATCTATATTGAACTTGCTCAAGGAGACAGGTATGCTTGACGGTAAGCCAGCAAGCACTCCTGTTGATATTAATGTGAAGCTTAGAAAAGGTGACGAAAGTACCCCTGTCATTAAGGAATCATTTTGGAGATTAATTGGAAGGTTGATTTAAAAAAAGAACCATTCTAACCCAGATATCTCATTTGCAGTGATTTTCCTAAGTCAACTCATGAGAGAGCCACATGAGATTAACTACAAGCAGCTCACAAGGTCCAACCACAAGAATACAATTGGCAAGGACCTCTTGTTCACACAGAATGGGAATTTGTCTGTAAAAGTCTACACAGACGATGATTAGGCCAGTTCAGTGACAGGCAGAAGATCCACCTCAGGGTACTGTGTCTCCTTTGGTGGTAGCCTCATCACTTGGCACCATAAGAAACAGAAAGTGGTGGCAAGATCCAGCACAGAGACTCGTGGTATATTTGAAGTTATATGGGTGAAGGTGAAGAGGATTTTAGAGTAATTGAAGTTGTTTCCTAGCTATTAAGTATTCCACGATCCACCAGAAGCTTCAAGATTCTGGTAAGTAGCTTTTAGAATTTTGAGGTAAATAATACAGGTTTCTAGAGTAACCCAGATGAAGAATTGTAATTTTCTTTCTCAAATGTTGGTTGCAGACTATATGCCGGTAAAAGAATTTATGCCTCTTTCGAGTATTGGAACCACTTTAATATGGGCCATGTTACTAATGCCTGTCATGAACACAGTGAATGTTTTGCAGGTGAGGTTCAATCTCCCTTTTTTTAAAATCCAAAATGGGGATTACCCAATATCGCTGATTCCCCAAAGGTTCGATCCTTTTGAACCTTCTCCCCCCACTTCTTGCACCTCAGAGTACACAGTGGCCCAGAGGCAAAACTAGGGCAACAATCTTCAGAATCAACATACATAATGAAATGAACAAGAGGCTAGTGTAAAGACTGGTTTGTCTCTCTAGCTCTTTGGCAGTAGCATATGGGGTTTAAGCAGTTCATGAAGTGCAACAAAAAGCTAAACATTGAAAGCTTGTACTTGAGCAAAAGGCTGTGCAGCTTACAATAGACGAAATCAATAAAAGACATCAAATACAAGCTCTGAAATTTTCAGAACCATGAGAGTCCTAAAACTAACAGGAAATGCATGCTTAACCTGACGCAAAAGAACAGAGAGCATTCTACGAGTCGCTTCATGAATTTCACTGTCGCGCGATGCAGCAAATGAATCAATCTAACAAACAAGTAAAAATAATATTAAAAAATAGCACAAAAAAATATTGTCAAATTTTCGACACTGCTGGTCACCTCATCTAGAAAAATAATAGCTCCATCAGGTATATCATTAGCAAGAGAGAAGACATTTCCAAGCAGCCTTTCGCTTTCTCCATAATATTTAGATACAACAACTTCCAACGGTACATATAAAAGAGGAACACCCTGGAATGGAGGAAAAGAACATTCAATCAATATTTAAGACATAAGTATAATTAGGTATCATAAAGATATTTCTATGTATGCAGTTACAAAACTGAATGCAGATAGCAACTCAATTATCTGATAGGAACCTGATTTATGTTCATATCTGAATGCAACCTTGAAATAGAGAAATAGATGAGACTAGATAAGGTGCTGAGAGTGAACGAAACAAGATGGGGTGATGTGTCAGTGGGAAAGAGGAAGGAATGCCCCCAAGCTCCAAGAGTGCCTTAGAGGAGACGGGAAAGGATGAGTACACATAAAGAATAGGGCTAAAGCCTAACAGGAGAGATAATGAACTTTATCTTCATTTTTATCCTCAAACAGTAGTTCTCCTCCCGATTTATAGTCTTCAAGTAAGCGCACAGATAGCAATGACTAAAATACCCTTACAGACTGCAACAAGATCTTATCATCATTGATCAAGTATATCAACTTAATTCGAGAAAATGATATCATCTTTTTAAAGAAGATCTCAAAGTACATGTTAATCGTCAAATGTAACACATATTAAGCACGTGCATATAACCCACAGTACTTTCGTCAAGAAAATCTGATGTCATCAAAAGGGTGTATTCTTATTTGAAGGCAGATTCAAAATTGAACATGATCTTACATATAACTTCAAGAAAGAAAAAGCACTATGATAAGAAAGTTTTACACCTTTTATATTCATTACATCTTCAAGAAAATGGAATTTAGAAAATGCCTTTTATATGGTTCATTTGATCAATATGAGAGGAAGAGAAAAAGAGGCCAGAAACAACGGATCTCGGTTCGTGAGGATCAGGAATTATAATGGCACTTACACAAGCATGTGACTTTGGAATATATCGTAACTGTCTTGTTCCCAGGAAGTTACAGAATGATTCTTGCATCAGCACGCCTAAAAATAAGGACTGGGGAGCTACTGGAGGACTATCGGTGGATTTGTTGGCTAGACATCTAGAAGAGGAATCATATCAGGGCAGGGGAGACTGCATTTAGCTAGAGCTTTGTAGGGAATGCCTTCCATCTCTCCAATCACACATTATTCTTCTTTCAAAAATAGACAGTATTGAAGTTCATTGGATTTGAGCCTAGTAAGTAGTAGAAAAGTAAGATGAGAGGAAGAGTATAGTGAATAGTGTCTAATGAAGGTTACATAAGGAGCCCCTTATATAGGGTTACACAAGAGAGAGAAGATAGAAATAGGACAGTGTTGGACCATAGTGGACTCTTGCGTAAACAAATAAAGAGAAGAAGATATTAATTCTTGGGTACTATTCTTGATTACACTGTTTCAATTTTTAGCTGAGCTTTCAGACAAGGAAAATAGGGAATATGGAAAAGACAACTCACAGCCTGATGTGCAATAACCCGTGCACATGATGTTTTCCCCGTCCCTGAAATTGAAAATTGTACATTAATCACAGGGTAATATTGCTGCACAGGAACGATAAATTGTTCAAGGAAAAGGCAGCCTCCACAGATGGAGTAGAGGGTCTTTTGGCAGCCTGGTTCTCCAGGCCATGAGGGGGGGGGGGGTGGGGGTTTTCAAAGTGATAGATCAATAATTGTATCCCTAAGGATTAGATATGAGGGTCATTGTTGGACCAGGCCCCTAGTTCTCTCTCTCTCCCTCTGTCATGGTGTGAGTGGGCCACAAGTTATAAGTGGCCCACAGAGGGACTGATGGGTCACACGTGTGACCTCTTTAATGAGTTCGTGGTACTCTCTCTCTATAACTGACCCTATAAAATGGTCAGAACTTAACCCCAAAGTTAAGAAGTTTTCTGTCTTTTCTTCTTCTTTCTTTGTCTTCAGGCGCCGCCTCTGGCTGGAGCTCTTCCTCTCTCCTCTCACTCCATCTCTCCCACCAAACTGTCAGTCATAGTCACCATTTTCAGGTGATTATCCGTTGGCATTTTTAAAAAACAATCTTCATTATCCTCTTCTACTGTCTAGGAACCTAAGAACTGAAGGGTCACGGGATATAGTAAAAATATGCTTAACTTTTGTTAGCACAGGGGTCTGATACAACCCTTTTGTATCTATGATAATAATCACTGATTCAAATGAAAGAAATTATTGAATCTTCAAATATGATGCTCTGAAGTACCGAGAGATGAGGTGGAAGAGGATGAGAGATGAAGCAGTAAATAATCATCACGCGCAGCTGAAGGAGAAGACAAGCGATGGGAATGAGTTGAAGAGCAGTCAGAGGGTTTGATTTGAGGGAATAGGGTTCAGAGGTGGAACTCATGTCCAAGATGCTTCCCCCTCAGTTCCAACCCATGTTTACCTTAAATGGAGGTTTGGGCTGGGATGTGTGGGCCAGATCCCTGTTGGGCAGAGGATCCTATCAGGGTTTCCTAAAAGTCAGTTTTTCATTGCGGGTTTCATGTCAAACATTGAAATTCTGGTGATAGGCATGCTATGGGATAGGAAAATACAACAAGAAATGTTAAGTTCTCATGGGGATCCTAGGTTTTCTCAAGTTTTCTTAAGTGGGTACAGGCCAAAGTGCTTAATTTATTTTACCCAAGCATACTGCCCTGATACCAGGACAGAACCCTAATTTGCTTCTCTCTTTATGTTCTTTTCCTTCTGTCTCTCACTTGTTATAATGTCATCAGAGCTAGGATTTGGAGAAATCAAACGGAAAGAATTTGACCCTTTCCCTGTTATATACACAAATAGTGCATGCAAAAATTAAATTCTGATTTATTAACACGGTTGTTTTCAAAGAAACACCTTTCATGTTACCAAAAAAAGGCTGACCTGGAGGACCTTCAAAAAGTATTGCACGAGGTCTATTGCTCTCAAACTTGCAACGTGTGCCCCAAGCAATCTCATCATACACTTCAGGGCTCAGCAGTGATAATAGAATTGTATCCTCTATTTCTCTGCCATTAATTTGAAATGGATTACATGAGGGATCATTCAGAAGTTACAAAAGATACCAAATCACAGAAGTAAAGAAATGTAAGTTGAAAGTATCCATCTATGATAAAGTTGTAATTTAAGCACCCTTAAGTATTGAAATGAAGCATATTTTAAATGTTATTGTGCATTATTGAGCAGCCAAAAAGGAAAAGCTATGTGATAGTAAAGAACTGAACCCTCTCTGAGCATGGGGAGTTCATGAAAATATTGTTTTTTTAATCAATACGATTGAATTATACATGAATAGTTCATGTAAAGGCGGCCAAGAAATCATTATTAAGAAATAGACAGATTGAAATATACGGATGTTAACATAAAACATGGCACATTTTGCTCCAACTTCAGAACCTCCAGTAGAGAACATTTTCCATGGCTGGAAGGAGAGGCCAGATGGCCAACTTCATTTCACCAAACCCAGGTTCATCTTATGTAGTGGTTGTGGACTTGTACAAGTAGACAGTTGATGTATCAGACTTGACCCGGTCTTTTCGTAGTATGCATTCCCCATCCGTGTCACAATGGATTCAGTAATCTAAGAGAGGCGCAAAGACCAATCAATCATATCAGTTGTATTCTTGAATTTGGAATGAAAAGAGGAGCTGTAAAGCAGGTTATTTTTCGTTGGCACGTGATAAGAGGGGGGGGGTGGTCTATGGGAACAGAAGGTTCAGCATTTCAAATTCAATCTCAATAACTCTGATTCCACCATTTCTGTGCTGCTGACTGGGTTCGCTCCCCTCAGGGGAATCCATAGAGAACTAACCATTTGACAGCTGCCTATTTATTTGTGATAACAAGAAGGAGATTAAAGACAAAGAGAGGAAACTATATTCTCACACGATAATGAGGGTTACACAGTCTATTTATAGGGCAAAGAAGATAGATGGGCCCTAAGTGGGCCAGAAGGAGAGGAGAGCTCAGTCCAACACTCCCCCTCAAGCTGGTGAGTGGATATTTTCCACACCCAGCTTGTCACAGAGCTCTTTAAACCAAGGAGCCCTTTGGTGAAGATGTCTGCCCGCTGGTCTGCTGACGGTACATACGGCGTGCAAAAAAAATCTCGATTCCAGCTTCTCTTTGATAAAATGCCGATCAATTTCAATATGCTTGGTGCGGTCATGCTTTATGGGATCATGAGCAATGCTGATGGCCGATTTTTTGTCACAAAACAGTCGTACAGGAGAACATATAGGACAACATAGCTCCCTGGAGAATCTTGGTGATCCATAAAGCTTCACACAACCCTTGGGCAAGAGCTTGAAATTCTGCTTCAGCGCTGGATCGGGATACTACCTTTTGTTTCTTGTTAGCGCTAAGTAATAAGATTGCCCCCCAGGAATGAGCAATAGCCGGATGTAGAGCGACGATCCACAACAAACCCTGCATAATCTGTATCTGTGTATACCTCCAAATTGAGACCACTATGACGACGGAACAAAAGTCCGCGGCCAATAGTCCCCTTAAGGAAGCGAAGGACTCGGTGCACAGCATATAGATGACTCACACGGGGAGTATGCATGAATTGGCTGAGAACGCCCACTGTGTATGTAATGTCCGGTCGAGTGTGAGTAAGATAAATTAGCTTGCCCACTAGTCTCTGATAGGAGCCAGGATCCACAAGTGCCTCGTTGTCATCTGCTCCAAGTCTATGATTGGCATCGATAGGGGTAGGAAAAGGTCGAGAGTCCTCTTTCCCAAGATCTTGTAGCAAATCAATCGTATATTTCCGCTGGCAGATAAACAGGCCATTAGAGGAGTAGGCCACCTCGATGCCCAGAAAATACCGTAAGGGTCCAAGATGTTTTATAGCAAACTCGGATCCGAGGTATAGTGCCAACTCACCAATAGTAGATTCATCATCCCCTATGATAATGATGTCATCCACGTAGACCAAGAGGATCACCACTCCCCCTGACGTAGAATGACGAAAGAACAGGGTATGATCCCCATTACACTGCCGATAACCACGAGTCAACATGGCAGTAGTAAAGCGAGCAAACCATGCTCGAGGGGACTGCTTGAGCCAATAGAGTGACTTTCGGAGACGACAAACAACAGAGGCCGGAGTCGATGGAGCCAAGGAATAATATCCAAGAGGTAGTGCCATGTAGATCTTTTAAATCAAGTTGCCATACAGAAAGGCGTTCTTGTCATCATACTACTGCAACGTCCACCCAAAATGAGCCGCAAGAGCGAGGAGAATGCGAACAGTGTTCATCTTCGCCACCGGAGCAAAAGTTTCTTGATAATCAAGACCATATTTTTGCGTGAATCCTTTTGCTACCACCCGCGCCTTGTGTTGTTCAAGAGAGCCATCATAGTTCTCCTTTATGGCATAAACCCACCGACTTCCAACCAAATGCTTCCCAGCCGGTAGAGGAACAAGATCCCAGGTGTGATTCTGGGCAAGGGCCCGGAGCTCCTCTTCCATGGCACGACGCCACGGGGAAGAAGCGAAGGCAGCAGCCATTGTCTTGGGGATGGGAATGGAGTCAATGGAGGTAAGAAAGGCTTGGAAGGGCCTAGAGAGGCGATGGGAAGAGACATAATTGGCGAGAGGGAATGGAGAGGGATGGGGATGGGAAGAGGATGAAGGGTCTGGAAGGGATAATGTGTCAGGAGATGGTTTCGTGGACAGGGGAGAGCAGCCACTCTTTTGCGCTGTTGACTGGCGTGCCAATCTCCCCGACGGAAGACAATGTTGAAACAGTTGAAAGGGGGAGGAGTTGGAGATGACTCGGAGGTCTCGAGCAAAGGTAAAGAGTCGGGAGGCAATGGGTCACAGGGAGGGTCCGGAGGAGCTGGAGATGACGCAAGGGTCTCGAGCAGAGGCAAAGAGGCGAGAGGCAATGGGTCACAGGGAGAGGCCGGAGAAGACGCGGAGGCCGGAGGTACTGGTGAGGAGGGCACCAGGGAAACAGAAGATGGAGGGGGGGGGGGGGGCGCAGAGGTGGGGAGGATGGAAGTTGGAGGAGGAAGAATGAGGAACTCAAGTGGGTCGGAAGATGAGGGTGAAGTAGGAGGAGGTGGTGATGAAGGAGAGTAGTAGGGAATAGATTTCATCGAATGTGGCATCCTTGGTGATAAAGAATCGACGGGAAGAAAGATGGTAGCACCGGTATCTTTTTTGGGTAGAGGAATAGCCAACAAAGATACAACGAAGCGCTCGTGGGTTAAGCTTATCACGATGGAGAGGAGGGTTGGGAGCAAAACAGACACATCCGAACACACGAGGGACAAGATTGGTGCGAAGAGGGACATGAGAAAATGAAACGCTGGAGACAGTCAATAGGCGAGGACTGATCTAGGACACAAGAGGGAAGGCGAATCAAGAGATGAATGGCAGTTAAAGCCGCTTCGCCCCAGAGGTATTTTGGCACATGCATGTGGAACAGGAGGGTCCGAGACGTTTCAAGCACATGACAGAATGTCCATTCAGCGAGGACATTTTGTTCAGGGGTGTAGGGGCTAGGATGTTTCATGAATAATGCCATGGGTGTGGAAGAAGGTGGTGAGAGTGGAGTTGACGTAGTCTTTGGCGTTGTCCGAGCGGAAGCGACGAATGGAGGTAGAGAATTGAGTTTGAATCAAGGAATAAAAGTGGGGAATGACGATCGAGAGTTCAGATTTGTGCTTCAAAAGATAGGCCCACGTGAAGCGGGTCGTATCGTCAACAAAAATAGCCAACCATCGGGCGCCTGAGGTGTTGTGGACGGGGGCAGGCCCCCAAGACATCGGAGTGAATAAGAGAGAAGGGAGAAAGACATACGGGATGTAGAAGGAGGATAACTCGCCCGATGATGTTTAGCACAGCGACAAGCGTCACATACAAATCGGTCCACAAAGTAGCCACAAAATAAACGAGGAAAAAGAAGTTTAAGTGTGGAAAAAGAGGGGTGGCCAAGGCGCCGGTGGAGAAGCCACAAACGATCATGCTCAGACAAGGAGGAGACAGTAACAACAACAAAGGCGGATGAAGGAGGGCGGAGGAGATAGAGTCCCTGGTGCTCTTCAGCAAGTGTAGTCATCCTCCCCGACACCTTGTCACGATAAAAACAGGTGTTAGGAGTGAAGGTAAGGTTATGATCCAAGTCACTAACGAGGTTAGATAAAGAGAGGAGATGAACAACAAGACGGGGAACATGAAAGACTCGGGAGAGATGTAACGATGGAGTGAGGGCAACACGACCGACGCCAACAACAGCGAGGAGATCACCAGACGCGGTTCAAACTTTGGAAGTGCCGGGAGAAGGTTCATAGGAGGTGAAGACACGGGGATTGGGTGTCATGTGGAAGGTAGCGCCGGAGTCGACAATCCACGAAGGGGAAATGGAGGTAGTAAGAGCGGGGGACGTACTGGTATGGGCAAGAGACACGAGCCCACAACTGGAGGATCAAGGAGACGACGAAGACGCTCCATCTCCTCCAGAGTAAAGTTCAGCGGTGCAGGTGTAGGCGGAGGAATCAGACCATAGGGCGTCGGAACTTGGCCTGCAATGGGTGCTCCATCCAATGAACATGGAGAAGGAAGGGTGGTCACATGAGCTTGCTGAGTCCGCTTCCTTTGCAATTTGTAGCACGTCTCCTTTGTGTGACCCCTCTTTTTGCAATAATTGCAAACGAGGGAGGAGTCACCGCGAGGAGTCTCTTCGGCTCGAGGGGTAACACCCCGTGGTAGGGTGCCAGTCGGGACTGGTCCCCAGGTGGAAGCAGCGGGCTGAGTGCCATAGCCGATCCCGGTGCCACGGGATGAGCCTGTTGAAGATACGCTTCCTCAAGTCGAACACTCCGAAGGGCATCCTTAAAGGACAGCGTCTCCTGGTGAATTAACTGTCCGCGCAATTGCTCATACTCTGGATTAAGTCCCATGAGGAACTTGAATACCCTCAGTTGAAGAGTGTACTTGTAGTTGACGGATGTCGGATCTGGTGGCATGTAGTGATCAATCTCCGCCCAGAGAGTGGTAAGTTTGTTGCTGTAATCCAGCACGAGACGATCTCCTTGGCGGAGATTGGAAGCCCAATGAACAAGTTCATATAATGTCGCGATGTTATGCTTCTTTGAGTGACTGTCCAGCACGGCTTCCCACACGGTTTTGGCAGAATCAAGAGCCAAAAACGCCCCCTTGACAGAGGGAGAAATACTGTCCAAAAGCCACCGATGGACCACCCCTTCGATGTCCAACCAATTATAGTAGGTCGGATCCAATAGAGGTGGCCTGTTTTCCTCCAAGTGACCCATGAGACGGCCCTTGAGCGTAGTTGTCACGTACTGTCTCCACTGAAGGAGATTGAAGTCGCTGAAAATACCATCAAGAGGCATCTTGGGCAGAACAAGGGTCCCGTGCGAAGACGACCTACCCACGGGCACTGTCGGTGATGACGGAATGGAGGAAGTATCTTCAACAGCACTCGCAGAGGCCATGGCGACAGAAGGGAAAAATAAATAAAATAATTGATCTCCGGTGGACTAGAACATCCACGGGCGAGGCGTATGGCTAGAGCTGGACGGTCCGCGAAGCGGAAGCGCGCGGGAGCGGACAGCTGCGAGAGCAGACGGCTCCTGGAATAAAATCCAGGAGGCAGTAGCGCGGCTGCGATTGGACGAGAGCTGCTGCACGGCTGCGCGGCTGAGGCACACAATTGTCGGTGAGAGACCAGGGAATGCCAATGCAGACCAGGTAGGCCGAAGGTAGGACGGTGGTGGTGTAGACCAGGGAATGCCAATGCACAGAGCCGACTTCCGACTGTAGGAGGAATCCAAGAACGAATTTAGGATTCCAAAGCTAGGTTTGGCTCTGATACCATGATAACAAGAAGGAGATTAAAGACAAAGAGGGGAAACTATATTCTCACACGATAATGAGGGTTACACAGTCTACTTATAGGGCAAAGAAGATAGATGGGCCCTAAGTGGGCCAGAAGGAGAGGAGAGCTCAGTCCAACAATTTGTAATCGAGTCAAGCAGCTTTACCAGATACGTAATCCTATAGAGATGGATAGATATGGTATTCTATTAACCTTTCAGATGGTATACTGTACTACCATTTATGAATGATATTTTTTAACCTTCAGATGGTGTACTGTAAAACCATTTATAAATGGTATTCTATTAACCCTCAGATGGTATATTGTACTACCATATACGAATGGTATTCTATTAACCTTAGAATGGTATATTGTACTTCAGATCGATAGATATCACAGTCTCAGGTATCTACTACTCAACTACAAACAGTCAGAGGCAATGAAAGGAGAATTTCTTCCATTTTCATGTAACCATGTTTTGAAGAAAGGAGGATCGCCCTCAATTGGCGATCCACCCAGTATATGTGATATATTTACTCATCGTGTACACTAGGGCCCTGAAAGATCATTTCCCCCCTTTTTCACATCCTTTTAAATCAAAGATATAGAAGACTTTCTACATCATGGACAATGTTGTCCTTTGAAGCCTTCCTACCCCTGAAGATATCCTCACTATGATGTAGCCAAATTGCCCATGGCACAACTAAAAGCCTTTTTCACTGGCCTTCTGGATACTCCACTCCATTTTCATGTAATAATCTGGAAAGGTTGATCTGACAGCTGGAAATGTATTCCTGGCTCAATTTAGTCCCTGAAAAGGAATGGTTGGAAAACTATCATGCTGTCTTTGGATGAATACACATTGGATTGGTTCCTATGGAAGAGGAACACATGAAATTTGAATTGTCAAAGCAATTCAAGAATAAGCTCGATGAGCCATTCAGCACGAGAGAATTGTCCCCAGCTTGCCAGTGACTCCTGAGAATTCATCAGGATGGATCAGCAGAACAGGCATGCTGGTCTGAATGTGAGAGGTTATCCGCCCAATTGGTTGATTTGCAGAGGAAGATGTTATCAAGTCTTCCTGCCTGTTGTCCAAAAGCTCGCTAGCATAATTACTACCTTTCTTGATCCCGCTCCTCTTATATATGCCCAGGCTTCAAGATTGTGAATCGACCTCACTCCCACCAACTGTTTATTGAGTTATGCCTACATCACTTTTAACTGTTTCAGGTTGAACCAGTTTCCAACTTCTATTCCTCCTCTAGGAACATGAAATATTGGGGATCAATTCTTACCACATGCTTTCTGATTATCTTGATTGATGTACTTTATTTTTCTCTAATATGTCATTAAGGCATAAAAGTAATTTCTAGTTACATGAAATCTATACACAAATGAGAGCCTGCCAAGAACTCTTCGTCATAAGTGATGTATGTTACCTTTATATGGACCTTCACCATCAATTATCAAGATCAATTGAAAAATTTATACGCTCAAAGAATGTTAAAAACAAAAAGGTTCACAATCTATCAAGGAGATTCCTTTTCCAATACTTGGAACTTGGAATTGAACAGTTCATTTAGTTATTTTCTGTTCAATTTCTCTTAAATGTCTTCTTGAACAGTTCTCTATTTTATGCTCGAAAGAAGATTAATGAATGTGAAAATGGATGAAAGGACGAGATTTAAAAATATTTAATAGATGAAAATGGCAGGACCTTTTTTGTTGCTCATAACCTGCTAGATTATCCCATGATATACCACCACTCGAGGGAGATCCATGATTTCCATCGATCCCATAGACTCTCACTCCCATGGACTCCAAAGAGGATATTACTCTCTCCATCTGAGGATCCTTCTGTGTCTCTCTCATGGATCCCCACTTTTTCGGTCCAAAAGTTTTCTTTGCCAACAAAAGCGCACTGACAATTGCATCCATCTCTAATGATGTAAATGTTCCTTCCTTAATGAACTCAATTTCCTGTAAAGAGCTCCTATGTTAAAAAATAAACAATTAAAAAAATATATGAACAATGAAACCAGGTGGATTGGGTAATTACACAGTTTCCAGAGCTAACAAGTGACTCGTATATTAGGATGCACAAATTTCCTGTGTGTCTCTTGTTTTCTCCAGTGCTCTCTTCTACATAGTTCAGTGTGATTTGCCACGAGACAGCACTATAAATTAAACATGGAAGTTAGAGGGATTGAACATTCATTTAAGCTAAATACAAGAGAACAGTATACACAGTCACTCAAAATATAGGTAAATGTGCTAAAAATTATATGGAAGTTCAATCTCTACAATGATGAACACATAAATTGAAGCCATATCATTTAAGCGATCAAGAAAGTAAACAACTTGAAGCAGAAACATTAAGTAGTCCATGAATTCTACATAATCCAGAATATTTCAATGGTCTCCTATGTGTCCATATAATTTATTGAACCAACAGTTGGTGAAAGTGAACGTATATTTTGTAAGTTTAGAGTAATATTTGGCTGCTTGAAAGCAAATCATAAATTCCTGGTATGAATTCCTCTTCATTTCTTACTTGTATTGTCTAAAATTCCCTACAGCATATCAATAGCACTTCCAAAAGTATATCATTGATACAGCATAACAATAGGTTGGGCTGCTCCGAAGCAATGATATTACATATATATATATATATATATATATATAGTATTAACATAAAACAAAACTTGTGGCCTTTATTCCTTCCTTTAGTTCTTTGTTAACTTTATGTCGCAATGTTGGATAACCTTCAGAAACTTAAGATTGAACCTCAGAACCTCAAAACCTGTTTGTGCAAAAATTCAATCTTTTATAGCGTTCATTTTGTTTTGAGCTGATTGCTTATGTAGCTTAATCATTACCTGTAGCCAACTAGCGGTTAATCATTATTCATCTTCCTTTTTCCTCCTTCCAACTCATATGCATACTATACTAATACCCTCCCCATCATGGGTCCTAGAAGCTGCCACATAGTACGGTGAGGTGGTATATTGTATAAGAGAACTAGTTCATATTCAGGGGACGCATTCCCTCAGTCGATGCCATCCAGCACGACGCGAGGGGACTTGAGCAGTCATGGTATCGGAGTGGCTCAGGCCAGCCGACTTATGTACCCCTTTAACTTGACTTTGTACACTCGTCATATTATTCTATGACAACGGGGGGGCCTCGGATTAGGGGGCCTCTCTTTCTCTTTTCAAAAAAATAAAAATAAGAGAACTAGTTCATTAGCATGGAGTCAGTAATCCACCTCATGTGTACAGTCCTTCCATCCAAATGCAAAGATATTTCTTGTTCAACTATTTCCAAAAACTTTAAAAATTGTAAGTTTTAATGTCTTAAGCGTCAAGACTTAATTTTTTTTTTTTATGAAAAAGGAGAGGGGCACCCCGAAACAATGCCCCCTGTTGTCATTAAAATAATGCCGAAGGTAACAGATCATGAGCTACAAGGGTCCAATAGTCGAGGGGCCTACACCATCTTGGTGCCAAAAAGACGCAAACCCCCTCACGCTGTGCAGGATAGCATTAGCGGACAGGATACGACCCCTGAATACGACCTCGTTCCTCTGGATCCAAAGGGACCAAAGTGTGGCTCAACTTTGCAACGAAATGTTCCGCCGCCGAGAGACCGCCAAAATCACCACGAGGCGGCCGACCCCCATCGCCTACCACACTGTTTGGGCCAAGGGGCAAAGCGAAGAATAAGTGTTGGCAATTCTCCACTACCCTGGCACACAACAAGCATTCCGCTGGAGCGTTGAGGACCATGCGCTGCAACAGACCTTGTCATCAGGCACCGTCATAGCAGGAGCTAGGCAAACACCTTGATCTTCAGAGGGAGACGATGCTTCCACACCAAACGACACCTCTACAGGATGAGCGGATCCTCCGGGTTCTCCTGGTCCCGAAGCAATCTGTAAGCGGCCCGAGTGGTGAAACTAGGGCCGCTCCATATCCACGCGTCTTGCACTGCCTCTGATAGGCGGCGGTCTGCCAGGAACTCGTGCAGGCTAATCAGCTCAGCCATTCGCTGGTCAGGCAATGCCTCGAGCAGGGGCGAAACCCAAGCATCATTCCAAGCCCGCCGCACCAAAACCCCTTGATCCGTTGATAGTGTGTCGAGACGAGGGAAAAGCCTATCCAATCGGCCGTGTCTCAACCAGTTATCATCCAAGAACTGGAAGGTCTCCCCGTCCCCCAGCTGCGGCTGGAAGAACCTTTGCACTTGCGGGAAACACGTCCGCACGCTCGACAAATGCGGAGTCGTCGTGCCTCAAGGTCCGCCACATCTCCCAATCCAGCGAAGATCCGTACCTATCTCGTAGCACCACCGTCGCTAAGTCGCCCGACGGTTGCATCATCTGGCGCACCCACTTAGTAAGACGAGCCATGTTGGTATGCTGAAGGTGACGTATGCCTAGCTCGCCTTGAGTCACAGGCCGACACACTGTAGACCATGCAACTAGCGTCGTCCCTCGAGCTTCATCGGGCTGGGAACCTCTCCACAAGAAGCTCCGCATGATCTTCTCAAGGTGTCTCCTTACGCTGGCTGGCATCGTAAAAATTGACATGTAGTAGATGAGTATGGCAGCCAAGACCGCCTTCAGCAAGATCAAACGACCCCCGCACGACAGTAGGCGTGCCTGCCAACCTCCCAGACGCGTCTCCACCTCTTCGAATACAGGGTGCCAATCCTGGATCCGAAGGCGGCGATCAACAAGCGGCACCCCAAGATACCGGATCGGTAAGTCTCCAATGGGCGTCGCCAGGATTTGAGAGGAGCCACTCATTTCCTCCTCATAATCATTTTCATAAACAGAAATTGATGATACCATCCTCTAAGAAAACTTTAATTCAGCTGATACCAATGATTGTCATGAATCTAGTTACTGTGATAAAACAGGCAATGTATTTAATCAATAATTGTATAAGGCTTAAGTTACAATTTTACTCTGTATTTCTTCATTACTGTATGTCTCCCCATTGTTCTGGCAGATCAAAACAGAAATAATTATTACCGTTAAGATGGGGCTTCTCCTAAAGTCTCGACTACTATATATCTAATCAGCTCACTTAATAGAAACTACCTTTTTTTGCCCTAAAAGCACTGATTGCTCTCTCCCTCTCACCCCTTCTAGCCCGTCTTCCAAAAGCTCTTGGTTCTCTACAGACGCTTCAATGTTCAACACTTACCAGCAATAGGGTCCAGACACAACCAGACGGGCAGGCCAGAAAGTGATAGGGCCGCACAGCCTGGTTGGGCAGGAAAGGTACAGGAACTACACCCACCCTAGGGTGTGGTGTGACAAGGAGAGGGAGAAGATGTGAGATAGAAAGAATATACAGTGGCACCAGCCAGGAAAGAGTTCAGCGTGTGATGCCACAAGCAGTGACAGGCTGCACGCAAGCACTGCGTGTTCCTCTCATACAGGAAGAGCTGAGAAGAGGCAATAGACAGGCGACCAAGGTGGTTATTGGCAACATACAGGCAGCGCTGGAATCTGTCAGCTACAAAGTCTTGTGGCAGGATGCAAGTGGCTCTGAAGTCTGGTGGGTGCATGCAGGTGGCAGTTGGAATCCAGTGGTTGAGGTTATCTATGGTTGTTTAACAGCTTGTGGATGGTCCTCAAGAGGACAAATAAGACAGAAAGGACTTCAGTGGTGTGATCAAGAGTTTCACAGTGTGATTCAGTGTTTGCTGCCGTGATCAGGAGTCCTCCTCATGATCTAGTTTCCAGTGTGCTGCTCCAGACATCGACAGATTTTGTGTTCAGCAGTGTTGGAAATGAGAAAAATGTGTTTTTGTATGTGTATCAATGTTCAATCAAATTTCATCACAGATTCTACATCTCATGCAAAAATTATGTTTTTATCTTCTCGAAATAGCAAACTATGTATAGAACGACAATGATACGACACCAAGGACTACTAGTCATAATAGGTCAGTCTTGTATAGCCCCCTCTAGATGGCATATGCAAGGAAAATTATGTCCATCGCCTCTCTGGCCCTAGGAGGTCTATATATAGGGCAAAGGATGTAGACTCCAGAGGAAGCAAAATGAGATGAGGGGTAGATAGCTTTCTGCAGCTCTCCCCCTCATCTGCCATCTTTTTTGCTTAGATCATCTCTTTCTAGGTGATTACTTCTCCCCCCTATTATTTTGCCACATGAACTAAATATCATAGCATTCAAAGATGAAACGAGAAAAAAATGAATAGTCTCCCATCCAGGACCTTATCAGGTGTATTTCTCAACTGCATGGGTTTTTTTTTCTTGAAATGCTTCTATAGTAAAAACTCAAACCTCAAGGAAATGGACAAGAGTCAGGCAGAAGTAGAAGAAACAAAATGAGGATGAAACAGAACTATAAAAAAATGATGCTAAAACGAAGCAGTTACCTGTCCCAAGCACGCACCAGCATTTCCGAACCACCCCCATGCCTCTCATCTTTCAGACCGAGATGGGAAACAAGATCTACAATCAAGCGTGACACCTCACACGATGCAGGGACACGAAATTTTACAGTAATCTGTTAATATTTTACATTAGATACAATTTACAAATTTGTCAATGTGTAGTCATTATTCCTAAACAACAAACTTAATAAAATCACACACCAAAGAAGATATAATGCTAGCGATCAATCTGCCCTTAAGATATGATTGAGAATTAAGTTCTTGCAAGATAGTATATTTTCTCACCTACCACCTTTGTTAGAAGCTGTCAATGATGGCAAAAAACTCTTAGGCCATTATTCTCTCTTACCTTTAAACCTGTAAATGACCTTAATCCTTTTCATTAAAGTGTAATACTCTCTATAAAAAGAGAGCTAACTATTGTACTTAATATGACTCTTAAATGTAAAAGTTATTTCTTGTCACCTACTCCCATGTGCAATGACTGCTCCAAGAAGCTCTCGAATGTGTGCCTAGGGTTCCAAAGGTTCTTATCAATACTCATTGTCAAATTGTAGGATTCTATTTTATATTACTGTTAGAGTTGCGGCAATCTTTTTCTTTGAAATACAAGTAATGGTGTTTTTAGACCTTATATCTAACTGTCCCATGAATATGTGATTCATATTCAAACAGATTATCTTGTTCTCATTTCCAGACTCACTCTCCAACACACTTCTGGAGTAGAATATGGCAATCCATTGAAGGTTTGTTGCTCCTTTACCGTTAAAGTATTATTTCTATGATTTGTATCCATGCAAATAAATGCCTTCAAGTTAGATAAAATGATTTGTATGAGAATCCATATTATTTCTTCTCATCAAAAAATTACTCAAACTTCCCGGATACTAATGAGGACATTTTCAACAAGACAAGAAAATTGATACACATCAACTAAATAATAAGAAACTTTAGAAAATTGGCATTCTTAATGCAGTCAACAACAATGATTCAAATCGATGCTGAAGAGAAACAGAGTTTCAGATGCTCATCCCACAAAAACGTATTCGAGGTAAGGTTCTCATATCAGGCAAACCTTTAATCTGACATGCAAATGCAAGAAAGAGGACAGTGTCAATTCAGGCGCCCCCAGAAGCTGCCTCACTCGTCCGGCAATGCCAGGTGATATGGAAGCAACGGCTCCCGTTGAAGATCCAAATCTTCGGCTGGCTACTCGTATGTCGTCATCTGATGACGAGAGCCATGCGCCATCGCTTGTTTCCGGTAGCCGTCGTGAACTGCCCCCTGTGTGATGGTGAGGTAGAGGACTGCTCCCACCTGTTTTTCACGTGCCCAATGGTTCAGGAAGCATGGTGGACCGCGGGGGTTGCTCACCTCGTCGCGTCTTCAGACGAAGAATTTTGGAGCTCTCTCATAGACAGTTCATTCAGACGGGAGACGGTGTGGAGGCGAGTTTTCGCCACGCCATGGGCGATCTGGGTCCATAGGAATGAGGTCATCTTCAGGGGCGTAGCTCCCCTGGGCGATGCCATTCAACACGCCGCGAGGGTTTGCTCTATTCCTGGAACAGAGGAGGCTCAAGCCCCTCACACTTATACCCCTGTAACGATTGACCTGTATCCTTGCGTCATTATATCAATGACACCAGGGGACACCATTTCAGGTGTTCTCCCTCCCTCATTTCAAAAAAAAAAAAAAAGAGGACAGTTTCAATGGTCGAAACAAGATAGAGGAAATAGGATGAAAGAGAAGCACAAGACTTGATCAGATGCAGCAAACCTTGAGTCCTGGACAGGAGGAAGATGCTTCAAGAGTTTCATTCTCTCCTTCAAGAATCCATAACTAAGCCCGTCTGCTTTAGCTGGTGGTTCTTTATGGTATCCCGAAATTATTCTGCAAAACCAAATATAACCCCTCACATGGAAATTCTCCTACTGGGACAATGCGTCCCTTGTCCTGCAGAGGGCTTATGGGTCTCCCCAGATATTGGACTGGAGCTCTGAAATGACCTCTAGGGCAACATAAGGTCACATCTAAGAGCACCAGTCCATCTGTCCCCAAGGTCTGGACATGCATGACATTTTCAATGTCCTGTAGGGTCATCTGAAATTTCGCAGATATGGGCCAGTGCACCTTTTGTAATGACTTTCGGATGGTCTTGCTAGCTACTTACCCATGCAGTTGGTTTTATTTCCTCTCTGGTGTGATTGCAAAAATCATCACGGAAACCATGTCAAATTCTCGATTAAACATAAGAGAACTATTGAAATTCTGGAAGAGAGGAGGATAAATTGAACCTTGGATAGGCGGGTTGAGGTGTTTACAGGTTAGGAGAAAAAGTTTGTGATGTTTATAAATCTCCTATCCAGGAATCTCTAATAACTGATTCAAATGTGCAGATTTTTTAAGTTTTCAACAATAGTCCTTCATCTGTACCCATGATCACGGATGAAAAATGAACAAAAGTTCATCCTTAATGAGTTAATGCACCAAGTGTCTTGCTAGTAGAGCATCTAATACTGAGAGATGGCTAAAAGAAAATAAATGGTGGACAACTTTCCATAATTGATGAAAGCAAGCGTTGGGAAAATCTTCCACTCATCAATAAAGCAAAGAAATGCAATGTAATCTTAGATGAAAAAACCAGAAGAAAATGAAGAAAAACTTCCTGCCAAACAAGTCAAATTAATTGTGAAGACAGAAAACTGACCTTAGGACCCTTAGCAGAGACAACAAAAGGCGGGAGACTGCCCCTCCGCATATCACTACGGTCCGTAGCAACTCCTCCAGTCTCTGCCTCTCCAGACGAACAAGTCTCTCCATATCTTCTGCATCGGAAGTCGAACTTGATGCGATAGGGATTCCAGTGTCCCCCTCTCCCTGATCCAACAAAAATAATGTCAAAAATCACAATCCAAATATTACACTTAATAAATTAGGGAAAAAGAAATCATAATCATTAATCTCGTTCCTAGACATTGCACCCCTGCTCAAAAATAAATCTGTCCAAGACAGAGATATCAAAAATAAAGAATCTCAGCTCAAGATCTCAAATCTCGCTGCAAAATATTAATCTTAATAACTTAAGGAAAAAGAAATCAAAATCATTAATCTCGCTCCTAGACATTGCATCCCGATCAAAATAAATCTGTCCGAGACAGAGATATCAAAATAAAGAATATCAGCCAAAGATCTCAAATCAAGCTGCAAATCTTTATCTTAATAAGTTAAGAAAAAAGAAATCAAAATCATAAATCTCAGTCCTAGACCTCCCATCACACTTCATAAGTTAGGGGAAAAAAATCAAAATCATAAATCTCAGCCCAATACCTCTTTTAGCACTCGCACTTCAAATATTACACTTAATAATTTAGATAAAAAGAAATGGAAATTACTTGACTCAAACGTAGACTTCAATGTCACTTGCATACCAAATATTACACTTAATAGTTTAGATAAAAAGCAATCGAAATCATAAATCTCAGCCCTAAACAATTACTACACTTAATAAGTGAGATAAAAGAGATATGGAAACCAATTATCTCCGACCATAACACTTAAATCTCATAACAAATATGCAATCAATACGTACGGAAAAAGAAACCGAAATCAAACCTCGTATCCAAACCCTAGACTTCACATCACAATAAATAAAACTAGTGAAACAATCGAAATCCCAAATCTCAGCCCTAGACTACACATCGCACTACGAAAATTATCACTTAACAAGTTCGGGAAAAATAAAACCGAGATCAAATTGATCAGTCACAACCCAAATCTTATCACACTCAATAATTCTAGGAAAAATAGAACCCAAACCAAAGTTCTTAAACCGCACTCCAGATAATACCACATTTAACTGTCCGGGCAAAAATACTACCGCATTAAACTGCCCGGGCAAAATTTAAACCAAAATCAAAATTCAAAACGCTAGACCTCGCCGGCGTCAGCGTGAGCACACTCGAGCAGATAACAAGCAGATAACAAGCCGAGGAAGGCGGGAGGGAGGAACGAAGAGCTCGGCGTCCGACGCCTCAGAAGGAAACTGGTTTCAGGAGAAAATACTGGAGGGAGGTGGCGGCTTGAGCGAGTAGGAAGCGGGGCGGTAGACATCCATAACCGCCGCAGGAGGTGTACTCCGATCCGAGTTCCTCCCTTCGCCATTCGCACCTCTTTCCCGCGCTAACCGTCCGAGATCGTGAAGTCCGTTACGCGCGCAAGCATATATATATATAAAACAACCAAGAGGGAATGTACTATTCATCTTCTGCAGAACATTTTATTTAAAAATGTGATGGCAATTTAGTTAATAATAATTATATTATATTATATAAACCTCAACCCTAGTCTCGGGCAGGCACTTATCGATCGCGGAACATCGATCGGGCAACAACCGATGTTCCACGATCGGGCAACACTCGATCGTGGAACATCGATCGCATTGATTAGAGGTTTTATGGCCGTCGAAAAGATGGACTCCGTAGATCATGGAAATCAAAGTTGATCATGGCAGTCCAATCAATGATTGATGCTCCCCATTTATAATGCAATACCAATTCAAATACTACTATGGTATGAAATATAATGTGACCCTAGATGCAAGTATATCTCATTTATTTGACTGATTAAGCTATGATCCTCGATGGATTGACGCCCCATGAAATTTGATTATAGCAATTTCAATAAGATTATGAGAGTAATTATTTTATTGAGTTTATTGGGAAATATGAAACCCAAAATTTCATGTGGCTATTAAGGTTATCAATAAAATTTCTTCTCCTGATTATTGTTGAATGATATTTTAGAATTTGTTCTCTTTCCTATTTCTATCTTGTGAATTCGTATAAAAATTCATATAATTAATCTGATTATCAATATATTTGTGCGTGTAAAATTATTGATATTTCTCAAAGGCACATTGAATAATATGTTACTAAATTTATTTATTTCCTTTTTCATTTTTTTTCTATCATAAATTTATATACAGAATAAATGAACCAAAAATTTAGCTAGAAATAAAAATGTTTATTTCTACTATACACTAAAAACATTATATAAAAATGCATCAAAAACAATATTTGTGATCATATTTTATAAATAGTGTTTGATTCCCAACTCTTTGGTATTTAAATTAGTTAACATATTAAAGCATATATCTATTATATGTATTTTGGTATATAAGAGACTGTGAAATCCCAAAACTGCCCAATACCTCATTTTCTTTGTCCCCCAAGAAACCCTTGCAAAACTCTCATTTACGTTGCCCAATACTCACACTCATTCTCTTATTCTCTTTTCCCATAAATGAAAAATTTTATTGTTATCATCATCGTCATTTATCCATTTAATCCCCCTATAAATAATTTCCATAGTAAATATTTGATAAGTACTTGCCTTTGAGGATTTCAGATAATCATATTTCATGAATGTTGTTTGATTTGAATGAGTTTTTAACATGCAAATCTATTAAAAAGTAGATTGAATATTTTGGAATATATGACTTTCATTCTTATAATCATCACATACATATTTATAAATGTTTTTAGAATATTAAATGATTGATAAAAAGTATATGGCTGAAAGATATTTTATAGAGGTTGTTTTCTTTGATCTTTCAAATTTTAATAAACCATTTCTTAGAAGTGTGATAATTGAAAAGGTGACATCCTAAACAAAATTCCAAGTGAGTATGATATAAAAATATATGCAATATTAGTGAATTTTATATTTATACAAATATGCATAAGTTGATGTCTTATTGTATGGATCTCATTCTAAATTTTTCTAAGATTATTTTGAGAGCTTAAGGAGTAGGATGAATGAATATGCTTGGCAGATCTGATGTGAATGTTTACTTGGTTCCAATTGTAAAAAACTGTCCATCTAATGATTTTAGTCCTACATGTTGTGTTTGAAGGTAAATCGACCAAAAAAATAAAATGAATCCAATGGAATTGAGAGTGGAGAACTCGTTTGCCATCGAATTGGCCAAGAGTTCAAGACCTTTCCAATGGTGGGTAGACATGGTTGTTCTGTTCTGTTCTTTTAAAACAAACAGAAAATTTGCACAAAAGAACCGCATATGGCCTTGTTCTTTGTTCTGTTCTTTTTGTGTGCGAAAATTAGAACAACTTTTCGCACAATTCGCACATAATTCGCACAATCCGAACAAAATTCGCACAGTATATAAAATCCGAACAAATTCGCACAATTCGCACAATTCGCACAATTGGAACAAAAGAACAAAGCCTTCATTTTCTTCTTCACTCTCGCAGCCAGTGCGCAAGGCTCTCTCTCCCTCACTAAAGCCTATGTGCAATGCTCTTTATTCAGTGAATGAGAGGAGAGACTGATTAGTCCGAAGACAATCTGCCGTCGACAACTCCCGAAGCTCGTCGTCGTCCAATTATTCTGTGGACGGGCGTCTATCTGGAAACGCTCTCTAGCGATGATTTTCGAGGAGTAAAGCGTCTATATCTTTCTGAAAATATAGCTTCTTGCAGAGCCTCCACGGCAGCAACAATGGCCAGATCTCTTTGTCTCATTGCTTCCAGCAACGTAATAGATCGTAAGGAATAAATGATAGTTTAGAGAGATTCTGCGGATCGTTTATCATTATATAGATAGATGGATGGATACATGCATATGTGAAATAGATATAAAAATAGAGTTTGGATAGTTCAGATAGATATCTGTACATACGACTTAGATATATGCATGGATGTTGATAGAAAAAGATACCTTCCCCAACTTCACCAAATTCAGTGGAAGCGACGCCGGTAACACGCTCCCCTCTCCCACCAGAAATCCACTCTCCTTGCATGTTTTCTGGGAGCTACAATCAGAATTGTAATCCTTTTGCTGTCGAAGAACTCGCGGATTCAATTTCCGCGGGATCAGCGTTCCAGATTGCCGATAATCCTTGTTTCTCGTGCTACAATTCCAACTCCTCCGCAGCGACCTCGTTCTTGAAACCGGAGACGACGCCGACGATCTCGAAGTATCAGAATCCTTGCTCTCCTCCACCATCGAACTCACCCGGAACTTCGCCAGCTCTCTCAGTATCTCCGTGCTGGTTGAATCCATCGTGTGTCTCCTGGATATCCCTCCCTTTACGCTCGAGCTTTGCGCCAATCTTGTCGCCTTCTTTTTAGCGAAGAAGTTTTCAGAAGAAATGTCGGAAAGGAGAGGAGATTTTCGAGGAGGAGATTTTCGAGGAGGCCAACTCGCAAGTCGGTCGAGCAGTGCAAAGCTCAGTGGCTCGATCCCTCCGCAAGTCACCATACCTAAACCCTGAGTTTTTTTCTGTCTTCTTGGTCGGTTCTGTCCCCGTCGATGAAGGAACAAGAGAGGTGTGTTGACCCGCAGCTGTGGCACGCTTGCGCGGGGGGAATGGTGAGCACACCGGCGCTAAACTCCCTGGTTTACTACTTCCTGCAAGGCCACACAGAGCAAGCGCAGGCGGCCGTCGACTTGGGGAGCTGCCCTCCTTTCATCCTCTGCAAGGTCTGCGCAATCGACTACAAGGCTGATGCCGAGACTGACGAGGTTTTCGCCCTGATGAAGCTCCTCCCGGCAAAGGTAGACGATCGAGACTGCAGTGGTGACGGCACTGGCTCGGATTCGACGGAGAAGCCGTCGTCTTTTGCGAAAACGTTGACACAGTCGGATGCCAACAATGGGGGAGGCTTCTCGGTGCCACGATACTGCGCGGAGACCATCTTCCCTCTGCTGGACTACACGGCGGACCCACCCGCGCAGACGGTGTTCGCGAAGGACGTCCACGGCCGAATCTGGAAGTTTCGGCACATCGACCGAGGAACCCCTCGTCGGCATCTGCTGACGACAGGCTGGAGCAGCTTCGTCAACCAGAAGAAGCTCGTGGCTAGAGACTCCGTCGTGTTCTTGAGGACGCTCAAGGGCGAGATGTGCATCGGGATACGGCGCGCCAATGGGAGGACGGTTGAAAGAATTTATCTCTTTTGAAAAAAAAAACTCACAAAATTCGCACAAATTCGCACATAACGAACCGCACACGGGTGTGTGCGGTTCTTTTTGCGAATTTGAAAATGTTCTGTTCTCAAAAGAGAACAGAACGCACAAATCGCACATATTCGCACAATGCGAACAGAACGACCACGCCTAATGGTAGGCCATTGGAGAGGTCTATCTCCAAGTGAACGTCTCACTAGCTAGAATACCAATGTGGAACTCTATCTATTTGACATCATCAATACCTTTCTAAGTGGCAATTTAGAAAATTAAGTTCTAAAAGAGTAGATTCATGAATGTGTTCCTTAAGGGGAGAGAAATCAAGAGCATTGCCCCAATCATACCATTCAACACAAAAATAAAATAAAATACAAGCAGCTTTCTTCGATATTAGTCCAGTGACGATCTCATGTCGATTCAGGGGGGTTTTGGTTAATCACTCCGCCTTACATTGACGGGGAATCACTAACAAGAAGGGGCTATGTTCGAAGCGAGGAAATAGAATGATGTCGATCCAACCAATTGAGCCATGAAAGACGTGTGAAACCAAGAGCCTCTAAGGCATCGAGTTTACTTATACGAATGATTCGCTAACAATGATCTTACCACAAATATGAGCTAGATTTGTTCTTAGGAGACTTCAATTACATGACCAAAAACTCCAAAAATAGCTAGTGATACGACTTCTAGATGGAACATCTAAAATTCTCAAGGATGCAAGCGAATACAAGTGACTCGCCGTAAAATTAAATTTAATTGACTATTATTGGCATGACCTAAGCATGTTCGCTATGTGCAAATGCAAAGAGTCTTGACTTACATCGATCAATGTCAATGGCAAGGAATGCTCTACAAGATACACGGGCATTTGGGGAGAGATGCCTACCTTTACTCCAAATATGGCAGAGGTTACAGCTGATTCAAACGTCACCTTCAATTTATTGAACCTGAGTTTGCAGAAAACTTGTTACGGGGCTCAAAAAAGAAATCAAATGTGGTCTTTCAATCTAGAATTGAAACTCAAGTTCGACTCAGGTTGATTATGAATGCGAGATGATGGGGTTAATCTCATCTTCTAATGGAACTTTGGTATAAGGTACACACCTAGGACTATGAAACTTCATAATCACACAATCATCCTCATTAAAATACCAACATTTCATCAAGGCACAAAGCACATTTATATGGATTACTGTTATCTTCATGAAAAGCTACTTGGAAGACTCTTCTTTACATTATAGGACGTGTCTTTGGTACAGTCGAAGCATCTTCGTTCCAAAGACTGAGTAGGAAACCCTACTAACAGTATGACAGACTGAGGAGCAAGTGCGGATATTTAATATCTACACACCACCTCGAGGGGACTGTGGATGGCATCCCTCTTCTCTCTCTTGATCATCTACCTTACCCTATCAAGGGTGACCCTTTCCTAGAGGAGAACTTGCACACAGATATGAACATCATCTTCACATCCATCTGATGCAGCTCAAGGTCAAAATATACTTCCAATTCCATCAAGATGCTGAAGAATCTTTCAATGAAACTAGAGAAAAAGCCTCTAGACGATCAATGCCTTATCATCAAGTAAATCCTTTTGAGACAAGATGAGCCTCATACCTCTCTACATTACCTTTTGAATCTCTGATGGTTTCAAATAATGGTTTACAGGCCAATTCGTTTTCCACCTTCATGAAATAGGGTAAGACCCCAAATATCATTGTCATGCACGTATTTTATCTCATCCTCCGTGGCATCCATCCACTTTCGAGAATTAGAACTTGCCAAAAGTTGAAAGGGTCATCTTCCAATATCCCAATGTCAGCCTCATGTTCTTCATGTACTTCGAACCTTGAAGCCCAGATTGCATGGATTACTGCGGCCAAATGAAAGGTTGTGTGCAACATAATCATACAAATCACAAGCTACATAATAAGTTTCAGACTCTCATCTATTTTTAACTGGAGGACAGCTGGACCTGGACCAAACTATCCATGAAGGACAGTCAGATCCAAGCCGTCTGTTCGTCAGTCAGGAAGAAGGCTTTCAGGGCAGCCCCTAAAAAAGAAGCAAGCAAAAACAGCAAAAAGACGATGAAAGAGGATGTCCTCTCAATTTTTATAGGTCTCCTCCAACGGATCTTCAGATCAAAGCTGACGGATCAACAGAGCTTTGATCCAACGACTCAGACCGAGGTCAAATCAAAGAAAAACCCCATCACGAAATAAAAGGTTTAATTGAAGAGAAATATAATAAAAGGATACTTGTGAACGGCAGAAGCCAATTTCTCAAATTCGGCTTCAATTCTAATGAATATAAATGTTATTATATACTCTTCTTTGACTTTGAGACAGGATGGCTAAATGCTTCCATTCGTTAGATTCTGAGAAAATCTCCTATGATGATTAGACACCAGAAAATTTGAATTAAGATGAAGAAGGATTTTCTTCAAGAAAATTCAGTTAATTTTACTATATAAACATACACAAAAAATCTAATAGGGATGGGCAGTATTAACCTAAGTATGAACAAGTTCTGATGTTGTCTGCACCTTTCGGCGGCTCTTCTTCCTCTGCTTGCACTTGCTTCCTTTTCTCGGTCCCTCGACTGAAAGTTCTCTCTGATCAGCAACGAGTGTTGTGCCTGGTAGAAAGAGTTATATTCAAATCCTGTGCTGAAAATTTGTTCTTTTGTAGAATAAAAGTTGGGGGCTGTAGATCTCACCTTCGTTGGGTTCTTCCCTTGGGCGACGCCTACACCCGCATTGTCAATGCAACGTAAGAGGGAGGCGAGCGTGAGATAGATGGAGAGGAGATAAATGGGGGAGAGATGGGGGGAAGAGAGAGCGAGAGAGAGAGATGGAGAGAGCAAGAGATGAGAGCGAAAGATGGAGAGATATGAAGAAATATGGAGAAAGAAGATAGAGTTGGGAAGATAACATTAGGAGTTCGAGTGATAGCGGAGAGAGATTCATGCCGTCTTCGTTCAAGAATCCTAGACTTACCAGAGCCCAGGTCGTAGTCCTTTTAGAGAACCGCAAGAGCCAAAAAGTTTCCAACAAGCACTACTCCGGCCTTGGACCATTTCTTGGAAATGATTAGAGATGCTGCACATACAACCAAATGTTCAGTACATTTAGTTACATCAAAGATCAAAATATTATAATTTTCTTTTATTCATATTAAAAATTATAAAATGCAACGGAGCAAGATGAAAAAATCCAATTAGATAAATAACCTCAATCGGTGCCTATTAATGGCGGCAAAGAAGGCAATCAAACCATATACGATTCCCTTTATGGCATGGAAAACCTGAAAAGTCACAAGGAAGATGAGGACACAATCATACTCCTCAAGATTAGAAAAGTCAATGATGGATCAGAGACCTTGAGGAATAGCGATCGCCAAATAGGGATCTCGCTATCTCTGATAGAAGAAACTTTGGCACGGGGCAGGATCTGGAATAGAGGGGAAATTGTAGACCAAAGAGCTCCGATTGTCTCGCAGATGAAAGAAAAATATGTAGCCATGGTATTTATGCAGGAATTGAGGAGCCGAGCTGGGAAGATTAACAGTTCTCTGATGATTGAAATGATTGGGTATATGATCGATGTTGCTGTCAAGGAAGAAGAAGTCAGATTTGGGGAGATATAGTCAGCTATAGCTGCTGAGGAAACTGAAGAGAGAGAGAGAGAGAGGGAGAGAGAGAGAGAGAGGGAGAGAGGGAGGGGAGAGAGAGGGAGGGAGAGTCACGTACCAAATCCCCATGTAACAGAAAGCACAACCCAAAATGGCCAGAGAACAAGATTCACCATGCTCATAACAACATTGCAAGTCGACTCGATCACATTCCAAATGATGGCAGTCAAACCCCCAGCGACCTCAAGGCAGATCATCCTCAGCGGGTCAAGAAAGTCCATGAACTCAATTATGGGGCCCACCAATGGTTTAGTCAACACCATGAAGACAGACTTGGCAGTCTTACTGGTCATCACAAACCACTCAACTGCAATCTCTAAGTTATGCAGGAAAAGCATAGTTCCAAGGCACTTAATCCTGGAGATCATCTCCCAGCTCTCTATCCAGTCAAAAAAAGGACCACATAATCTTGATGCTGTCACCTTCAAAACTGGAACATTTTTATACAAGTCAAAGAATCCAATAAGCACTGTTGCAACCGAAACCAATATGTAGAGGACTCTTGCTAGTGGGCACATCCATGGGCGGTAGACTTTGCAAAAGACTGGATATGATTGGAGGAAAATAACCCATGATGGAAGTCCATATTCCAATAAGGTGAGGAGCCGTCGATCTTGGATGATTACATTTCTCAGTATGAATGGGAGATCATGATCATCAAATCGAAATAAGATCATTACATCTATATAATGGGTTGATTCGGGGGCTGTGAAAGCATTTTCATTGTTGGATCTGATTTCTGAGGAAGACTCCGATGAATGTTGTGGAAGCATCTTAGTGTTATGTTCATCCACTTCATCAATGATGAATGAGGAGTCCGCAATTTTTCTTCTCTTGCACACACCAGAAATTGGTGTGGTAACTTCAATTTGGGAGGTAATATTATCATTTTTAATGCATACGTTCTCATGAGCATCAAAAAAAATATCTCCTGGAGAACAACATTTATATTAGCTGACGTGTGGCAAAGTCCATGAGCATCAAACAAGTAAACTAAAAAAAATTTTAACCTGACTTTGGCCCGTCATTAAGAAAGTTCAGAAGAAGTGATCGTTCATAGTCTGTGCCCATAAACCAGGAGGATAGAGAGGTAGAAGCCTTCTGCATACTATCAAATTCCCATCTCTTCATTATCTTTGTCTCCACAGCCATTGATGTATCCATCTGCAGGTGATACATAAGAGCGTAAAAATTGACTATAGAATATGAGAAAGAGCTGAAAGAAATACCAGAAGTTCATTCACATAGTTGATGCCTCGAACATCACGCCATGATACTTCGAAAATTATAAACCCATAAAAGGTATCCTGCAAATCGCTACTTCTCACAAATGAATCTTTAAGTTTTTCTATGGGCAGAAATTCTTTCTTATGCTTGAATAATGCACCAACCAATGAAACCCATCTTTTTCTGTTATTGAGGTTCAATTTTAACCCTTTTTTCGATTCAACCCTTTTGGAGAAATATTTCTTCTGCCTTTTGACCTTGCGATTGGCAAATGGGGAGAGTCTTGACTGCATAAATATTCTTCTCATCATATAATGAAAATTTCCAAAACTACTAAAAAGCAAGGGATGATGTTCATATCATACCTTCGTCACCATGAGTTGCCAGAGGTGAGTAGGTTTCATGCCTAAATCTGTCAACCATGGTCGACAGTCAACAAGGATTAAGAACTTCTTGCTATCGGGTGGCATGAAAATTGTAAGAATAGAAAGATAAGACTGCATGTCCCTGCAGAAAATAAAAAATCAGAGATAAAGAAACCGATAATTTCACATTTAATATTTTTCTAATCTACTGATGCACCAAAAACTTCATTCTGCACAGAAATTGAAGAAGTGCTTTAAGTTCTTTACAGAGATATGCATTACCAGTTATTTTCAAGAATATATTGGAATTGATAATTGCAAGTCAAAATCAGTCCTTCACATGAGATTCAATGGTCAAACTTATCATTCAGATAATTGAGTTGCATAGATTTCATTATGGAATGCACTTCTGAATGTGATGAGAAGGAAAGTTTCTTTCTTGAGATTTTGGGTTAAGTCGATGCAAAAGTCAAGGTTAAAGTCCACTCCTCATACAGAAAAGTCAATCAGAGTAAATCCTCAAAAACAAAAATGAAGGCAATAGAGACGAGCATTTGGGCTATTATAAAGAGCAATTGAGGTTTTAAAGGAATCAAAATGGAACCTGGAATTTGAAATAAACTGTAAATCCTATACAGAAAACATCAAATTGCAGAAGGATGACAGATGTTGAAGGTCACAGTTCTATAACTTGTGTTGTATGTAAATCATCTGACATCAATGAAGAAAACACTTGATAAGTGATCTTTGAAAACCTTAAGAGATCAGTACTACCCGTTGAAGAGTTTATCATTATACGGTAGATCCAATGTACTCGCTCACCGATGAAACCAAGCATAAGCTGCTCATCGTAGATAGAGAGATCAAGAGTCAATTTTCAAAACGAATCAGTCCCTAAGTTCACCGTTTAAATCAATTGATTTATTAATCATAATGTAAGCAGGGTTTATCCAAACTGATGAGAACCATAACCCAGTCCCCTCAACATTTGGGACACAAATCGACGCTTTTCTTTCAATGAGTCGCATGAGTTGACGATTTTCACTAAATTTAGTTTCAAAAGAGCATCCTCGACATTGAAACTTCAAGAATCAGAGGAACTGGAAAAGCAGTACAGTAACATTGTGAACACGTTTATCAATAATACATAAGTACAATCCGGACTGAAGGATTTATGCAACAAGAAAGAACAAAAAAAATTCAAGTCTCCACTAACCCAATCTGCAAGCTCGTAAGAGGGTAGAAGAAGCGTTTCTCCTTTTTCTCCATCGCTGAACCAATGAATCTCCTCGAATGTCAGCTTAGCAGTGAATCTCTGTCAAAGGTCAACAAAAAGTCAGAAGGAACACAAAAAACTCCTGCTAAGAAATGAGATAGAAGAGGCGACCTGCTGAAATATCAGATAAATGAGAGACAATATCTCCCCATTTTCTCATTGGAGAAGAGCGGAAGTGAAGCGCTATCCCTATTCCGCAGTCACCACAGCATTAAATATCGCAATAAATATTGCATCAATTTCTCCAGCCGATTCCTGGGCATGTGCCTCTTAAACCTACTCCTTTGTTCTCAGAGCCTACATCACTAGCATATGACGACGAATTTCCATAGGAGAAATAAATAGTCGATCGTACGTCCAATTTTGATTTTTCATTTCCTTCGCTCTCTCCCCTCGCTCCACCAATTTTTGCGGTCTATTCCCCTACTCTATCTTGTATTTGTGACTGAATTTCTCCGGTCAAAGACAACGGAAGAATCCAAAAAAGGAACCGCGATAAAGTGAGCCTTTAGAAATAAGATAAAAAACGCCGCCGCGTAATCAGAAATAATCGAACACGAGAAATTTCTAAGAAGTCGGAATTTTCTCACACTCGCAGATTTCTCCGAAATAGTTTCTCCCTAAAGAAGATGAGGCGCTGGATGACGCGAAGGAGGAAGATTAAGTGAATAACGAAGCAGATCTGGACTCTGGAGGCGGTTGGACCTCCGAGAATTTCTGTTAGAGGAAGGTGGAAATTCTCCTGGGCGTTCGGAGAATGCAGGAGGGAGGAGAGAATAGTTCCTTGGCCGTTAAACTTCCTCTTCTGCTCCCTATCTTTGTAACTATTAGCAAATTTATCCTTCAAAATATTCTATTTCGTATATACATTTGCTAATTATAAACGGCAGGTATTGTGCTTCTGTCGCACTGCATGAGCCTACTGCCGTAGGCTAATAAGATATTGCCAAGTGGCAGGAAGAAATTTATGATTGTAAATGTTATATTTCGGTTTTGCGTTCATGCCCCATTTCGTTTTATTTTTGCCCGTTTTCCCCGATTCGGTGCGAGCTAGGAAGTATTCCCGCCATTACTCTTTCTCTCGACCGCCCGAACTTCACAACATTAGGCGAATTTATCATTGTTAATTATACTTTATTTTTGCATTTATGCCCTTCGGTTTTAGATTTGTCTGGCTTTTGTGGGGCTGTACGAGCCCATTAATCTGACACGTGGCAGGCACCTCGTTGAAGCGCAGCTGTTAGGTGCCTTGCGCTTAGTTACAGTTTAGATAAAGTCTGTTGAGCTTCTTACAGTGCATTGCGCGGGAGGAAGGAGAGAATTGTTCATTTGGCAGTTATGCTTTCTCTCCACCCCCTTCCTTTATAAAAATTAGCAAATATACCATGGAGATATTATATTTGGGTTTTATGGTTATATGTCCTTCCATTTTTGGTTTGCCCGTTTTCCCGGGCTTTTTAGAATAACCTCCTTAGCCGTTACACTTTCTCTGGGCTCCATCTCTTACAAATTTAGCAAATTTATCCATGTGAATATTATTATATTTTCGTCTCTTACATTTATACCCTCTCATTTATTGTTGTTTGGCTTTTGTGAGGTTGCATGTGTTATATGCATCTCGCTTCGCAACAGTTTGGATAAAGTGGGGCCTACTTTTGGGCTCCACCAGACAAACATAGCCTAATTTGATTGTAAAATAGAATGTGAGATTTTACCCATACCTCAAATTTTAGATAATATTAATAAGAAAATTTTGCATTTGAATTTTAACTCAATACAAAAAATAATTTATGAAGTTTAAGAATTGTGGAAAGAGTTGATTGAAATTAACTAAAAGAGAAGAGTGGAATGTCGCATAAGTCGTGAGAAGAAGAGAGAGAGAGAAAGAGAGAGAGGGAGAAGAGGATAGAATTACAAGCGATAATATATAGATTAATGCATTTATATCATTCGTTTTGTGCATTTATTCCTATAAATATGATCATAAATATATGTTATCATGGTTTAAAATGATCAAGATGATAATCTTTAAGTTTGAAAGGATATTTTTCATTTTTTATGATTTAATAATATTTTATTGGAAATTTATAACATTGATTTATTTTATTAGGAAAATAACTTATTAAATCATAAATTAAAATTTCCATTTAAAATGTGATAATTAACATGAAATATATTATGAAGGAATGTTATCATGGTTTTAAATTTAGTATTAAGAGGGAGCACAGATTTTTATGGAGTTTATCAGATTTTTGGAGGATTTTAGAAGTTAAAATTGATTTTTAAATGTACTTTCATTTAAAATAAATATTTTTGTATTTAAGAAGAATTTATATAATTGCACCATGTGACACGATCACAGCCATCAGTAGGAGAGAGAGAGTAAGTCTCTCTCCCTCTCTCTCTTCCACAAGCCCGTGGACAAACGAAAATTTCTTCCTACGTAACTCCTTTCACGACTCCACTCTTCTCTCTTCTTCCATCAAGCTCCTCTCTCCTACTCATCTCGCGCGTGCCTGCACAAAAGAAATTTTCTAACACAGCGAGAGAAGTTCTTCTTCCAGGCTCCTCTCTCCTCCTCATCTTGGGTGCTTGTGCATGAGAGAAATTTTCTAGCGCGGTGAGAGAAGTTCTTATGCCATGATGCTCTCCTCTCTTTTCTTTCCCACTACTCTCTTCCTTTTCACTTCTTCTCCCTTTCTCTATCTCCTCTCTCTCTCTCTCTCTCTCTCTCTCTCTCTCACACACACACACACATGCGAGAGAGGGTTTCTCGTGCCACATCTCTCTGTGTCATTTCTTCTCCCTCTCCTTGTCCCCTCTTCGCCTCCACTCCTCTCCTTCTCTCTCTATCACATGCAAGCACCTTCACCTTCTCTCTCTTCTATCTCTCATCTCCATTCTCCATCTTCTCTCTTTTCTCCCTCCATATTCTTTCTCTCCTCTTATGTAGAAGTGCCTTCCTCTCCTTTCTCTTGTATACATGGTGGAGAAAATTTTTCTCCACCGCCATTTCTCTTCCCTCTCATTGCATGTCTCTCTCTTTCTCCACTTCTTCTCTCTCTCTCTCTCTCCTATCTTCCTCTTCTCATGCTTTCTTTTCTCTCTCTCATTTCCCTTCTCACTCTTGTTTGGGATCTAAGGTGGATAAGCCTTCCAAAATTTTGATTAAAATATCAAATGTAATGGAATACATTGAATTGAATATTCAAAACACCAAGGCACCAAAAATCGATAATTTTTCCGTCTAGTGTGTATAGGAAAATATACTTACATGGTTCACTTGAATGAGTTCTTAAAGTTGTTCAAGTGTCCAGCCTCTACTGATATCCATACAATTGCCAGATGATTGGATTTCCTCTTCAAAGATCATCACCAAGAGACAAAAAGAAGAAAGGAAAATTCCTACAAGCCTTGCATAGACATCTTGAGTTATTGTCGTTCCCCCCTTATTTATAGAAATTTGATTTGTGAACTTTTGACAAAAACCCTTATAATTATGTCTATATCCACCAACATCCCTAGATCTTATGTGCGGGACCCTCTAAATTTGATTATCTCACTAATTAATGACTTTATAAACCCAATAGTACCTTATTGTTCAAACTTTAATAATTATCTTCATCAATATATAGATCAATTAATTAAGGATAAATTAAATGCAATCAAGAGGTTTACTTGCTAGCCTATTGAGTGCCAAGCTACACCACGTACTCTAGGAGGTATAAAGTATATAATAACTCTTAAATAGAACTTTCTCATCATAGGTTACCATGTATATATTGATAGATATTGTGTGGCCTACAAGCCAATCACAATTTCATGTATCTTGTTTATGTTCTTGTTTATTATCATTCTGATGTGATGTTTACAATGAAGTCTATGCAATAACTAAGTGAATTATGATGAGATCATAGTACAGTGATCACTAGTCTTTGAACATATGTTCTAAATATTCTTATTCATGGGATATTCGAGAAGGACGTTGAATTATCCGGAAAGAATAACACTATTTAATCAAGCTCATATGATGAGCATTACTGATCTTATAGCCATCAGTGTGGAGACAGTAAGGATAGATAGTGGGTGCTCTTTGGAGAAAGAGCTCACTAAATTGATCCGTATGAATCCTTGAATGGTAATTATACCTAATTGTCAATCAAGTTGATTTATGTCATAGTTGTGTATGTGGTCCTTTGACTTGAGACACCGAAGACATCTTATTGATGGATGATCATGTTTTGATTATGACTTAAAAATCTCTAACCACGGGATATCTAAAACGTCATATATTGGATATGACATGAAGTCCATGAAGATGATTGTGTGATCAATATGGGATCATCTGTCCTCCGTAATTGAGGAGATTGACTCAAGGAATGAGATGCGATGAAATCCTTGGCCAAGGTACTGAAAATATCAAAGAATGAGTTCCCGATGATTTTCTAAACGCATCAGTACTAACTTGAGTGATCGATTAGGATTTGACAGTTGACTATAGCTTAAGTCATCCATGAGTCTCCTGTGAATGAAGGATTATACATAATTGGTAATCGATAAGGGAAAGGTTTCATAAGTGAGTTCTTACATACTCCATATCTCTTAGTGTACATGGTGTAGCTTGACACACAGCATGCTGGCAACTTAACCTATCGATTGAGTTAAATTGATCTTTAATTAATTAATGAAGGTTGACCAATAAAGTGTTGTTTGGTCTATAGTGTTATTAACTAGTGAGATATATGAACCTAAAGGGTCACACTCATAAGTTTTATGGATGTTGGTGGATATAGACATAATTATGAGGGTTTTATGAAAAATTTCTTACCAAATGTCTACAAATAGGGGGAGAACAACCACAACTAAAGGTGCCCATGCAAGCATTGTAGGAATTCTCTCATTTCTTCTCTTTCTCTCTTGGTGAAGAGCTTTGAAGAGGAGATCCAATCATCTGGAGATTGTGTGGATACCATTAGAAGCTAGACACTAGAATAGCTTCAAGAACTCCTTCAAGGAAACCTTGTAAGTATATTTTCTCATTCATACTGGATGATATGATCATCTGTTCTTGGTGGCTTGGTGTTTTGAATATCTGATTCAATATTTTCTGGTGCATTCGATATGTTGATCAAAATTTTAAAAGTTTATCAACATCAAAACCCAACATATACAATCTTTCATGTGCATAAGACTTAAGAGTGACTTAAGGTACAATCAACTATCAAACCCTAATAAATTATTGAACTTAGTATTGATGAATAGAGGAAATCATTGAGAACTCTTTTGATATGTTCACTACTTTGGTCAATGATTTCATCTTATATCATTCCTTGAGTCAATTTCTTCAAATATCAAGGACAAATGATTCCATATAGACCACATAATTATCTTCAAGGACTTCATGACATGTCCAATGTATGATGTTTTGGAGGTGCCATAATTGGGGATTTAAAATTCACAATCAACCCACAATATGTCTTTGGTGTCTCAAGTCAAAGGACAAAATATATAATAGTTAGGGTTCTCCAATTTTGGTGTTGGTACTAGTTTTTTTCCTGAGAATCTAAACCTATACCTAACTTTAGTTTAGTATCAATGGCAATGTTTGTTGGTATCATTTTGGTTAGACCTATATTTTTAGCAGTGTGTCATTTGAACTAAACATAAATTATACAAGATTTTTGTGACACCACAATCTACATATATATAAATGCATGTTTCACAAACGAATGATAAAATACTAACACTTCCTATAACATATATACAACACATCAAGAATTTAAGATAAAAGTCTTAAATAGGTAAAGTTCAACCATTAAAATTATTCGTACAAATAATAGAGTTTTAGGAAATCATCTCTCATGAGTCTCATTAGCAAAATCAATCTCTCTCCCCCATTGAAATGCAAAGGACTAGTATTTCGCAAAAAAAATGGAAGAAAAGAGCCAATATTCTTAATCAAATAGCTTCGAGGCCTAAAGATCAAGCCAAGTCAATTGCAAATTAATAAATCCAAAATTTTTATTCAATCAATCAATGACTTTTAAACAACCACAATGCATAGACATGAGTATTAATATTTGATAAAGTGATTTTGTGCGGTCGTTGAATACACACAATTTTATGTCCAAACAAGTTCCAAACTCACCAATTTAAAGTTATGATGACAAATTAAAGAGTATATCGATGAATAAGGGTCGAATCCACAGAGACATAAGAGAAATTATGAGATATATTTAAAATTTGATCAAATCAAATAATGAATTGAGGTGAGAAATTATGGATTTTATTATATTAAGACAGATTACTCTAATACGAATCCACTGAATCAAAAATCACTGAATTTGGATTGGAATTCACAGAGAAATCGAGATTTGAAATTGACAAAGAAATTCAATCGCGAAATAGATAAAAACCAAAACTAAAACTAAAATTAAACTAATATATGATTCAAAAAGTAAATCTAATGCTATATAAAGATTAATTAAGATAAAAACACTCAACCTAACTCGAAGTCATGCTCAAAATGATAGAATTAATTGCTGGATTCAAGGCTTTTCATTCCGCGATTTTGAAAACAAAGTTTGGCATTCAAGATGTGATTTCTTCCAATTCTCTCAACCAATTCTTGATTTCAAACACTCCTCGAATGTGGAAATAAGTTTAGAATAGAAAGAATTCAAGAGATTCTCAGATTGTGGTGTCTAAACAGTTCGATAGTCGTGGCAAATAAGCTGAAAGTAGTTGAACAAGTTTGCTCGAAAAATCCAAGAATAGATTTTCGTGTTGAAGAACAATTTAATTTATAGTCAATTTTGGGCGTAATCATCAGATGTGTCGTTTCATCTTCGATCAACGGCTCAAATTAAAAGTCGTTTGGCAAATCAACGTCCTTAAGTTGAGTCCGTCTGATCTATGATGAAGCGTCCAGATTTTGCCACGTCGTGCATGAAGAAGAGGCATTGTTTGATGCTTTCAGTTCGATCTTCATCAGACAATCACGATGATTCCACGTGTCCATCAGGCGCATTTAATCTTGATTGTTATAACTCTCCAGATGAACGGCTGATATTAAATTGCCTTAAATCGAATTGTCGCCTAATCAAATGCTGACACGTACACCCGCGAGAAAGTGATATACGACGAACGCGATTTAACTGCACGATTGGACTTCTCTCATTGCGCCACGTTACCTGTAACTAAACACAAACATAAATAGTCTCACATGGAATAAATTAAGAAATTTAATCGCATATATAAGATACGATATATTAAAGGGTTAGCGTAAAGTCCTTAACCCACTAATCACTCTCACGCATCACCACGTGGCGACGCTCCACCACGTCGGCACGCGATTTTTTTAAATTTTTTTATCATTTTCTTCTTCTTTAAAAATAAAAAATAATTTTAAAGAAATTCAGAAAAATTTCAGAAAACTTCTTAAAAGTGGAAAGTTCATAACTTTTAAAATACAACTCCAAATTAATCCAAATTTATTTTGTTGGATCACAAATTGAATTATCTATAATATAAAAACTCAAAATATTTAAATAACAAGAGAAATAATTTTAATTCAAAAAATATGCTCATTCATCTCGGAAAATAAATTTAGAAAAAATACATTAGTGTAAATAAAAATATTTTCTCTTATCATTAAATCATGAGAATATAATTATGATTTCAAATATAAATAGGAATACATTATATTATTAGAATTATGCATAATTATCCCCAAAATGATACAATTTTAGATCATAACCTAAAATTACATAGAATGATAGAAATGCTCTCAAAATATGATAACACGCATACAAATAGTATATTTAATGCCTTAATTTGCATCAATAATCATGTAAATCCACATTCAAATTGCATGTTATCACTCCCCCTTTCCCCCAACTTGAATAATTTCTAGTCTCTTAACAATTTACTTTATAATCTCTCTAGAAAGTCATTTCATCCTTTGATCTTGCAACTAAAGAAGTAAAGTGTATGAATGTGTGATTACTCTTCCTCATAGTGTGGACCATGGTGATCTAGATTCTATGACTAGGTTGACTTCATCAGAGCATTTTAGGGTAGTGCTCATCAGCTAATACTTGAGTCAATACTCAATTATAATCGAGGTGAGCATATATAAGGTTTGATGCTATGGGAATGAAAAGATTCACACACTCTCATGAGCAGATGTAATTTCTCACCTCTCTAATTAAGTACATCACTCCACTCATTTTGGAGGGTACTTAGCGCAATAAAATTCCTTTCAACTCGTCTTCCTCCTATAAAGAGTACATTTTCAAAGGGATTTCCTATCTTTGGGATGCATCATTATGAGGTGGCTGAAAGAATAAAAAGACACTATATCTAAAAGAATGACGTGATTATAAGTAAATATACATCTAAACAAGATGGATTTAAAAACAAAGAAGGTACATGATAACATGTTAATTAAACATGATAATACATGATTATTTATGCATATTAAGGCATAAAAGATTCCATTCCTATGCATGTTATCATATTTATAAGTGTTTATCTATTATTCCATGAAAAAGTCATTATAATCTCAAAATACATTAGGGTTAATTATAATAAATTAAAGATAAATAATTTCATAACCCATATTTTCTTGAGATTATAATTAGTTTTTAATGTTAAATAATGAGAGAAATCGTTTTATATACACTCATATAATTTTATAAGTTTTAAAATCTTAAAGAAATGAGTGTATTTTTTAAATAGAAATTAAATCTCTTGTTATTTATTAAATTTGACTTTTTAGAATGATATATAATTTAATTTCTGATTAAATGAAAGAAATTTGGATTAATTTGGAGTTATATTTTGAAAGTTATGAATTTTCTAAATTTTAGGAATTTTTTGGATTATTTCTGAATTTTTCTGAATTTTTCAAGATTTTTTGGAATTAAAAATTGATTTTTCGAATTTAAAATCAATTTTTTGTATTATTATTAGCGCGAGGTGATGTGGCGCAATCTAGAGTGTCTGATCAATCGCGATCGATGATCAAAGGCGGGATGTGACATGACGCAATGTGGGATGTCCGATCGCGCTATTAAATCGTGATCGTCGATCTTCACTTAAGGCGTGGGGTATGTGGCGTGATCTGATTCGTCAACGAATCATTTTAATCTCAGTCGTTGATCAAAAGGAGTTATAACGGTTGAGAGTAAAACCGACGAAAAACGCATCTGAGCATCTGATTAAGATCCAATGGCAGACGTTACATGCGTTATTTATAACTCCCACAACGTGGCTTTATCTCGGCGGTCGATTGAAGATCCAACAGCCACGACTCAATCGTAACGATTCGGATCCGATGCGTTTTATCAGAGCCGTTGATCGCAAATAAAATGCCGATCGGACGGTTACGCCCAAATTAACCCATAAATTGAGATGTTCTTAAAAGTGATTAAGAGTGAGATTTTGATGATCTACGAGGAAGAAATCGATGCTTGAACTCCACGATCGCGTTTTTACGAATTTGGATGAATAGCCTTGATTCTGGCGAGTAATTGGATCAATTCGAGTGCAATCTTAGGTTAGGGATCGTGCTTCATCCTAATCTATCTTCATATAGCTTTAGATTTCATTTTAGAATCATAATTTGAGTAAATTTCATTCTTAATTTTGGTTTTTCATGATTTTCATTTTCAATTATTTCTCTTCTGTTCATTTGATGATTTCTCCATGAAATCAAATCCAAATTCAGTATTTTTTATTTCGTGGATTCGTCTTCGAGTCCTCTTTCCAAAAATATTAAATTGCCTAATTTCTATCACCATTTCATCATCTGATTTGATCAAATTCGAAGGGATCTTCCAAAATTATATTAATTCCCTTTGGATTCGACCCTTATTTACCAATATACCCCTCAATTCGTGATTTAATTTTAAAATTGGTGAGTTTGTATATTATTTTAACTCTTGACCATATGTTTTCAATGACCTCGCGGTCTCAATTTTTCAGTACCACTGATGTTAATGAGGTGAGAAATTATCTTAATTCAATTGGGTTGAATTGATCTTTGATTAATTAATCTATATGTTGATGTGGATAATGAATTAAAGTTGACGAATAGGGTGTTATTTGGCTTATCAAGTTATTAACTACTAAGATATATGAACATAGAGGGGCACACACATAAGAACTATGGATGTTGGTAGATATAGATATAATTATGAAGGTTTTATGAAAAATTAAGATATCAAATGTCTATAAATAGGGGGATAATGACTACAACTCAAGGTGTCCATACAAGCCTCGTGAGAATTCTCTCATTTCTTCTCTTTCTCTCTTGGTGAAGAACTTTGAAGAAGAGATCTAACCATCTGGAGGTCATGAAGATACCGCTAGAAGCTAGACACTTACATAGCTTCAAAAACTCTATCAAGCGAACCCTATATGTATGTTTTCTCATACGTACTAGATGACGGGTGACGAAGCGAATCTACGAGGTCGTTGAAAACACGTGGACACTAACGAAACGATGGATGCGGTCATTGAAACACAGGATCGTCTATCAAATAAAATTTATAATTCCGAACTCACGATGATTTAAAGAATATGAAATCAAGTACAGTGATGAGATCGGGTCAAACCATATAGAGTATGATTGACTTTTACCAAAAGAGTTGACTTGGTCAAACTTAAGTCTAATTAGGGGTTTTAAGAAATAAAAATGATATATTATCAATGGAAATAGTACTAATATACGAGAGAAGACATTTTAAGAATTTTAAAATATATTTGGAGAAGAAAAGTCAAAAGTCAAGGTCAAAGCATTCACTTTGACTAGACTTTAACTTTATGTAAAATCAGAGAGTAAAAAGGTAAGAAAATATTACAAAAAATAGATTTTTAGAAACTAGAGAGAAAAAAGAGAACTTTGATATAAAAATTGTGATTTTTAGAGAAAAATTGGATTCAATGTGATTTTTCCAAAATTAATAAATAGAAAATCACCAAAATAAAAGTTTCGGTCAAAATCCTTAAATTGATTGATCAAATGATATCCAAATTTAGCAAATCACCTATGAGTAGAAAGCTTACGATCAGAGGATTCCAAAAAAAAGGCAAAATTGACAAATTTCACGTTATATATTTTTAATAATTATCCTCGAAAGTCAATGCCCAAATTCAGATTGATTTTGAACATTGCTTGGTCAAAAGACAAATCGAAAGGTCAAATCTTGATGAAAATTCATGAATCAAATATCCACGAAAAGCTTATTGAACAAGGAATTGTATTAAAATTTATTTTTTAATTGGACTTAAAATTAGAGAGAAATCCTTGTTCAGAAAAAAGCAAAATTTTGCTACTAAATTTGGGCGAAAAGATGAAAATTCTGATTCCTTAACTCTAATTACCTATCTAAATCTAATCTAAACTATCTAAAATGCAAGGATTACGAATGAATCATACTGCTAACCCAATTGACGTGAAGATTGAGCCTCACATTTTTTTGATTGTTGAGAATTTCTCGGATTCCTTCTTCGTCGTGATTTCGGCGTTTAAGGGGCAATTTCCAAAAATTTTCTCATAATGTTCATGATTAAATTGTCTCAATCAATGCACAATTGAGTCTCAAACGCAAGAGAATCACGAAGAACTCAAGATCTTCCTCCAAAAATGCTTAATTTCACGCTTAATGAAGAGTTAGATGTCTGCAAGAGATTACATTGATTTATAGAATATTTAATCACTTGATATCTGGACCGTTATTTTGCTTGAGCTTGAACAAGCACGATGAAGCCACGTCGTGCGCATGCAGTGGGCCACAATTCCCATGACATGGGCTCCATTTCTCCTTAGTTTCCGTCAGTTGATCTTCATTGGAGCGTCCACAAGCAGCCGCGTGTCGCTCTGTCATTCCTCGATTGCGATTTTAAATCGTAGCCGTTATATCTCACTGATGAGATTGATGGCTAAGGATATTTCACATGCTTTGATTGTGATTTGGTGGACCGAGATCCACCAAATCAATGTGCTCTTATTCACTTACTTTGATCCCACACTCCACACGGTGCCACATTGCTTGCGAAAAATCAGAAAATCATTAGTCCCCAGGAAAGAAAAGGAAGGAAAATCGCGCCTTAATAAGGGCAAACGCCCTTATTGCCTTGCGTCACCCACTAGGCCTAGTATGCCCCCCCCCTTTATCTCTCCTGGGCCCACTACACTCGTAGGCCCAATAAGCTTAGTCCGCTTGTCCTTAGATTGTGCGCCACATAGGCGCCCACATTGGTCTGTGTCAGCCAAGGTGGCACCGCCACGTGTCCGTGTCGCGCCACGTCAGCTCCACGCGAGTCACACACTTAATAAACCCCTTTTTGCGAATTTTTATTTCTAGAAATTCTTAAAAAATTACTGAAAAATCAAAATAAAATCTATAAAAATATATAAACCTAAAAAATTCATAAATTTCAATTTAAAATGCCTTTTTAACTCAAAATTTCTCCATTGGATCACAATTTTCTTTTTTTTAATCTCATGCCACCTGAAATATAAATTTTAACAAGAAAATATGAATTCAAAATAATATTAAGTCAAACCCTTAAAGTTGACCTATGATTCATCCCATCAGTCCCTTCTTCTAATCTCTTCTTTTAATTATCTACTAAAGTCAAAATAAAATCAAGGAAAATGGTTAATTTCAAGTTGTTTGACCTTGAAAAAGGTCAAACATTGATAAAGCACATAATTAACCTTAAAGAATGCAAAAAATGTGGACTATAGTAAAATGACATACCAATGGTTAAATTTTTATTAAACTATGATATCATGCATCATAATAACATAAAATAAGCATTAATATCAGTTAAATATGATAATATTTCAAGTTAAATATGCATGTTATCAAACACGTGTCAAAACATTTACCAAAGTCACTAATTTATGGAAATAATCATGAATTAAATAGTATAGAGATGAATAAGAGTCGAATCCACAGAGAGTTAATGTATTTTTAATGAAATGAGGTGAGAAATTAGGGATTTTGATAAATTTTAAAAAGAGAACTTAAATAGGAATCCATGGCATCGAAAATCACTCGATTTGGTTCAAGATTCGTGGAGAAATCAAAGATCACAAATTAGATAGAAAATCGTTAGAGAAGAGATAGAAATCTAAAATAAAATCTAAAATTAACCTAATCTACGATTCTAAATTATAATGTAATGATATAGGACAAAATATTAGGAGGAGAACATATAATCTAACCCAAGATAGAAATCGAAATGATCCAATTAATCCCCGGATTAAAGGCTTTTCATTCCGCGATTTCGAAGATGATTGTCGGCATTCAAGAGGCGAATTGTTCATATTATTTTGATGAAATCTCACTTTCAATCACTCCTTGGACGCGTAAATGAGTCTAGAAGAAGAAGAAAGTGAGAGATTCAAGGATGGCGGTGTCTTGATAGATCAATTACTCAAAAAAATCTAAGAATTTATTTTCCGTTGAAGAACATTTGTATAACTAAAAATTTTCGACAAATTTGGGCGTAATCGTCGGATTTGCCGTTTCATCTTCAATCAATGGCTCTGATGAAATGTTTGGATATGAATCGTTACAATTAAGTCGTGTATGTTCTATCAAAGATGAATTGTTGAGATTTCACCATGTCATGCTTGAAGAAGTAACGTTAGAAAATGCCCACTGTCTGATCTTGATCTAATGCTCTAGATGCGTTTTGGACGGTTTTAATATCAGCCGTTATAACTCTTAGATGAACGGCTGAATTTAAATCATTTTATAACGATTCACTGACGAACTAGAGTGCACCACGTAACCCCCTCACTTAAGTGATGATTGGCTCTCGCGATTAAATCGCATGATCGAACGCTCCGCATGCCGCCACGTCACCTGTGCATAAAACATAAGCAAATAGTCCCACATGACATAAATTATTGAAATCTGACGGGTATATAACTAGTACGCGATTAATCAGATAGCAAAAATTGTGAAAAGGGTGCTTTCTCATTAATCACATACACACGTGCGCACACGCGCACACTCGCACACATATACACATTGTGTGACACGTGGCATTCTCATATGTCGCCACGTGGCTCCGCAAAATTTTTTGCACTACGTCAACTGTCACGTTATCACGTGATCATAAAATTCTTTTTTATTCATTTTAATTCAAAATAAAACTAATTAAATTCATAAAAAATTCAAAAAAATTCAAAAAAAATCTCTAAAAATTAGAAAATTCATAAATTTCAAATTAATCCAAAATTGTCTTGTTTGATCAGAAATTAAATAATCCATCATTTTAAAAATTTCAAATTTAATAAATGAAAAGAGAATGAATTTTTATTTAAAAAATATACTCATTTCTCTTATAAATTAGATAAATAAATGAGTACATAAAAAAGTATTTTCTCTTATTATTTAACATTGAAACTCAACTATAATCTCAAATATAGATGTGAATAATCTGCTCTAAAATCTATTCCTTAAAGATGCATAATTATCCCTAAAATAGTACATTTTGATATTATAACTTAAAATTGCATGAAATGATAGATATGCACTCAAAATGATAACATGCATAAGAGTAGAATGTTTTGTCTTAATTTGTACTAATAATCGTATAATTTCATGTAATCAATAGGATTATCTTTTCTCGGGTCCTCAATATTTTCAATAGTCAATTAAATGTATTTCACTACATTCAATGTTTTGATCAAAATTTTGGAAGACTTGTAGAAAATCTAACATCAATAAGGTTTATTCATGTCATGGTGTGTATTTTTTCCCTTGACTTGAGACACTAAAGATCTCTTGTGGATGGATGATGATATTTTGATTTTGACTTACAAATCCCTTGCCGTGAGATCTCTAAAATGTCATACATTGAATATGACATGAAGTCCTCAAATATGATTATGTTGTCAAGATGAGATCGTCTACCCTAGATATTTGAGGAGATTGATTTAAGGAATGAAATTTTGATCTAAGTAGTAGAAATATCATAGGAGTTCATAATATTTTCCTCCATGTATGTGTACTAACTTTAGCAACTGATTAGGATTTTATAGTTGACCTAAATTATTCATGAGTCTTACATCGACGAAGGATTATACATACAAGGTAACTGATGATGACAAGGTTCCATACAAGAGTTCTTATATTCTTCATATCTCCTAGAGTACATGATGTAACTTGTCACTCAACAGACTAGCTACTCAACCTATCGGCTAGGTTAAATTGATCCTTAATTAATTGATTTACTTATATGTCAATATAGATACTTAATAAAGGTTAACCAATGCAGTATTATGGGACTATAGAGTTATTCAGTATTGAGATATGTAAACCTAGAGGGTGATGGTAACGATTTATGCGAACGTTGAAACACACGATCGTCGGTCAAAAAAAAAAATATAATTCTGAACTCTCAAAGATTTAAAATATGAAATCAAGTAGAGTGAAAAGATCTGGTCTAACTACAGAGAACACGGTTGACTTATATCAAAGAGTTGACTTGGTCAAAATTAGGTCTAATTAAGGTTTTTAAGAAATGAAAGTGATATGTTATTGATGGAAATGATATTAATATATAAGAGAAGATATTTTAAGAATTTAAAAGATATATTCGAAGAAGAAAAGTCAAAATTCAAGGTCAAAGCATTGAATTTGACTATACTTTGACTTTTTGTCAAAGCAGAAAGGAGAGAGATGAGAAAATATTACGAAAATTCTATTTTCAGAAACTAGAGAGAAAATGGAGAATTTTGATATAAAATATGTGATTTTTAGAGAAGAATTGGATTTACTATGAATTATTGAAAATCAATAATCAGAAAAATCCCAAAATGAAGATCTCAATTAAAATCATGAAATTGACTATCTAAATGATATCCAAATCTTGAAATTCATATGAATGGAAAGCTTAAGAACATAGAATTCCAAAGAGACCAAAATTGTCGAATTTTACCTTTTAAATTAAGAGTAATTGACCCCGCAAGTCAACGCCCAAATTCGCATTGAAAATGAACAGTTGTTGGTTAAACATCAAATGTCGATGAAATTTTACGAATAAGATATACACGGAAAGCTAATGAAACAAGGAATCCAATAAAATCAAAATCAAATGATTTGGAATTAAGATCAATGAGAAATCCTTGTTTGAAAATCAGCAAAATTCCACACTCAAATTTGGGTGAAAAGATGAAAATTCTTATTTCTAAACTCTAATTACCTATATAAATCTAATCTAAACTACATAAATTGCAAGGATTACGAAGAAATCACACTACTAACCCGATTGACGCGAATATTGGGCTTCAAATTGCGTAGATTGAAGAGTATTTCTTTGGTTTCTTCTTTGACATGTGCTCGGAATTCAAGGGGTGATTCTGATCGATTCTTGCAATGATTTGTGATCAATCTTGCCTTAATATGATCGCAATTGAGTCTAGAATGCAGGGGGATCACGATGAACTTAAGATTTTGCTCCAAAAATGCCTAATTTCTTCACATTTCAATCAAAAGTTCAGTTTACAAGGAGGAAGAATATCTATTTGTATAAAAATTATCGCGATAAAGGCAGTCCATCCGATTCGCTTAAGGAGATTTGAACGGTTGAAATGGCGTGAAATCGGTGGGCCACAATCCCACGACGTGGATTCTACTAGCCTTCAATTTCGGCCGTTTGATCTTCATCGGTGTATCCTTATGAAGCCACATGTCCCTCTAAGATTAGCCGAGTACGCGATTAAATCGCGACCATAGGATCTCACTTAACCGATTGGCGCTCATGAATTTAACACATGTTTTGATGGCGATCCGGTGGACCGAAGTCCACAAAATCAACGCGTGTCAATCCGCACGCTTTGATCCAATGCACCATACTCCAACACGTCACCTGCAAATCGCGATTTTTGATGGAACTTAGACCCACACAGAGAAAATATATAAGAAATGTCTAATATAAAAGGGGAAACGCTTATAAGGGATTGCGTCGCCCAAATGGGCCAAGTACCCCCCCCCCATCTAACCTGGGCCCACTATATCCATGGGCCCATCAAACGCCAGCCCAACTAAGTCCACGCATCCACATATGCGTCCACATGTAGACGTGGCCTTGTGTGGCTCAGCCACGTGTGCGTACCGCACCATGTCAGCTTCGCGAGTCCCGCGCAAATAATAAACTCTTTTTTTGCGATTTTTATAAGGAAATAAATCCAAGAAATACACGAAAAATCAAAATAAAATCCATAAAATTTTTATTAATTTCATAAATTCATATCTTCATTTATACAACTCTTTTTTGACTCAAATTTTCTCCATTGAATCACAAATTTCTTCATCTTTAATATCATGCCACCTAAAATATAAATTCATGCAAGAACATAAGGTGAATTCAAAATAATCTTAAATCAACCCTTTAGAATTCTATTTTGCTTCATTCCATCATTCTTTTCTTGAAATTTATTCCTTTAATCATCTACTAAAGTCAAAATAAATCAAGGAAAGTGGTTAATTTCCAATTATTTAACCTTACAAAAGATCATAGATCAATAAAACACATAATTAACCCTAAATAATACAAAAATATGAACTGTAGTTAAATGGCTTACCAATGGAGAAAATTCATAAAACTATGATAACATGCATCATAATTACATAAAATAAGCATGAATATTAGTTAAATAAGAAAAGAATTTAAGTTAAATATGCATGTTATCAGAGGGTCACACACACAAGATCTACGGATGTTGGGGAATATAGACATAATTATGAGGGTTTTTATGAAAAATCCACATACCAAATGTCTATAAATAGGTGGAGAATGATCACAACTTAAAGTGTCAATGCAAGCCTTATGAGAATTCTCTTTTTTTTTCTCTTTCTCTCTTGGTGAAGAGCATTGAAGAGGAGATCCAACCATATTATGATTATGTGAATACTATTAAAGGGTGTACTTATGAATAACTTTAAAAATTCCTTCATATAAACCTTATAAGTATCTTTTTTCATACATACTAAATGATATGATCATCGATTCTTGGTACCTCAGTGTTTTGAATATATGATTCAATATATTCTGTTGTGTTCGATGATTTGATCAAAATTTGGGAAGGCTTATCGATCTTAGATCTCATTGTAATCACGAATTGATTTAACCCAATTTTTAGGTTGAGTTTTTAGCCTGTTGGGTGCCAAGCTATCTTAGAAGAAGAAAAGAGAAAAACATAAATAATTAGATATTGGTAAAAAGCCAAAGTATGATATAATCAAAGTCAAAATATCTTTAATGCTTATGTGGAAAAAATCCCACTTGGTATTGAAAATACCAAACCAAAGTAGTTTCAATATCTTCCCCATACACTAAGACAAAATTGTTTTTGTAGATGGAGCTTCAAAAGCAGCTAAGCCTAGAGGGACTTTGTGAGCATTACGTTCATGCATCACTTTCATACAAAAGGTTGGCACGGTTGATGATATCAGCCCCAATGTTGATAACAAGACCTTGACTATCAATAGTGGATTGGTTAAAATGGAGACCATTTATGTTTAAAGCCATAATACTAATACCTAAGGCAATAAACTTCATTTGATATTTTTTTATTTCTTTTTCTTTTAAAACATTGGATAGTCTGCAAGAATTGATTTAACCCAATCATTAGGTCGGGTTTTTAGCATGTTGGGTACCAAGTTACACTATGTAGTCTAGAAGATATGTAGTGTATAAGAAATTGTCTATAGAACCTTGTTGTTCTTTGATAAGTCGCCAATATTAGTGATAAAATATGCTTTGTAATGAACTTCCTATGCAATTATTTATATTTAGATGCATGTTTTATCCACATTTAACTATGAAATTGGGATTTCCATAACTTCCATACCTTGCCTTAAATTATGCAGAATTATGTATTTTTAAGAGAATTAACCCCTACTTGACTCATGGAGTCAAGTAGAGTCAATCTCATCAAGATATGTTGAAACGTTTTTAGGGTTTAGGTTCATTGACAGGAACCATAAGGTATAGATGTGGCCTTACAAGAACTTTCTTGGGAGCAGCCCAAACAAAATAAAAAGCCCATTACAGAAGAAAGTTGGAAAGCAAACAAGAGAAGAGAAAGTGGTGAAATCCCGATTGTTGGAACCCAAGAGATCCAACGGTCCATCTTACCTCTCTCTTTCCCGATTTAAACCCTTAGGGTTTCGGGAGAAGAAGCTGTCACCTTGATGCAGTCCAACCCCGTTGGGAGCTTGTGTGCAACTGGATCAGTGTCCCTCTTACCCGAGTAAGAGCCAGGAGGAAGGAGAGCGTCCAGAGCTGCTGGAGAGGAAGAGAAGAAGAGTCCCGAAGACCTTGATGGGTGTGACAAAAGGAGCTCCTATTCATTCTCTTTCTCGTCCTCTCTTTCCCCTTTTTTCTGCAAGTTATCTGGGTGGCAGATAGCCCACTTGCAGCGCTCCCGACTCCACCGGCTTCCTCCAATACTCGTCCTGCAACTCAGGTTTCAGGAGATCTCGAGGTTGGAGTTGCTGCTTCACTACTGCTGCCTGCCGGCAGCAACTTCTTTCCCATTGTTTTGTTTCTTAAAAATAGAAAAAATACTCTTCTCGTTACGATTTAACCCATCTCGATTTTTCCTTTTTTTTTTTATTTCCGTCGTCCTTGTTTTTTTTTTTTTGATTTTTTTGTTCTTCACACTCCTAGTAAATCATTGTATTGTCGCTGCTCGCTTGCATCAATTTCTGTTGCATCGGTTTTATTTTCTCCCAAGCATACATTTCTCTTCACGATAAAGTCCCTTTCGTCTCCATTGTTCTAATTTAGTCTTCTTTGATCTTCAATGCTTGTCGCATCTCAGCAGAAGTCGCACGCACTGCCGTTGCCAGATACAGCTACGCGTCTGCTCAAAACCAATCTCAAAGATCGGTTTTGAGTAAATTTTCTTGAAAACATCTCGCTTCTAAAAATTTATTTCTATTATCATTTCTGTCTTCGTGCTCACGGGAGTCTCAGCTACTCGCGTGTAGTCAAGTGTCAAGTCAAACTGGAGTTGGTAGTAGCTATTGAGTCACGAGATAGCATAAAAAATAGAAAAAATATAACCTTTCCTCGTTTGTAGGTTGTCGCTCTGCATCGTCTTCGAATTTCACTCTGTGTCCCACACATTTCCGCTTCACCGTTTCTGCAGCCGAGCCCTTGCCCAAAACCGATTGTTGAAATCGGTTTTGAGAGAAACAAATATATATATTTTTTCTCTTTCACAAACAAATTGTCTGCCTCACTTGGGAACCGCCCCTGATAGTCGTAGTTTCTCGGCCCTTATTGCAAGTATTTCTGCCGCCTATTGTCATCTTCAGGTGCGGTTCTTCCATATAACCAATTTCCGAAATCGGTTTTGAATCAAAACCGATTTCACGAAAAACCATTTTCCATTTCTCTCACCCCAACGATTTTCATTCCCGCATCACCTTGTTTTATTTTGTTTCCTTCAGTATCTCTCTCTCTTCCGTCATATCAGTCACTTCCAGTCACGGTAGGTCTCTCTTCGTGCTGACCGTTCGTATCAGCCGCCTCTCCACGCTCATCTAATTATTCCTTTCTTAATTTTATTCCTCTCTCCTCAGTAACTCTCTTCGATCGCTATATCTATCGTCTACGTATTTCACTACTAATTTATTTCTTAAATAGAGCGACAACTAATCTCTGTGTTCATCCCTCACACCGTGGCGTCTTTGGTGATTTCTCTCCCTACTTTCGGCTACTTCAAAATCCTCTCTACGCACTATTTTCTCCTTTGTTTTCTGTGTTCCTAATCTATCTCATAAGTCACGTGGAAATTAATCTTGCTTTCATTGAGAGAGTTTTAATTATTAAGTAAATTTCTAGCATATATATTTCTTTACTCTCCTTATCATTCTCAAGCTCTAGTCTTTAAGAAAAAAATCAAACACTCTCTAAAAAATTCAAAAAAAACCTTGTCTCGAATTGGAAATTCACTAGCTAATTACCTGCTCTCTGTGGATCGACCCTTGCTTGCCCTAGGCTCGTGAGGTTTATAAATGTGTTGCGTAAGCTTAAAGACTCACACGACATAACAATTCTTGAGATTGTTTCTCAATAATTATTATCACATTTTGAGCTTTTCATTCTTGATTTATCGTATACATGTAATCCTTTATTTGCCAAACCGTAATCATTCTCTCGAGTTAGTACTAATACATGGAAGAAATGGTTCATAAATACTCCTATGAGTATTAACATAGCCTTGGATAATGATTTCATGTTATCTCATTACTTGCGTTAGTTTCCTCTGTTATGAAGGGTGGAGGATCTCATCTTGACCATAGAATCATCTCGGAGGACTTTATGTCATATCCAATTTATGAAGTTTTAGCGATTTCATAACTAGAGATTCGTAAGTCATAGTCAAAATAAAATCATCCATCTATAATATATTTTTACTCTCTATAATTTAAGAACAAAATATGCAACCATGATATGAATTAGCTTAATTTTTAATCAAGTATAATACCATTATGGAATTTATACGAATCAATTTTATAAAATCTTTCTTCAAAATATCACTCACTATATATCTTTAGTGTCTTCACACCAATAGTCATAAAATCAACCATACTCGTCATATGAGTCAAATGAAATAGTTTTATTCTTTCTAGATATTTTGATGTTCTTTTAGGATATTCCTTAAATGAGAATATTTAAAACTAAATTTTGAAAAACTCGTGATTACTATATTATGATCTAGTAATAATTCACGTAATCTTTACAAATGCTTATGGACATCATTATAAGCATCACATAAGAGTAACAATGAATAAAATTTCATATCAATAAATATCTACAATCTGTATAATATCCCTTTGCCTCATGTCATCACACCTTCAATGGGAATGCATCCTAGAGGCAGTTGCACCTTGAAGTGTGGGGGTGTGGCCTTGTTCCTCAATGCCATGGGAGTGGGGTCATAGGTTGAAAACTGTTGTGCCTTAAACTTGATGGATGGTCAATGGCCACCAAAATGCCTTGAAGTTGTCAGTACCCAAGTCCCCTTGTGCATTTAGACCATTGTCATATTAGAGAAGGAGGGTGCACATAGAGGAACTGACCTTGGAATAAATATTGTGTAGCCTAGGAAATTGGAAACTAGTGGCTCAAGGCAATGAAAGCCCTGGGTAATGAGATAGTAGATGGAGGCACCGAGAGAGTGTTGGAGCGATCGAAATGATTAATCAACAAGCAGCTACAATACGAGCCATACTTTGTATTCATGTTTCCATGGGAAACCTTGTGGAATACATAATACATGGTATTGTCTAGAATAATGCGCAATAGAGGGAAACCTCCTCCATCCTAGATGATAGCTCCACGAAACCTTGTGGAGCTTTTTCTTATACCATGGGGAAAGGTGAGATGCTTGAGGAAGTTCTATATAGGGTTACTCGAGAGAAATAGATAAAGATAGCAACACGTTTTTCCATATTAGGCTTTTGTAGCATTCCTTGAAGACAATAAATGCATTTTGGATAATTCTATTAACTTAAGAAGAAAATTAACGTTAAAATCAAAATCATATCACCATATTATTTGAAATAAGAAGAAAAAACAACATGTTCATCAACACTCATGGCAGCAATCATGTCTTAGGAGTGGAAAAGAGGTATCACATGAGGTAAGATGGTATGTTCCATGTGGTGACTCGAGAATCCTTTTTCAAAGGTTTCTTTGGCTCGAGGTAAGGGGGTATGACAAGTTAGAGATAAATTTATGGCTACTTTCATCTATATTTGAATAAAGTTGAACCATATTTTTCGTTGATATTTTATGTATTTTGTTAACTCTTAATCACCCGGATCATCACTTTTGCATTGTATAAACACATCTGCCAAGAGATAATTTCCATTGACAATCGTCATTACAAAGTTCCCCTTGGTTCTTTAGTATTTCCCTACTGAAACCCATGAACGGAACACCCAGTGTAAGTGATAACATGCTAATTAGACATGATAATACATGATTATTTATGCATATTAAGGCATATGAGATTTCATTCATATGCATGTTATCATATTTTTTAGTGTTTATCTATCATTCTATAAAAAAATCATTATAATCTCAAAATACATTAATTTAGGGTTAATTATGATGAATTAAAGATAAATAATTTCATAACCCATCTTTACTTGAGATTATAATTAGTTTTTTCAGGTTAAATAATGAGAGAAATCATTTTATATACACTCATATAGTTTTCTAAGTTTTAAAATCTTAAGGAAATGAGTGTATTTTTTATATGGAAATTAAATCTCTTGTTATTTATTAAATTTGACTTTTTAGAATGATAGATAATTTAATTTCTAATCCAATGAAATAAACTTGGATTAATTTGGAGTTGTATTTTGAAAGTTATGAATTTTCTAATTTTTATAAAATTTTTTTCAGATTTTTCCTGAATTTTTTTGAATTAAAAATTGAATTTTCCAATTAAAATTGATTTTATAAGTGCACATGTGACGTGGCACAATTTGGAGCGTGTGATCGCGTGTTTAATCGTGACCGTTGATTGTCATTTAAAGGCAGGGGTACGTGGCGTACTCTGATTCGTCGGTGAATTATTTTTAAAACGATTTAATCTCAGCTGTTGATTTGAAAAGTTATAATGGCTGAGATTAAAATTGATGAAAACTTATATGAGCGTCAAATCAAGATCGAACATCGGGCGTTTGATGCGTTACTTATAACGCCCGCGACGTGGCGGAATCTTGGCAGTCCATCGGAGATCCAACAACCATAATTTAATCGTAACAATTCGCATCTGTGCGTTTCATTAGAGCCGTTGATCGAAGATTAATTGACGATCAGACATTTACGCTCAATTCTCCCTATAAATTGATATGTTCTTTAACATTGTAAAGCATTCTAGGGAAATTCGAGTAACTGAACTGTTTAGACACCAAATCCCTTGAATCTCTTGCTTACAATCGCTTCTAGACTCATTTTTCCGTCGACAGAGTGCTTAAGAGTGAGATTTCGTTAAGAGAAGAGGAAGAAATCAATGCTTGAACATCAACGATCGTGTTTTCGAATTCGATATGAAAAGCCGTGATTCCGGCAAGTAATTGGATCAATTCGAGTGCAATCTTGGGTTTGGGATACTATTTCATCCTATTCTTCCTTCGTATAGCTTTAGATTTCATTTTCGAATCATAATTTGAGTCAACTTCATTTTCAATTTTGGTTTTTCGCGATTTTATTTTTCAAAAATTTCTCTCTTGTTCATTCAATGTTTTCTCCGCGAATCTTGATCCAAATTCATTGATTTTTTATTCTGTGGATTCGTCTTCGCGTATTCTTTCCAAAAATATCCCTAATTTCTTTTCACATTTTATCATCCGATTTGATCAAATTCGAAAAGATCATCAGAAATTACCCTAATTCTCCGTGGATTCAACCCTTATTCACCACAATACCCCTCAATTCGTGTTAATTTCTTTAAATTAGTGAGTTTAATATTAATTTTGACTCTTGACCGTGTGTTTTCACCGACCTCACGGTCTTGATTCGTCAGTAAGCCAACTAAAAGAGAAGGTAAATCCGTTATCATCTTCGGAAAAGAGACCCCCTAAGCTATCAACTTTTGAGTCAACTATTACATGCTTGAATTCTCCCCAAATTGGTTAAACTTTAAATAAAATCAGCACTCCAAATTACTCCGCTTTTTGTTGAAAGGGTGTGATCAACTGATCATTCCTCCAATGTTATCTGCTGAGAGAGATCTCAAAGAGCTCCAAGTCTTCCCACTTAACCGAGAAAGGCCCCCGACTGTATTCATAATAACCAGCTCTGGGAGAAGGCTCGAGTAGCAAAGGAGAGGAAAGAGAAACCCCTTCAGGGCGATTGGAGTAACTGAAGGGACGTTCACCGAGGTTGACTGACACCCAAACGTCAGCATTGGCGGCTATGGCGGGGAAGAGAGAGTGAGAGAAAGCTTCTGAGGTGCAGCGGACGACGTGGACTAAAGAAGAGTCTACTGTGAAGAAGACGGTTTTCTTGTTGGGGTCAAAACCGCAGCCTATCGTCATGTGCACCTCTCCCCATCTCGTCTTCTCTGACTTTGGTGCCAGATTGATGCCTGCGCTTGATCGAAGAACAAGGGAGATTAGATTGAGTAGTGACGTTTGGATTTTTGATCTGCTAAAATCATGATATGGGGGACAAAAATGATGAAGAGAGAGAGGGTGGACGGGAGTTCTTTCAAGCATATAAATCTTTGACTAAGGGACCGGAAGATTTGTAAGATCCGGAACTTTTGACGTTTTGGTCTGTTAAAATGATCATGTGAGAAAGTGCCCAGATTGATGAACGAGATGATGGGATAGAGGAGAGACAAAGGGAGAGAAAGAAATTCTGTTCTCAAGCCCTCGAATTCTCCGACTCGAGACCACACTAATGTCTGCGATTTATCCCAGAAAAGGAGGACTTTCGAAAGAAAATGGGATTTTGGGAGTTTTGATTCCTGATTATGAGAATATGGGCAGAGCCCAGATTGATGAACGTGAAGATAGGATAGAGAATTAAAGAAGAGAGCGAATGGACGTCTGCTCTTAAACCCTAGAATTATCCGACTCTCAAACCAGATAACTTCTGCACTTAAATCAGAAAAAAATGAAAGATTTGATAGAGTAGTGAAGTTGGGGGGGTTTGATCCATGAATTAATAAAATATGAGCAGAAAACAAGAGTTCATTTGAAAAAAAACGCTAGAATTCATCTATGTAATAACCAATATATTATATTACTTGAATTGATTTAGGGGAGATTATCAATTACCGTCGAGGTTGAGACGGCCAGTTGAGTCGAATCCGATAGAACCGGGATAGCTGCCAGGTGCACAATTCGATAATCCTTCTTCGTTAGTGAGCCCAACGCAGAAGAATACTTCTTCTTCTTCTTCTTCTTCTTTCCTGCTATCTTTTTTCCCATTCTGTTGCAGGTATTCAAGAGTTATCTCGAAATACGCGTCGGAGAGTTGAGGCCCAGGAATAGAAATATTTAACTTCGCTAGACTACACTTGGCGCCACGTGGATGGATTCTGAGAGTGTGGTTGAGAATGGTGGAGTAGGAGTTAGTCGGAGAATTGAGAGTTGGGAGAAGAGTCCAGGTAAAGCTTGGGTCGTGGAGGTTGGAGTGGCGGAGAAGAGAGCGGGATTGCTGGAGAGAGAGTCTGTTCGGTGATTCTGATTGGAGGGGAGGAGCGGAGGGTTTTTGGCGGCGGCGGCGGCGGTGGAAGAGGATGACGGCGAGAAGGAGGAAGGGGGCGGCGACAGAGAGGGATATGATGACCGTTTTCCATGATTGCATCCTTTGGAGAGAGATAGAGAGAGGGAAGGGGAAGATGTTGAGAGTGAAGAGAGAAGGGAGCGAGACAGAGGGAAGGACGGGAAGTGGGCAGGATGAGAAGGGGGGACGGCGAAGCCGGGAACGGGTCCAAGAGGGGGGCGGAGTGGGGAGACTCGCCTACGCCGAATTCAAAGGTAGACGGTTGATTGAGACCGCCGTTGACAAAAGCTAAAAAGTCGGACGTTGACTCCCAAAAATTTTCCCCACGAAGGATATTTAATCAGATATTTTATACTAGGCTGCTGAAAAAGATATCCAAAAAAATTAAAAATATCAAATTTTTCATAATGCCCTGGCTTGCCAAATGAGGCAAAAGTCAAAATTTTCAAGTTCATGATGTCAACATTCTCCTTGAAAACATAACTAGATTAACATCACATCTTCTTGGCCATAAACATGAAGATTGAACGGCCCAGATTAAAGGTCCATCTCTACCTAGAAAATCAGATCCCTCCTCAATGAATCCTTGTTTGTAGATCTTGTGGGACCCACGACAAACCCATACTAGATCTCGCCATGACCCAAACACTTATTGGGCTTTCTTGTCGACCCATTAAGGGTAAGTATCGGTCCTGCATCGTTTTGGCCATGTCTTGCTCATTTTAACTCTAATTATGTAACAAAAGCCACAAGATCAACAAAAAAAAAGTTCAATAAATGCAATAATGAGTGATTTACTCTTATCAATGGATCTTATTCTTATCATAGGTGACAATGGTTTTTCCATTATGATGTTGGTAGTGATAGATCCATTGACTCCGCCAGTTTTGCTCGTTGCAACAAATCCCGACAATCCCTCTGTGACAATCAAAACAGTCTCACTATTAACTTTGATGGCACCAATTACTTGTTGCCATCAGTAATTGAATTTTAAAAAATTTCTTCAAATTCATGGCAAACTCTCCTTCATTACCGATGATCAACTACTTGGCATCATTTTGAAGAATGCCAATATCTCTAGCTCTCTATATCTAAGGGCTACATAGTTCATTAAAATTAGTGGGAGTAAATCTTACTAAATTGAAAATCTTATGAGCTTATCCTGTATTTCCTCATGGGAAACAAATGTTGCTGAGTGGCCCACTCCGTAACATATTGGAAGCAAACCGTTTGATGGTCCCCAACTTCACTAATTGTTTTAGGAACGTGAAGCTATCCTCATGTCTAAGAAAACTGCCTTTGTTCTTGAGAGTGATGATCCTATTGGGACAACATTGGATGCCCTTGTAGAGGAGATCATGAAGTACCAAAAATGGCAAGAGGATTCTACTATGTGTTTAATATGATGGAAATAGCATAGGGGAGCCTTCATAAGGAAAAACCCTAGTTCTTGTGATGGGACCAACAAGAAGAGGAAGGTGCCCCATCTCTATTTACTTCCACTAGTTCCTGTGATGAAACTCATGATTTCCTCAAGAGAATAATTTTATTTGGATGATTGTAATTATATTCCTAGAATAATAAATAACAATAATCAGAAGAGGAAAAACCCTAGTTCTTGTGATGAAACTCAGGATTCCCTTGAGAAAATAATTTTATTTGGATAATTGTAATTATGTTTCTAGAATAATAAATAAAAACATCTCTATTTCTTGTTTAGACAGAATTGGATAATAGTTTACTGTTGCAAACAAAAGTTGTTCAATTGATTTTGGGAATAAATTGGTTGCCTCGATGTCTTTGGTCAATGGTTTTTATCTTTTAGATGTTTTGGATTATGATCTCCATATTGATGTAACTCTTATGAAGAGCCAAAATTGTGTGAACAAGACCTATTTGTGGAACTATTTGTTCGAGGATACTAACAATAATAGAATATATATTTTTATAATGAAGAATATCAAATTAAATTTGATTTTAAATTATTTGTGACTTGGGAGTCTTTCCTTATGATTAAATTACCCACACATCCATTTATTACACATGGATAACATGCCAAGAACATATAGGATGACATATATTGATGTATGAGGCCCCTTGCCCACATAAGCTAGGGGTGGATACTCTTCATTAGTTTTGGAAATGAATTTTCTTGATTTGGATCGGTGCACTTAATGTAAACACAATCTAAAGATTTATGAGAAATTTTAGTTTAAAAAGGAGGTTGAGAAACAAACTAGAAAATTTATTAAAACTCTTTGATCTTATTGTAGTGGTGAAATTGAGAAAAACGTTTGCACAATTGATGACAGATTATGTCCTCCTTAATGGATATGGTTTGATCCATGAATAATTTTTATAGATTACCAATGTTACTTTACAAATATCTATTGAACATGTTGCATAGAAAATGCCATAATAATCCATATGAATCATGGAAAGATAAACCCCCAGACTTTAAGCATGCTAAAGTATGGGGATTTCTAGCCATGGTCAAGAGGGCGGAAAAATAAATATAGTTTTCTAGATATCTAAAAGAGACTTTTGGATACTAATTTTATCATTTTAAGGGAAAAAAGGTGTTTGTCTCTATAAGGGCTAACTTCTTGGAGGATGAGCAGCTTCTAAAAGAAGACTATGGGAATAAGGTAGCTCTAAGAGTTCTAAATGAGAAATCAATTTCTGCATTTGTCCAGGTACACCCACAAGAGCAACATAGGTCAAGAAGAGTGCCTAGATTACATTATTGATAAGTTGGACACACTCATGCACGTGAAATTTAAACTCTCAACTTTGAATATGGTGATCCTATAACCTACCCAGATAAGAAATGGTGAGAAGTCATGGACTTTGAAATTCATTATATGTACACCATCAAAATTTTTAAATTTGAAAACCTTCTTGAAGGTATAGTAACTATCGGGTGTAAGTAAATCATTGAGTGGAAGGTTAGTGTGGATGGAAAAGTTGAAAGCTTCAGAAGAATGGGGGAAAAGGTTTTCATATAAGACAAGGAAATCACTAATAATATATTGATGGATATTATGTGGCCTAGAAGCCAATCACACTTCCATATATCTCATTTATGTTCATTAAAATAAAACTTATTTATTGTCATTCTTGTGTGATGTTTGTAATAAAATACATGATATATGTTATGAATATGTAAATTATGATGAGATCATAATACAAAGATCACTAGTCTTTAAACATATGTTAGAAATATTCTTATTTATGGAATATTCAAGAAGGACATTGACTTATCTAGAAAAAATAGCACTATTCGATCTAACTTATATGATAAGTATTATTGATCTTAATACCATCAATATGGAGAAATAAAGGATAAATAATAGGTGGTCTTTGAAGAAAGAGTTCATTGAATTGACTTGTATGAATCCCTAAATGATATTATACCTAGCTATCAATTGTTGAGCTCAAAGTCATCGTGCTTTTAAGCCCGAAAAATTTAATATATATAGACTAGGAAACTATGAAGCAATTGGGATAATTGGGATGCATAGGTTTCCTAGGTCGATCCACGAGGACTTTAGGGGCAAGAGAATGTCAATGTAGGTAGAAATAAAGGAGAATGACCTAGACTACTTGGATATATTAATTGAAAGAGTAATTAGAATACATGCAAATCAAAGGATATTAAAACTAGGATAAAGTATATGAAGAAAGATGTAATAGGAGATGTAATAACGATGAAAAAATGGAAAGATAAAGGGAAAGGGAAAGGGAAAGGGAAATTAGAAGAAAAATGAGAGAAGGTGAGAGAGAGAGAAAATGGAGAGGATACGAGAATGCAAGGTAAAGAAGAGAATGCAACGAGAGCTAGATAAGGAGAGAGAGACAAAAAAATTATGGCACAGAAGAAGGAAGTAGAGAGGTTGGACGGGAAGAAAAAAATGACAGCAAGGTTGAGAAAAGAAAATGTGAGAACAGGGAAGAATCAGAAGAGTGCGAGAGAATTTTAGAGAGAGGAAGAAATTTTGAGAGAGAGATAAAAATGCCAAAGAAGGGTTGAATTGGTGGGAAAGAAAGAAATGGAGAGCGGAAGGAGGAGAGATTAAGCGAGCAGAAACGGAGAGAATGCTGAGATCGGGATCGGTAGAGAGTGTGGAAGAGATAGAGAGAAGAAAAACAAACAACATCAATAACATCATATTATTCACTACATCTTTCTGACAGGAAGAACGCTGGCAAAACAAAAGAGAATTACAAAAACCCGAAGAGAGAAAACTAGCAGTGAAGGAGGAAGAAGAAGCAACAAAAGAAGAGGAAGAAGAAACTCCCGAGAAAGCTTTTCCCCCTTTTATTCTCCCGAGTCTCCACTTCGACTGGGCTCACATTTCCTTTGACTAGGCCCACCCTTCTTGCTTTGGACAGCCCATTATGCCCTTTTAAACACTTCTATTGGAGGATCTTGTTGCCCTTCATCTTGTAAACTTCCTGAAAATGAAAAGGCAAAAGTCATGTAAAATAAATTTCTCTCCATGCACTAATATTCTAGAAACTTCAAGCTATGAGATAGTAGAGGAGATGTTGTGTTCAAGAGTTCAATAGAGTTAAATAAGATCAATTCATGGGTTCTCATAACTACATTTTATGTTCTTATCATCAATCACGTTAATTCATGTCACGACTGCCTATTTTAATGACATCTTTTAGATGGATGACTATATTTTAATTACGAATTCTTAAGCATGAGATATCCAAAACATTATACATTGGGTAGAGCATGAAGTCCTCAAAGATGATTGTGTGGCCAAGATGAGGTCCTCCACCCTCAATACTTGAGGAGATTGATTCAAGGAATGAGATGCAATGAAATCATTGGCTAAGGTAGTCAAAATATCATAAGAGTTCTCGATGATTGCCTCCACGCATTAGAACTAACTTAAATGACCAATTAGGGTTTCATAGTTGACCATAGCCTAAATCATTCATGAGTCTCATATGAGAGTTTTTATAGACTCCATATCTCTTAGAGTATATGGTAACCAATTATAGGAAGGTTTTATATGGGATTTCTTATATACTCTATATCTCATAAAGTACATGGTATAACTTGGCACCAAACGAGCTGGCAATTCAGCTTGTTAATTGGGTTAAATCGATCCTTAATTAATTAATTTATATATAATTAATAAGGTTAGCCATTAAGGTGGTATTAGATTTATAAATTTTTTTAACTTCTGAGATATATGGACCTAAAGAGTCACACACATAAAGTCTAGGGTGTTGGTTGATATAGACATAATTAAGAGGGTTTTATAAAAAAATTATATATCAAATATCTATAAATAGGAAGAGAATAACCACAACTCAAGCTGCCCATACAAGCCTTGTGAGAATTATCCTATTTCTTCTATTTTTCTCTGGGTAAAGAGCATTGAAGAGGAGATCCAATCATTCATCAATTGTGTGAATATCGCTAGAGGCAAAACACTTGAACAGCTTCGAGATCTCCTTCAAGTAAGCCATGTAAATATGTTTCTCACATATAATAGTTGTTAAGATCATCTATTTGTGGTGCTTCGTTGTTTTGAAAATCTCATTCATAGTATTCTACTGATTTTGATGTTTTGATAAAAATATTTAGAGGATTTATCAACCTTAGATCCCAACAATTCTATGGTCTTCTCGCTACCTTTGCCTTTACATCATGCACCGCCACTTAATGATAACATGCATATCATGCATTTACATATTTATTTCTATAAAAATGATCATACATGCATGTAATCATGGTTTAAAATAATTGAAATAACAGTCTCTATGCTTAAAAGGATATTTTTGAATTTTTTAGCATTTTATTCAAAATTTTAGAACATTGATATATCAAGAAAATCGATTCATTAAGTTATAAAGTAAATTCTCTTATTTATTTCTCCTTCTAAATGCATGTATTTACACAAAAGTATTTATAAATGCATTTTTTGGGTTTAAAATGATTAAATTAAATGTGAAAGTTATTTCCTATTTTTCTGGAATATTTAGAATATTTAGAAGTCAAAATGACTTCTAAATACTTTTTTAAATCTTGAAAATATCTTTTTTTTCTTATTTTGTATGATTTTTATGTATTTTTAGGGAATATTTGTGATTGCAGCCATTGATCATGATGGCATTAATCATTAGACGTTTTCAATGATTAGCACCATAATGGGCTAATCATGCTTTTTCTCGCTTTTAGGTATAACCTTATTTATGAACAATCTAAATGGCAGTGTGATAACATGCATTTATAACTTGAATTCTTATCATAATTAACTCATATTCATGCTTATTTTATGTGAATATGATGCATGTTATCATACTTTTTAGGACTTTTCTCCATTGGCATGTCATTTCACTAAAGTTGATATTTATGCATAAATTAGGGATAGTTTCATGCTTAATAGATGATTAATCTTTTGTTTAAATTAATAGAAGTTAATCTCTGTTATTGAATGATTTTTGACTTTAGTAAATGTTTGGAAGGATGATTTCAAGATGAATTTATGATTTAGAATGTTTAATGAGAAATGATTTAAGTAAATTCTAATTCATCTTGATGTCTTCTTTCAAAATATATTTTAAATGACATGATATTAAAAAGAAAAGAATTTGTGATCCAATGGAGAAAATTTGGATTAAAAAGGAGTTGTATATTTTAAGATATGATTTTTGGAAGTTTTAGCCTTTTTCCGATTTTTATTTGATTTTTAAATTGAATTTTTATTTAAAAAAATCGCAAAAAGGGGGTTTTACCTGCAGGCGCTGACGTGGCGAGCGGCGGCTGACGTGGCGCGCGGGACCGCCTCGAGGTGCGACGCGGTACTAAGGCCACGTGGCAGAGCCCGGATGGCCCGCGCAGGAGGCGCATAGTGGCGCGGCCACGTGGCAGGGTGGCCACGCGGCCACGTGGGCGCCCGTGTGGGGCGCCACGTGTAGGCTGGTAATAGAGGGGGTAGTGGCGAAATTAATAGGGGAATCCACTCTCCTATTTAAGCGCAAAAAAACCTGGAATTTTCTCCGTGTGGGACTATGTCTCACACGGTCCTTACCTGTGCAGGTGACGTGGACACAGAGCAAGCGTCGGATGCGGTCAGAACGGCAGAGATCGCGTGGACCCGAGTCCACACGATCATCAAATTCATCGCGTGCGCAAAAGAGGGATTTAAGTGATGACGATCGGAGGGCTCACCGATCGCCACGTGGCGACATGAGGAGAGCTTATCTTCATCAACATCAAGACCGCGGGATCGCGATCTAACGGCCACGTGAAGTCCCATTTTCCTCTCTCTTTGTGAAGATCTCTGGAGCATCGGATTCCAATCCGACGGCGTAGGCGACTCATGGAAGAACACCACGATCGCGGTCCGATCAAATCGCGATCGCGGCGCGATCGAGCCGCGATCGTGGATCCTTCCGCATGGAATCGATTCCACGATCATCAATCAGCATTTGCTTGAGAATCTGGAGCACGATCGACGCCCGATCGTGGTCGATCGCGACGAAAATCGGGGCTAGGATGAAGCGGAAATCGTGGCAAAATAAAGGCCAATTCGTGATCAACGTCATAGCTACAACGTCGTCCCAAGGAACTGCTCCCACGACCCCTGCAACCCGCCTCCACGATCGCCTCAATTGCCCACGATTTTGGGCTAATTTCCCCTTTAAAACCAATGTATTCCTCCCTTTGCTCTTCAACTTTTGATCGATTCGTGAAGGAATTAAGCGAATTTCGAGGAAGATCTCTAGTTCATCGTGATCCCCCCGCGTTTAGACTCGATTGCGAAGCAATTGGAGCAGGATTGATCATGAATTTCTCCTTGATTTCATCGAATTTTCCCCTTGAATTTCGAACGTCCGCGAGGAAGAATCTGAGCAAATTCACTTCAATCCACGAGAACTGAAGTCACATTCTTGCGGCAATCAGATTAGTAGTGAGATTAGATCAAGTATCAGGAGGTAATTTGAGTTTTAATTAGATTTAGAAGTTTAATTTTGCAAATTAGTTCATAGTGTTCTTCATTTTCCCCAAATTTCCATCCAAAAAGTCGCTGATTTTGAAAATAGGATATCTCTTTGATTATAAATTCCAAATCACATGATTTTGGTTTTATTGGATTCCTCTTTTCATCAGCTTTCCGTGGATAGAAAATTCATCAAATTTCGAGTTCATTTGACTGTCCAATTTGACATTTGACCAAGGACTGTTCATCTATCATCAGAAGTCAAACGTAAAATTTCGGGGTCAATTACTTTTGATTTACAAATCAGAATTTGATAATTTTGGTCTTTTTAGATTCCTCTGGTTCTTAGATTTCCATTGAAATAGAAATTTCAAGATTTGGATTTCATTTGACTATTCAATTTGAAGATTTCCTCTGAGGTGTTAATTTTTGGGATTTTCTGATAGTTGATTTTCAATAATTCATAATAAATCCATTTATTATCCAAAAATCACGAATTATATATCAATAAATTTCATTTTCTCTCTAGTTTCTAAATATCTAAGTTTTGTAATCTTCTGACTCTATTTGATTCTCTGATTTTGCAGAACACCTACTGTTGGTCAAAGTCAATGCTTTGACTTTGACTTTTGACTTTTCTCTGTCAAATCCGAGATTTCAATTCTTAAAACTTCTTATGTAGCTTATTTATATCATTTCTATTCCTTGCATATTATTTTCTCTTATTTGAAACTCCTTTTAAACCTAATTTTGACCAAGTCAACTCTGCGATTAAAGTCAGCCCTGCTCTCTGTGGATCGACCCGATACTTACACAATACTTGATTTTTATATCTTATCTTTGTGAGTTCGGTTTTATAAATTTTGTTTGACCATCGTCTTTGTGTTTTAACGACTCACGAAAACTATCCGTCACAGTGGTGACAAATGACGATGCCTTGACCAATAGAAAAAAGGAGCCATTTCTTGATTGTTCACCACAATTTACATAGTTGACATGACCAAACCAGCACCGAAAAGAGATAATACAGTGGCTTCTAGTTGGCTGCTGCACTTTTTGATGCTAGCCCAACTGCTAATAAGAGTACACGTTAAAGCAATGTGATTCCTCACTACAATTTTAAAGTGCAGCGCCATCAACAATTATTATGTTTTTTTTGTGTGGGAGATTTTCAATGTGATATTGGGTCATCACATTTCTAAATCAATATGGAGAGAGAAAGTAGAACAATGGCAAAAAATAATCTAAATCAAAATCATGATATCTTATGACTCCGATCAAGTGAGGGGCTGGAATTTTTTGGACATGATTACCATTTCAAGCTCTACAAAGCCACAAGAGTAGATTTAAATTCTGAGATAAAAAATTAAGGTTCTTAATATTTTTTATGTGCCTTTAGCATTGGCTAGCCCAAGAGGGAAGAGGGCACCAATTAATCATTCTCGGTGTATGGAACATCATTTCTAGTGATTTTCTTCTCTTTTCTGTTTATTGATCCTGCTTAATGCAAGACGTCAATGCTAGGCAAAATATACAAGCTCTCGAAGGTGTGTATTGATTAGAGAGCATTTTTAGAGTGTGTTTTCATTGTGAATCCTTATATCAAAATCAACTTCCATTGATCTCTTCCTTTTTCTCTATCTTTTCATCAAAATAATCATATTTTCAAACCCTAAAATCACATTTCCTCAATCAATTAAGGGTTTTTAATATTCAAAAGGATTTTAGAAGCATTTGAGCAATTCATTTCATTTCCCTTGCACATCTTCTTCTTTTCATTGATTTAAAAAATATAGCAAAAAAGATTCCTTGATTTCAATCTTTTCACCTTCCTCCCTATGATTTTGATCTTGAATTTCTATTATTCTAAATTTCAAAACCGAATTCAAAAAATTGATTATAATTTTTTATAAGTGGGGCGTATTCAACAACCATAATTTTATGCTTGTCACCCATCATGCTCATTAAGAAGGCTGAGGCTAATCTTGTTATTCTTGCACTATATGTTGATGATATTTTTCTGACTTGGAGTGATGATACTTGTATTCATGCTGCCAAGAATTATTTACTAAATCCCCTTAACGGCTGTGATTTGGGGAGTCGCAATTACTTTCTTGGGATTGAGTTTGTGCATTAAGACAAGAAGCTCACTCTGATCGAGCTGAAGATACCTTGACATTGGTTCAATGTATTTTTTTACGTTTCATGTTTTGATCAAAATTTTGAGGGCCTATCAAGCATCATATCGCATCATTCATGTCATATCTAATATATGACATTTTAGAGATCCTGTAGCTAGGGATTCATAAGTCATACTCAAAACACAATCATTTATAGACAAGATGTCTTTAGTGTCTCATATCTAAGGACCACATACATAACTATAATATAAATCAAGCTGATTGAAAATTAGGTATAATACAATTTAGAGATTCATAAGGATAAATTTAATTAATTCTCACTCCAAAGGGCACTTACAATCTATCATCTATTCCTATGATAATTTGGCAATGGTGGCTTAACGTGCAAACCAAGCATGATGATTGAAAGATGGGTGTCTTTAACCTAACAGACAAAAATGGGGCTTTAGCAAATGACTCAAAAGAAAAATAATTCTCATCAATAGTCAAATGTGATGAGATGATGCTTTAGAGAGCAACACACATCAAATCACAAGGGTATAATGGCACAATGTTCAGATGAACGATGGTCATAGCGTGGTAGTGGCACCACACGAGTAGGTGATGTGGCAAGACAACACTTGCTACAAGATGGTGGCATGGCAATAGGATAGCAATGTACATGGAAAAACCACATGGAAGCGCTCATTGCAAGAGGCCACGGCAGCAACACTTAAAACAAGAGGGCAGAATAGTGGAGCTCACAATAAGAGGGTAGTGGGGCAACATTCGCTATAGAAGGAGGATGTGATAGTGGCGACACTATTTGCAAGAAGGCAGCAAGCCAATAGGAAAGTGGTGTGAAAGGCTAGCATAAAGTAGGTAATAAGCATAAATTGTGATCATCGAAATGCAAAATATGTGTTAAATAAAAATACTCAGCTCATCAAATTATAGAATTAGAACAAGCATAACATCATGTTATGATCTACTCCACCCAAGAATCAGGTTTAGAGCATGATAACATGCATATTTAACTTGAAATATTATCACATCTAACTGATATTAATACTTATTTTATAAAATTATGATGCATGTTATCATAGTTTGTATGAAATTTTCTCCATTGGCATGCCATTTTACTAAAGTCCACATGTTTGCATTATTTAGGGTTAATTATGTGTTTTATTGATATTTGACCTTTTGCAAGGTCAAACAACTTGAAATTTACGATTTTCCTTGATTTTATTTTGACTTTAGTGGATGATAAAAAGAAGAGATTAGAAGAAGAGAATGATGGGATGAATCAAAATAAAACTTTAAAAGGTTGACTTAGTATTATTTTGAATTCATCATGATTTCTTGATAAAATTTATATTTCAGGTGGATGAGATTAAAGAGATAGAAATTTGTAATCCAATTGAGAAAATTTGAGTCAAAAAGGCCTTTTAAAATGAAAGTTATGAATTTATGAAGTTTATATAGTTTTCTAGATTTTATTTTGATTTTTTAGGAATTTTTAAAGGCTTAAAAATGCAAAAGGGGGTTTATTGAGCGTGGGACCCGCGTGGAGCTGACGTGGCATGACGCAGACATGTGGCAGCACCACGTGAGCTGACACAGACCCACACGGGTGCCTACGTGGCACGAGGCATCATTCGCTCTAAGATTATTAGGCCCACGGGTGTAGTGGGCCTAGGAGACAGTATAGGGGGGGTGTACTAGGCCTAGTGGGCGACGCAAAGCACTTAAGTGCTTTCCTCTCAGTGGGCAAAATCACTCTATTTCTTTTGTGTGGGACTAAGTTTTTCTATATGTGTGCAGGTGACATGGCAGCTTGAGCGGCGTTCGATCAAAACGCGCAAAAGTGCGCTCGTTGATCTCATGGATTCCGGTCCATCAGATTGCGATCAATGCACATGCTTAATTCATAACCGTCGATCGCATTAGTAAAATCTGACGGTTGTGACTTAATCTCACACTCAGCGAATAATAGAGAGACACGTAGCTACTTGAGGATGCTCTGATGAAGATCAGACGGCGAAAAATCAAGGAAGAAATGGGCCCGCGTCGTTGGATCGTGATCCACTTTATCGGGTGGGACGTGGTAGCATCATGGCCGTTCAAACATTCTTTAGTGAAACGGATGGCTCGGCTATTTCGCGAAGAAATCTCATATAAATCAATGTTCTCTTTTCTGAAACTTTAACTTTTGATTAAACGTGAAGAAATTAAGCATTTTTGGAGGAAAATATTGAGTTCTTCGTGATTCTCTTGTGTTCTAGACTCAATCATGCATGGATTGAGGCAATTTAATCACAAATTATTGTGAGAAAATATTTGGAAATCACCCCTTGAACACCAAAATTACGATGAAGAAAGAATCGGGGAAATTATCAGTAATCAAAGAATCTTGAGGCTCAATCTTCATGTCATTCGGGTTAGATGTCTGATTCCTTTGTAATCCTTGCAATTTAGATAGTTTAGATTAGATTTGGCTAGGTAATTAGAGTTTAAGAATCAGAAATTTTATCATTTCGCCCAAATTTCATCACGGATTTTTACTGATTTCCAAACAAGGATTTCTCTGCGATCTTAAGTCCAATTGGTTTGAATTTGGTTTCATTAGATTTCTTGTTCAATCAGATTTATGTGGATATTTGATTCTTTAATTTTCATGAAGGTTTGACCCCTCAATTTGTCATTTGACCAACTGTTGTTCATAATCAATCCAAATGTGGGCATTGACTTGCGAGGGCTATTGCTCCAAACATAAAAGGTGAAATTAAATAATTTTGATGTTTTTGGAATCCTCTGATCGTAAGATTTCTATACATTGGTGATTTTCTACATTTGGATATCATTTGATTAGTCAATTTAATGATTTTGACCGAAATCTTCATTTCGAGAATTTTCTATCCATTGATTTTTAATAAATCATAGTAAATCCAATTCTTCTCTAAAAATCACAATCTTTCGATCAAAATTCTCCTCTTTCTTTCTAATTTCTGAACTTATAATTTTCATAATATTTTCTCACGTTTTTCTTCTATGATTTTACATAAAGTCAAAGTTTGGTCAAAGTCAATGCTTTGACCTTGACTTTTGACATTTCTTCTCCAAATATTTTTGAAAAGTCTTAAAATATCTTCTCTCATATATTAGTACTATTTTCATTAATAATATATAATTTTCATTTCTTAAAAACCGTAATTAGACTTAAGTTTGACCGAGTGAACTCTTTAGATAAAATTCAACTGTGCTCTCTGTGGTTCGACCCGATCTCATCGTTTTACTTGATTTCTGATTTTTAAATCATCGATGAGTTTGGAATTATAAATTTTCTTTGACCGACGATCATATGTTTCAACGACCGCACTAAATCGTTTCGTCATAGCACAATAATTTTTTATACTTGAGTTTATTTCAATAATTTATATAAAGAAATGTGATTAGATGAAAGAGATTATGTAGACCTAGGAGTAAGATAAAATGAGCTTTCCACTAAATCCAAAAATCATGCAAATTGGGCATGTACTGAAGGAGATATCATACACATAAAGAAGAGGAGAGAGAAAATCATGATTAAAACCTAAATGATAACTTAAACAAAAAATTCATGTCCTAACTCAGCATCAGCTCAATGGTTTAACATTCTACTAACTTCAATGTGACAAGAGATTGACCCAATTAATGTTGTATCAAGACTACTACTGCAGAATCATCTTGATGAAGCTCTGAAGTTCAAGTAAAGAATACACCACCAAAATGAACTCTCTTGATGCATTGATTTGAAAAATATTAAGACAAAAGAATTACTAAAAAAATGATCATGAATATATAAACTATCATGATTTCTATGTTTCATAAAATTAGAAGCAACTTTCTAGGGCAAACATGGCTATGAAATTAAAAGGAATGAAAGAGCACCCTTAAGGGTGAATTGTGGTTGCGTGATCGCCCCTCTAAGGCGTGATGGCCACAATTTAGCTACATCACCATCTTTTAGGGGGAGGAGAGAGAACAAGAGAAAGGATCATACAATTAAATTAGTCTTCAGAAAAAGTGGAGTCCTCAAACTATGTCATGCTGTGGAGAAAGTAAATAATCTCCAATAAATCATGGTCGTCAATTTTTTTCCCACACCTGCTTGGATTCTACCACGTATCATGCTGCCATTCATCCATTGAAAAGTAAGTATATCCCTAATAATATGTGGCCACATTTCTAGCCTTCATTGGCTAAAATAAGGTATATGCATTAGCGAGTAATATTTCACTACATTTTTTAATCTATAATTCAACGATTGAAAAGGAGAAGATAGTTCCAAATGACATTGCGCCACATGTCATATCTTTAAAAGGTCTAGTGGACCTAGCTTCATTGGCTCTTGGGTACTAGATCATCACTGACTTTTGGAGCATTGTGACCTTGCCACCAATCCTTGCAAAAAATAACACTCTTTAGTCCCTACATTAAATTAATTGATAACTAGTGATTTTAATGACAATGAATCACTCTGTCATGTGATTTTAATGTATCCCTCATGTCATGATAATGCAATTTATCATGTTTTTCTTATACTTTCATAAATCCCATGTCATTTTAATGAGATTCTCAAAATTACTTTCTAAGGCTAATTTTATGCAAATAATGTCATCATAAATAATCAAATATCTTTTTTATTAGTCTACTTTATTGATATTTGAGATTTGAAAAGATTTTTTTTAGAGAATTAAGAGAATAATGAGAAAATTTTGATCTAGATGCAATCTCAAAATTGCAATTTATATTTTTGAGTTAATCTCATGAAAATTTTTGGAGAAATACTTTGATTCTCTTATAATTTGGAATTAAAAGGCATAAAAAGATAGAATACTAAAATATCGATCCAATGAAGAAATTTGGGTAGAAAAAGTATTTATAGTTTGAAAGATATCAATATCTAAGGTTAGGGACTTTTCTATAATTTTTGGGATTTCTTTAAAAAAGGAAAAGACAAAAAAAGTGGGCCTTGTCATGAGGTTGACATGGCACATGCTTCACGTTGCGCACAGCCAATGAGCCAGCTAGGTGACAAGATTCCTATTATGCATTAATGTAGCACTTCTTCAACACCTTCCTGCGCCCACATGGTGCTTCATTAGGAGGTCATTAGTGTTGATTTCTGAAAATCATCTTCTTTCTATAGTAAAAAAATTTCTCAATTTTCCATTGTGGGACTATGTGTATGTTTTTTTATGCAGGAGATGTGGCAACATCATGAGCATTAGAAGGAGCAATTTATTTTTGGCTATTGATCTTCACTTACCCATGAGAGGTCGTGGCTGCATCTTATTCTCAAGTGGATTGAAAATGTTTTCTGTCTCTTCATGATATCATCACGATCATTGGATTGCGATCAAATGGTTGGTGTGGCTCAAGATGATTCTTCTTCAAAAGACATGATACTAGCACAGTCCGGTGGCTTCCAATCATCAAAACATGAATCTTATGGTCATGGTTCTCAGCCTTTGATCTTCATCAATCATCTCTTACATATTCGCCTGGGATGATCTAAGCCATTCATTGGCCCAAACACACACTACTAGACAGCTCGGAGCTTTTTCAACAATTTTTAAACTATTTTGAGGACTTTTTTAGTGTTAAGATAGCATAATCTAATCAGTTGCGATCGTTAACACTTAGATTGAATATGTGAGAGTTAAAAAGGTTCATTTAAGACCTTTCAAGCCCAAAAACCAAATAAAAATGGATTTTTCTTTACATTTCCTTTTGCGTGTAAGCACTTAAGGTTTTGTCCTTGGCCAAAATTGTTTCTTTCACCCAATTAGTAATGACTTTGTATTTATTTCATGTTTTGTTGGAGCTTTTGTTGACTTATCATTAGTTTCTCTTTAAATGCATTAGTATTTCATGCTTGAACACCTACAACCGTCATCAAATAATTTTTATCTAATGACATTGGATTATTTGTGCAATGCCTCTATGTTAGTAATCAACTTTCTCATGTATTAGAGGTGAAATAAGAAATAGATTAGAAGTAGGATTAGGATTAGGATTTTAGCATATGCATGAAAAGCTTGCCATGGTTCTCGCTCTTATGATTGTGATTTTCTTTATTTGATATCTCCATTTCAACTCCAATTGATGTCCTCCTTGTTTCGTTGGATTCTTTATTCTCCCTCTTTCTAAATCTTCTTCTACCTCTATTTTCTCATCTATTTGTCCTCTGATTTGACAAATTTCGACCAAGTCTTCATCCCTCATTATTATCAACCAATTCCTTGTGGATTCACCCCGTATTTGCCATTTTACTTGTTTCTAATTATCTGTAGAGCGGATTCAATTTTATTTTTTATGCATAAATGGCTCACTTAAAAAGCACTTAAATGACCATGCGTTCGATCGTCATCATGCAGCCATAGATCTGCCCAATAGGCACTAATCCAACACTTCCATTGTGCCAACGTGCATAGTTGTAGCTTTTTCAGCACCTATAAGGCCTCGTGAATCCAATTTCAACAAAAGGATAATAGGGGGCCCTCGTGGGCCAATTTGATTTAGCCAAATTGGATTACCTTTTATACAAGTTAAATTTGAGATTCTTTTCAATGTGGAGCTCTTTATATAAATTCTTTTGAAGAATCTTTTCATGATATTTACTTTATTTGAACTTTAATTGACACCCAATTTGATTTTTTGGATTCCTTTCTTCTCCTTCTTTTCAAATATTTCATTTTTTTTTATCTACTTTCATCCTATGATTTGACTTAGTTTGATCAAGTTTAGTTTCCAGTCGTCATCAACCCAACTACCAATAGATTTAATTTGTAATTTCTTTTTATTATCTTTAAAAGTGGATTCAATTTATTTGTGATGTGTAAACATATGAATTAATATATACTTAAACGACCACCCATTTTTCATTTCATCAATTATAACACATAAAGTTGGTATGAAAATGGTTGATTGGAGAAGTCATTTGGATAGTGATATAATATTATATATATTCACACACACACACACACACACACATGAGCACATGCATACACAATAACAATTTCATAGCAAGAAGGTGATAGAATGATGGTGGCATGCAAGGCTAGTGGGGTCGAGGAAAAATCACTCAATAGCTTTCAGTAGGGGTGGAAATAGAAGCACAACACAAGGATAGAAATATCGGTGATACCGTGTGGGCACAAGAAGCTTCGGAAAGGCGGCCACGTAGGGATATGCACATTACGGAAATGGTGAATGTATAAACCCTAGAAAAATCTAGGGAAGAACTATTCACTCTAGTAAGACCTAAAAGTTGTTGGAATCTATGGCACTTGATGGAATTCCATATGTGCAGGGGAAGCGAATTGGATATCACCATGATTGCAAGACAGAATAGAAAACTAAAACAAATCATAAAACCAAAAAAAACATGATCACATGACCTTACATGGAATTAAATTTGCAACCCCTTTTTGGTTCCTTAAATATAGTGCTGCAAGCTATAAAAGTGCCTCGCTTCTAGCTATATCCACACAATTCTCATCTCGACGACCTTCTCCTGGCATGTGATTTGAAGCATTAGTCAACATAACTTTGATATGTAAAAATCTATGCACCATTGCATAAGGTAGTGAAGGGAGTTGCATGCCCCCCCCCCAAAACCCTACCCGTTTGGGTCTTTAGATAAAGTTAGAGGTTTTTCACAAAATCTTAATTGTCAAGTATCTAACCTATTGTTTAAGAACCTTATGCGTATGAACCTCCAAGCCCAAGTACACAAATAGTTAATTATAAGGCGAATAACTTTTTATTTGCATGGCATTGGCCTTCAAAATGAATATGAGCTTTAAAATAAAGAGAAGAAAATGTGCATTTTTCAATCGGCTTGTAGGCCGCTCATTAGCAACACAAGGAGGAAACCCTAATCGATATATTCAAGAACAAGAGTGCATGTCTTTTCTAGATAGTAGAGACGAAGCATCTAAAAGGAGGCTCTAATGGCAGATCTAACACAAATGAAATACAAAAACAGAAGCAAACTATTGTTCTCATGGCATGCAAGCGGAATGAACAGCTCTATTGCTGCTTCTCATGGAGGCTTTCATGGACTTTCAGAAGTTATGCTCTCTATTGCTGCTTCTAATGGAGGCTTTCATGGACTTGCAGAAGCTATGCTCTCTATTGCTGCTTCTAATGGAGGCTTTCATGGACTTGCAGAAGTTATGCTCTCCATTGATTATCTAAATCCAGGAAGGTAAATGACCGCAATGATGCTTCCAAATGAGAACTTCTAAAGACAAGAATACACCAACTCCTTTAGAAGTCCCACTCTGTGGAGGCGGCAAAAGCAAAAGTGAATGACTGAAAACCGCAAAAACCCGAGAATCTGTGGAGGCGCACAGGAGAATTCAAGGAAACAGCCCTAGCCAAACGTCGTTCCACCTATCATTTCTTTACACTGCTCTCTCCCCCCTCTCTCTCTCTCTCTCTCGCTCTCTCTGTCCCTTGGATTGCTCGTGTATGATACCTAGAGAGATACAGCTCTAAACGTCTTTATCCTGGATGTCTTCTCCTTCCTCTTGAGCAACAATCTACGCAGCAACAAGCTCACCCTCCTTGAAGACCTCTTCTGAGCGACAACAACAGTCCCCATCTCACTCCCACTCTTACCCTTGCTCTCCTCTCTCTCCTCCTTCACAGCTCGCCTCTCCAGCCCCACCCCATAAAGCAGCCCCACTCTAGAATTCTTCTCCTCCTTGTCTGCCAAAATCCACTCCCCTAGCGCTACACTCCGATTTGGACTTTTCTCCACCATCACCTCTTCCTTTGGGACGGACAGCATTTTCAACTGCTTCCCCAAGTTCATGATTGTTTCTTGGCACTCTGCAAGCTTTTCAGACGCCATGGAAATCTCCCATCCCTTCAAAGAAAATTAGAAAAACTCGCTGTAACTTTTTCATGAGAGCAATGCGTGGAGGTTGAAGAATGAAGATCACTTACAGTAGTTTTCAGAGGTTGGTTTTGTTCTTGCTCCTTGGTTTTTGGTGAAGGGGAGCAATTCCCTGCTGCCCACTCGAGAGCAGACACCAGAGCATGAAAGAAACTCTCAAGATCGCTCTTTTGATCCATGAAAAGGTTGCAGCTCTGCGAAAATCCCTCCAACATGGGCACAACTTCGGAGGACTTCCATTGAAGAAAAATGGACCCATTTCCAGTATCATGCATTTTATCCTTGATCTCGTCTGCCAGCTCAGCCATTCTCTTCGTAAAGCTAGAGAGAAAAACACTGTCCGAGCTAGAGAGAGAACGGGGGGAAGCTGCTTTCTCAGTCTCCAGCTCCGGGGCAGAGATTTTTGGCCGGAAGTTTTCAAGCTCGGACATCAGCGCGGACGCCCAAGAAGCGGCGGGGCTGATATCGCTGGCGTCCGCAGCGGCAGTGCTGGGGTCAGCGCCGCCGTTGCACCGGCGGAGCTCCTCCAGCTGGGTCTCTGCGCGGGAGAGTTTTGAAGCAGTTCGAGCGCACATTATCCACGCTGACTGTAATTCCAGTGTTTTTTTTCCAAGGGCGTTGCTCAAAACCTTAATTTCCTCCTCCAAAGATTTGAACTTAGAGAGTTGTGGCGACGGAGGACGGGAACCCGCGGCATAGGACGGGAAACCACGGCGGCGTAGCATGGTTTTTAGCCGCTGGCATTCGGCTTCCAGCTCGGAGATTCTCCTAGACATTGTTGTCTGCCTTTTTTCTTTCTCGTCGTTTATAATCTGCAGTTCTTCCTCGATTATGGAGAGGTTGTATTTGAGGGAAGCGTTCTGGTTTTCTGCTGACGCCAGCTTTTCTTCCATTTCTCTCTCTTTGTCTGTTAAGGGTTTGGAGGAGGTTTTTGTTCTCTGAGGTCGTGTTGGCGAGTTTGTGCTCCAGATTTTGGGCTCTTTCTCTCTCTTGAGAGATCTTCTTCTCGGCGTTTTCGAGCTCTTGTTTGAAGAAGGCTGCTTCGGACTCGGCTTTCTCCCATCCTGCGTAACGGTGGATAATGAAATTTTCAGAGATGGGTAGAGAGGGAAATCTTGGATTTCCATGATCAGAAAGGAGGAAAAGCTACAGGGGGAGAGAGTTGCAGAGATAGAGATGGGTAGAGAGAGAAATCTTTGGGTTCACATGATCAGAAAGGAGGAAAAGGTAGAGGGGAAACCTTATCGTTCCCATGAACAGAAAACAGAGAAGGGTGGAGAGAGAGCGGGTGGAGATAAGTAGAGAGAGGAACATTTAAGCTTCAATGGTCAGCTAGGAGGAGGATCGATAGAAAGATAAAAGTTCCAGAGAGTTCTAGAGAGAAAAATCTTCGAGCTTCCATTGTCAGAAAGGAGTGAAGGGTAGAGAGAGAGTTGCAGTGGTGGTATGGAGAAAAACCTTTGAGAAGAGAGGTGTGGAGGGAGAAAGTTGCAGGGATGGGTAGACGAAAACCTTTGAGGTTCGATGGTCGGAAAGGGGAGGAGGGTAGATAGAGAGAGAAAAGTTCCAGAAAGCTGTAGAGAGAGAGAGAGAGAAACCTTCGAGCTTACATGGTCACAAAGGAGGGAAGGGTAGAGATAGTTGCCGTGATTGGTACACAGGAAAACCTTTGAGCAGAGAAGGGTGGAAAGAGAAAGTTGCAGAGATGGGTAGAGAAAGGAGAGAAATAAGAATAGAGATAGAAACCTTCGACCTAACATGGCTAGAAAGGAGATCAGCGTAGATACTGTCGTAGCGAGTTAAAGTGGCAGACGTGGGTAGAGAGAGAAACCTTAAAGCTTCAATGATCAGAAATCACACAAGGGTTGATAGAGAAACCTTCTAAAGCTTCTTCTGCAACTCTCGCGTGCTTCTCCAGGAGCTCGTCTTTAGCGTTGGACTCATCAATGGCGGACGCCAGCTTCTCATCAAGAGTTTTCAAGGATCTCTTGAGCTCCTCCGCCTGTATTTATGAAGATTAAAACCAAAGAGATCGGGAAGAAAACCCATTACTTCAAATGGCAAAAAAATGCGTAGAATGAGAGATTATCGAACTTACAACTTCTAGATTTCCCTTTTTCAAAAGAGTAAATGGTTCGTCTCCAAGAGTTGACAGGTCAGAGGATCTCCTCCTCCACAGCCACATCCTCTGATCCATGTTTCTCTCTCTTCTGCAGAGAAATGGAGAAGAAGAAGTTCAGTAAAAAAGTTCAGTTTTCATTTTAGTGGAAACGCAGGAAGAAAGAAACGAGGAGTTTTCTCTCACCTCGCCATGAGAAAGTCGTTCACATCCGAAAATGCATCTGAGAGAAGAGCGAGAAGAGGCTCTGTGGCCAAGAACAAATCTGAGAAGGAAGAGGATACTGAAATGCCGCGCAGATCTCCCTGTTATTTCACTCTCTCTCTCTCTCTAGCGCTCTCTAGCTATCTCCTTGTTTGCCTTCTCTCTCTTCTTCTATCTTGTGGGCCATGCAGGAGAAGACAGGGAGGAGAGAGGAAGTTGAGAGTGCGGATGTTCCAGTGAGCTTCCTATATTTTGCCCTTTCTCTCTCTTCTTCAGAGATCTTACCTGCAAGATCAGCAAGAAGATAACAGAAACGCGCAGAGAGCGAGAGAGAGAGAGAAATATCGAGAAATGATTCCCTTGAAGAAGAATAAAAAAGTGCAGACCGAGAAAGAGTATAGAAAATCCGTTAAACCCTCCGTAGGTAATCAGTTACCCTTCAGAGGTTCTATGACAGAGCATGTATATACGTAGAGAGTGAGACAAATAGAGAGAGAGAGAGACAATGAGAGATAAATAGAGAGAGAGAGAGAGAGAACTCCCGCAGTAAACCATCCCAGATAAAAACATGGAGAGCTGAAATGAGCCAACGAGAGAGGATGATCTCCCATTATGGAAGTCGTAGCCCGTTGCGCTGTTCCTCCGCCAACCGGGAGCAGTAATGGCCAACGCGGTGGTCCCTATAAACATAGATATTAAAATGCATCAGAACAGAGAAGAAACAAGGAAACGTGGAAGCGCCATGTCCTCGCACATGAAGAACCAGAGCGGTAAAAAATCTCGCAAATTCCTCTCCTAATCCGAAAAGTGTATCTCTCTCTCTAATCTCTATCATCCCTCTCTCATCTCTCTCTAATCTCTCTCGCCTCTCTCTAGTTCTCTCTCCTCACTCACTCTTTCATCTCTCTACTCACTCTCTCGTTCATATCTCTCCCCACTCTCTCTTTCATCTCTCTGTTTCTAGTTCCCTCTCTCTCATCAGTCTCTCTTATCTCTCTCTTTTATCAATATCTCTCATTTATCTCTCTAACTCATCGCTCTCTTTTATCTATCTCTTAACCCTCGAACTTATCTCTCTGTCTTATCTGTCTTCTATGAGTTTATCTCTAACTTCTCTCTTTCTCTCTCATCTCTGGCTTTAATCTCTCTAATTAAACTTCTTTTATTCCAAATAATGACGTCATGAAATATTAAAGAATGATAATACTTGTCATATTAAAATATATTTTATTCACCCTTAAACTAATTTATTTCCGCGGTTTACTCTGTTTAAGCGCATATAACGGAAACTGGGGGGGCTAAAATTTCGCTGATGAGAGAAGAAGGGAGTCCACATAATTTAGAGCGCACGTGGACGTACAGGATCTACCTGCACACGTGGCGCCAGACACGTGGGGTGCAAGAAAGGTGAAGAAAGGAAAATGGTAAGTGGAATGATTCAGGGTGGCAGAGAGTGGGGCTGCTGCGCTCACTGAGTTGGCGGGACCGCGGGAGAGAGAAGCACTTTTGATGAGAGAGAGATAGGGCAATATGAATAGGATGCGTAGAGAGAGAGAGAGAGAGAGATTTCATGATAAACGAGGAGGCGCTTTGATGGACAAGAGGGGGGCAAGATGTCAGAGAGAGAGAGAGAGAGAGATGGTACGTAGAGAAGGCGTGGTGAGAGAGAAGCGAGAAGGACGTGTACATATATACGTGGAGGGAGAGAGAGATCGCAAAAAAACGCCGGAGAGGACAAAGAGTAGACTAGAAGAGAGAGAGAGAGAGAGAGAGGGTTCGTGGACTCCCGCATATGGGTAGCTTCTTCGTTGCTTTGATCGAAGAGAGAAGGAAACTGAAGATTCACACAGAGAGAGGGATAGAGGAGAGAGAGGACCTAGAACTCGAACAGCCCTGAGGCACCGAATAAGAGCAGGCGTTGACTAGAAAGGGAGTGGGAAGTGCCCTGAGACTCTCTCGCCAAGAGGGTGAAAGAGAAGAGATGAATGAATCCGAGAATGGCGCGGGTCGTGGGTCCAAACTGGACCCGACCCCGGACCCGAAGTCGTGTCGGTGGGATAACGCCGACGAGCATTGGATTCTCTCTCTCTCTCATCAAATTGTCCATGGCTCCTTCAGAATTCAGATCTTACCCCTGATAATCGCCTTGATCTGCGGCATCCATATCCTCTTCTCTTCTCTTTCAGATCACATGGTAAAGTATCCTTTGACCGAATTTATTGGAAGCCCGTCAAAGAAAGAGAAAGTGGTTGAACCATCATTACCTCTCTCTCTACGCCATCATAGACAAGAGGGCTAGAGAGGGGGAACGAAAGGGTAGAGAGGGAGAGAGAGCGGACTTGAGAAATCAGTCGACAACAGAGAGAGCAAGGAGGTGTGGCCAGCAAAAGCCATCATACTCTCGAGAGAGAGAGAGAGAGGAGGCATCCGATCCGAAAATCCCGGACCGCCTGACAGGAAACAAAGATCAACGCACGCAAATGCCGTCAACTTGTTCGAAGAACAGAAGGATTGATGGTTAATATAATTATGTCCGTACAAATCATATGATCAGGAAGATCCCGTTTGACTCACCTGACATAAATACTGTATTTGTTGATGAGACCTAGAGAGAGACTGAGAGAGCGAGAGGGATCCCAGTCAAGCAAATGAATGTCTGTACTCCATGATAGAGATGTTAAAAGAAATTTAGAGAGAGAGAGCGACGAGGACTAACGTCCAGTCCACAAAAAGAGATACCCGACAACTCCAGTCCAAAAGCGATAGAAAACCAGATCAAAAAGTCGGGAAAGGAGGCAAAATCCAATCCAACTCACAAGAGAGAGAAAACAGACGACATAACGATTTGCTGATGATGAAGATGCAAGCCTGGTCGGATGGGTAGATCCGGTCATGGGGGACTACGAATCGGAGAGAGAAAGGGAGGCGAGCTGATCGGCGGGAGACTGCTGGGCGGCAACGTTGCGGAGGACGTCCATGGCCTCGTCGACCTTCGCCTTGAGCGCGTCGGGCGACTCCAGCAGATGAAGAACCTCCGTCTGGTCCATCTCCAACAGCATTCCCGTCACTTTCGCCGCTGCTTCAGGCTCCAGCTGCTCCACCAGCGGGTACAGGGACTCTCCCAGCATCTGCTCCACCATCACAAGTCACCTTGTCAGTTCTGCCACTTTCTCTCTCTTCTTTCTCTCACTAGAGATGTAAAAAAAGCATCGACACTGCTCTCCATAGAGGAAACAGATACCAGCACCTACTTTCCTCTCCTGTCCCCTGCTCTCTCTCTCTATCTCTCTCTCTCAAGATGACAGCATTAAGCAATGGTTCTCTCTAAGTGATCGACGGCATACGACACAGCATTACCCCACTATCTTCTCTCTAGACAAAAATAGAGCAGAGCTCCATCCACACGACATAGCCCTTTCTCTTTCTTACCCACACTTTTTTCTCACTCTAAATTCATCAACCCTCCCCCAACTCATCCCCTTCGCTGATTTCAATCCCAAAATTTCGTTAATCCGCTATTTGTCGCTCTGGGTATAACCCCCATAAAAAACCCAGATCTTTTACTATCACTAAAAATCAGCTCAAAAAATTTTCTATCACCAACAAAGCGTAAATTTGGGAAGATCCGTACCGTCCTCTGCTGATCAGGAGAAGCATTGGCGAGGGCAGAAGCAAGGGCACCAATCGGAATAGGCTGTGAAACCACGCCACCACTGCTGACCGCACCACCAATGTCGTAAGGCATGGAGATCATCCCTCCTCCCTGCATGGGCGGCATGTCTCCCATATTCCGGCCAGGCGGGTAACGATACATCCGCCCTCCTCGTGGAAGCATCTGCTGCTGCAGGAGTGGCATGGGCTGGTGGCCAGCCACCATTTGCATTGGGCCTGGCCCATTGCGACGGCCTCCTGCCCGCTGCGATGGATGCTGCTGCTGCTGCTGTTGGGCTGTCTGCTGAACAAGCGGTACAAAGAAATTGGGCATGGGGCCGCTGCCGGGCCTCATGCCAGGAAGCAGCTGCTGCTGGTAGCCGAAACCAGGCTGTAAATAATGCATTAATAGTTATAGTGAGAAGGTTCATGATTTGAATTCTGTAAAAGAAAAATAAGGAGTCCAATCGACTGGGAGAGGATGATAACGTACGAATTGATATGCTAAGTAGAGGAATTGGACTCAAATACACATGGAAAGGCGTAAGAGAGCTTATTCATTGGGAGAAAGAGAAAGATAGGAAGCACATGGCCATCCACTGCTGATAGGCGTAATGCCATGAGCAGTTGCTAGGTAGCCCAAACCCTAACTTTCGAGGACTAAACTCGGTCTACAGAAAGAAAATTAAGAAATCCCAGAATGGTTGGAGAAAGAATAGAATAGAAGTAGCAGGTTGGATCAAGGCAATCTCCTAAAGAGAAGAATATAATCTTTATAATGAGAGAGAGAGAGAGAGAGCCGGTTGGTAGTGAAAGGATTACTCCCGTCTCCTGGTAAGAAAGAGATACAGATTACTAAAAAATACGCTTGTCTGCGTATATATCTTCAGATAAAGGAATCCCAATTTCGCAGCAGAAAGAGAGGATAACTAGCACAACAGGATTACAACAATCTCCTAGGAGGATATATCATATAGATAGAGAGAATTCTCACGACGGTAGGAAAAAGAAGGGGAAAAAAAGGTAAGATATTGGACCAGCAACTGCTTCATGGGAAAAGAGATTGATACAGATGGGATATATGTGGAGATGAGGGGGAAAGAGAGAGAGAGAGAGGTACCCAGGTCGGTAGGATAAAGAAGAGAGATACCGAAGCAGATGGAATTAAATTAGTCTCCTGAGGAGAGGGTTAGATGCAGTTATATCTATAACAAGAGTAGAAATCCTAGTACGACAAGAACTAGCCTCACATCGCGCATGACAAATAAAATTGACCAAGGGATAGAGATCAGAAAAAGTGATGGATAGTATCAGGCACCGATAATGAAGTGGAGGTGACAAAAAGAGAGAGCTAGATAGAGAAAGAATATACCTGAGGAGGAATGAGTGCAGGAGGACCCTGGCCATAGAAAATTTGTTGACCCAAGACCCGGCCCACCAGGTGGATACATTGGGACACGGGGACCAACAGCAGGTGGCATAGGCATAGGACGCATCTGAGCAAACTGGGCCTGCATAGACTAGAAGATTATTCCCGGTACCATAATTTTATCAGCATTGGAATGGTCGAATGGTAAGTGCATGAATTAAAAGATAAACCAAGAACTAAATTATCATAATTATACCACTGATGTGCAGCATTTATCGGCAAAGCAATAGTAAAAAAATTACAGCTTCTGTCTCGAGTTTGACACGCTCGGTGTAAGGGAGTTTTATCCCATTTCATTGTGCTATCTCCATGTGGAAGTACAAGGTACATAAGATTCTAGAAATAACCTGAAGTCTGGCCCTCCGTTCTTCCTTTCGCTGAGCAAGAGCTACAAACAGGGGTTTGCTTCCGATTAACTTCCCATTCATTGCTGTCAACTGAAGTGAAATAAGGAAAGCTGATTACATACTAATAATCAATAGGCTACCATCTGTAGATGAACAACTATTTCTAGAAATTAAGCAGCATAAATTAACTAGCATATCCAAATATCTAACACTCACAGCTCTTGTTGCCTCCTCAGGAGTGGAGAAGGCGACAAACCCAGATCCTCTGCTGAGTCCACTGGGGTCCTTCATCACCTATGGGAGAGAAGCAATTGGGAGAAATTAAGGTTCCGATAGACAAAGTTGTCCTGCATCAGGGAAGAAGATATCACCCAACCTTGTAGGAAGTGATCTTCCCGTACTCTGTGAACAGCTCCTTCAACTTCTCGTCATCAATGTTTTCATCCAAATTCTTGATGTACAGATTTAATCCCTGAAACTTATCAACTGTCTCCTTCATGTTCTGCTCAAACTTAGTCTTCAATTCCAATTCTCTCTCAGCTTTCTTCTGAGCCTTTCCAACATACCATTCCTTGTCATCAAATTTACTTCCATTGAGCCCTTCAACCGCTTCAGCCGCATCATCGGCATCCTCAAAGTTAACAAAACCAAAACACTTTGACTTGCCATCTCCCTCTCTCATGATCACACAGCTTGTGATATTCCCATAATTTCCAAATACATTTTTTAGATCATCTTCGGTGGTTGATTCAGAGAGATTTTTCACAAAAACATTGAAGAATTTGGTCTTGCTGGCAGTGTTTTCTCTCTCTTGTTTCCTAACAAAGGGCCCAACAAACACCTGTTTATCATTCAGAAGCATGCCGTTGAGCTTGCTAATGGCATTCTGGGCTGCCTCTTCCTGTTCGTACTGTACAAATCCGTATCCCTTGGATTGCCCAGAAGTATCTGTTGCAATCTTGCAAGAGAGAATATTACCAAAAACGGAGAACGTGTCGAAGAGAGCCTTGTTATCAATGGCTTTGTCCAAGTTCTATAACATCAATCAACAACATCAATCAATTGGAATTATTTGATTCCATATTCAACTAAATAGATAACTGGGAAGTTATACAGTAGGAGACATTGTGGCACCTTAATGAAAATGTTGGCAGCTCCACTCCTGCGAACTGAGGGATCACGGTTTGAGAACATCACCCGAATGGGCTTCCCATTGAGGGGAGTAAAGTTCAGCAACTCAAGGGCACGACTAGCTGTTGAGACAGAAGTTCAAAATTTGATATTCTCGCACAGAAAATTTTGCAAAAAACATAATCATAAACTTGAGAATAGTATTATAGAATTTTATTTTTATTTTTTTTAAAAAAAATGCAAGGGACGATCACCCAACGAATAATAGTATAGAATTTAACTCATTTAGACTCAACTAAGAGTCGTCCACAACAAGACAAATCATCGATTTAGAAAAATTGACATGTTTTATCCTGGTCAGAACCCAAAACAAGGAGCTCTTGAGCCACATAAGCAAATGGATTAACCTTCGTGGCAGTGACTGAAGTTGAACAACAGCACACGCTGTGACTTACACCACTTAATGAAAACCCATGCATGACAAGATCAGTCACCCATGAAGCATTGAAAACTTGTTCTATTCAGAGAAAAATTCATGTCACCACTTTCAACTCAAAAAAACAAATGATTTACCGTCGTGGGGATCGAGGAACACCAACAAAAAAGGTGAAAAATTGCACTCAGTCAATATCCATGCATAACAAGACGAACCATCAAATCAGCTAAATAAAATTCCTAATTACATCAGAACACAAAACACGCAACTCAAAACTCAGATAAGTAAATGGATTAATCAACATGGAGATCACTGTATTCATAAAGGGCGACTCATTTGACGCATAGCAAGACAAATAACTTAAATAGCACAATTATCTTTTCTTAATCCGATCGGAACCGGAGTCAAACAGATCTTTAATTTTTTTTAAAAAGTGAATTTACCGTCAAGACTTTTACTCGAATCAATTGCAAACACGGTGACTTATTGGACTCCATCAAGACTTTTTTTTTATTATGAAGAACTCCATCAAGACTTCCCCCATAACCAAACAATTAACTTACTCAACTCAGACCAGAACCCTGAACATGAAACCCTTTACTCGAATAAAAAGAAAACAAATTACCATCAAGGGGATTGCTGTAATTGACATAAGCATAACCAAGTGATTTCCTCGTGGTGACATCCCTGCAAACTCGAACCGACATGACCTGACCCAGCTGACTGAAGAGATCATAGAGCTGCGAATCCGTCACGCTGAACTCCAAATCACCAACATACAGCGAAGTAGTCTGAAACTGATTTCCTGTTCCGACCGCCGGAGCATTTGCTCCGTTGACCGCAACATTTGAGCCAGAAGACGGAGCCGGTGCCTGCGCCATGATTTCCTACCTCCGAAGAAAACAGATCTAAAGAAGATTCAACCTAAAATCACGAATTTGCGATTTTCGGGGTTTTTTTAAGGATTTTCTTGCTCCTCGGTTATTAATATCGGAAACAAAACCGGAAACCCTAATACGGATAACAACAAACCTTCTCCACCTCGAACAGACTCTGGAGGAGAGATCGAGAGGACTCTTTTGTGATTTTTCGAAAGATTTGGGGAATTTTTCGGATTTTCTCTTTTGATAGGAAACGAGGAGCTGGATTTGGGGTTTAGGGATTGGGGAGGAGGAAGAGGTTTGTTTTGGGAGGGCAGTCCTCGAACTGACCGCGCCGGAATTTGGTTGTGGGGACATCATTATATAGCCCGTCTTGCTGGAAACCCTAATGACGTAAGCGGCTGTCTTGCACATCCCACCGTCCGATCAAAAATTATAAATTTGCAAATGGAAAGGAAATAAGTATATTTTCCTGTTAATCCCCCCTTCTCTCTCTCTCTCTCTCTCTCTCTCTCTCTCACACACTCTCTTTCTCCCTTTGTGTGTGTGTCTCTCTCTCTCATAATGTTTAATTCAAATAAATTTATGACAAAATAATTGTCTTATCTCATAGTATTGACTCCTCATTTAAAAGTTAAGACATTAAAAATATTTTATCCATGAAAACAATTTAATTCAATTTATTTGATCTAAAAGCATATGCCTTGTTGATTATTCCTTTAAGTGAACAAGCTTAAGACTAAGTTCAATATTTGATTTAATAATTTTGTTCATCTTCGTCATATTTTTTTATTTTTTTACCCACTCGAATATGAGATCGAGAAGGCGTAGATCATTTGATCGAGGATATACAATCTAAATACAATCATATCTGATTGTATTGATTGATAGATGTCTTGATGGTGAAGAAAGTTTAATGCATGGAATGGGTGTTTTGAATGATAGAAAAATTTCTATAATTTAAATTATATGAATAAGATCCAATTCATGTGTTATTGGGTATAGTTCAAAAAAGTCTTAGAAACATTAAAATGAATGTAATTACCTTTGAAATATGTTCCTTTTATTGCATCAGTTGCTTTGTTTGGCAACTAAAAGCCACTCCATCTCCATCTCTTGTAATATTATGGTTAGAGACCTGAAAACCATTGTCATCTTTGTGGTTTTTTTATTGAGAATTTAAATTGGACATGATTTCTGGTTCACTTCAAATTGTTTTGGAGAATTGGGTCCATTGGTATATCGAAAAGACAAGTATAAGTACATTTTTATCTTACAGTTTCCATTTTAAAATCAAGCATAGGTTATTGATTGTTGACTTAGAGAAGTAGGATCAATGAAAATATTTACACATTCAATAGCTTCTCACTAAACCAAGGTGATGTAAATTATCAAAATTAGTAGAAAATGTATAGCTCATTTAGAAATCTTTGACAAATTCCTCAACATCGCATTTCATCCTCTTGATCTCAACACTTCAATGTCACAAGAGCTAATTTTTTTTGGATTTAGCCATGCCTTTTAGTTGTTATAATCCTTCACCTGATTGACACGTGTAAATCCTTTGTCAATGGATGTATATGGGCCTACTGAAGATGATTGCATTACTAATATTTATTGGGCTGATCTACATGCAAATTTCATGCTATCATTCTCTCTAAAAAAACTTGAGAGAGGAAGAGAAATGACTTTGCTTATGTTTCTCTTTTTAGACTTGACCTTAAACTAAAATTGTGGACTTTGAAAACTAATTTTTAGATCTGAAATATAAGTGTGACAAAAAATATAGAGGATACATAAATATACGAGGGTTAAGGAGGTAGATCAATTTAGATTTTTTTTAAATTGACACCATGTGGCGCCGTGTTAATGCTTCATCGTCAGCTACATCATGTGCCTCATTGGCACCACGTGGCACATATTTCAGCACCTCTGTGGTCTTGCATAAGGAAAGTAATTAAAGTTTAGGGTGCCCTAATGGGCAGAATTGATTGTGAACAATATTGATATGAAAATAATAGGAGAAAATTATTTTAAAACCAAATTTGACATTAGTAAATTTAACACATTTTCAAGTTAAACATTTTATTCTCTTATTATTTCTTAAATTGAATTACAAAGAAATATAGATTATTTAATTTAATATTTAAAAAAATATTTGGATTAAAAAGGAGTTTTTTTAATGATATAAAATTTCTAATTTAGAGAATTTTTTAGAATTTATTTCAAAATTGTTTGTACTTATATTATTTAAAATTAGTTAGAAAATGGGGTTGATGTGGTGTAGCAACATGGCGAAGCCTGCTCATCTGGTGACAAATGTGAGCACTAGTGGTGCCATATGGTGTACATTTGGCACCTGCATGGCACCACTTTTCAGGGGAATATTAGTGTTTCATTATAATATAAATAAGGATTTGAAATCGACTAATACCAATACTCTAAAAAGTCTGTTTATTTTTAATATGGACTAAGGTCTTTTATTTTTCAAGTGACATGGTAGCATTGCAAGTGTCAAATTAAGACAAATCAAAAAAATTGACTTGATCCCTCCATTTTTACTATCATTTAACATTAGATTTCCATTTTCAATCATAAATTTTCTTCAAATTTCATCATTCACTTTCTCATAGCTTATGATATTCTCTCTAAGTTCTCTATTTAATTTTTCTGTAGATTTAAATTTGATTTTGCGTGATTTTTTTCTTATGTCGATAGATCATTGAGTTCTTTTTCTCAATGTATAAGTTTTCCTTTATTTATTACCCTAAATCTTCATATAATTGATTACATTCTAAAACATCCCAAATAAACCGTAGGTCTTTGTGGATTCGACCCTTTCTCACTATTTTTCTAAATTAATTATACGATTAATCTTAATTATAAGTTATTTTTACGTATTTTTGACGCTTCAGTTAGTAATTGAAGTTCTCATGTATTATAGGTGGATTTTGGGTTAGATTGGGAGTGGGAGTAGGAATTTTAGTGTCTACGTGACTATTTCGTCATGACTCTCTCTTACCATTGTAATGTTATTTCTTCAATGTCCTCTTGGGTTCCCTTCTTGTTTCTCTTTCGAAATCTTCCACTCCATTTTTCATCTACTTTCATATTTGATTTTGCCTAAATTAGATCAAGTTTTTGTCTCTCATACTGTCAACCAATGCCTTGTGGATTTCACATGTATTCACCATTTTACTCATTTTTAATTATTGTTAGAGTGGGTATGACTTTAAAAATGAGACTTAAAAACAAGATTTAATTATTATTTTTACTTTTTTATGCACAAACGCAAGACTTCCAAAGTATTCAAACAACTGCGCATTTACCATTGATCACCCGTATATCTAAATAAACCAAATCAAAAGGTGGAATACTTAAAAAAAAACAAGTCATTTTCTAGGCAGTAGAAGAGGGACTTGCATGGCCATCAACCATAGAGGAGGGAGTTGAAAGATGGAATAAGTGAGAAAACATGTGTGCGTGTGAGTAAGGGGCATCCCATCAGATTATTGACTAAGGGAATGAAAAGCAACGTTACATGAAGTATTAGTGAACGTATAAATAGTGGATTGCACAAATGATGTGTTGGCTTTAAATCTCTTTCAAGATTCATATTTATTCACTTTAAGACTAGTGAAAGAGAATGACAATGGAGATGCGAAATGACTTGAATTGGAAAAATACTTTGTTTTTCATGATCCGTGCCAACATTATTCAAATGAGTATCTATACTTTCCACAATACAAATGCTTGTAATAAAAATCACCATTGCAGTGAACCCCTTCTTTTCGTCCACGTTGAACATGAGAATTTCTCAAAGGATGTGAGAATTTTGATGAAACCATAAGTCAATTGCTATTTTTGGCTTCAAAATAATCATCAATAGTTAAAGATTCCTTGGATTTTATTGGATTTTATTGGATTTAAGGCTTCTATTTTCTCACAAAATGGATAAAAAATATCTCAAGACACTTTAAATGGGGTTCTTGGGTTGATGACAGTCAACTAGAAGAAAAGTATTTCAAAGAAACTTAGTACCTTTGGGATAGCATGGGGAATAAGGGTTATCCTATCAAATCCAGATCAATGGCGAAGACTGAGAATCTTAAAGGTGGTTAGGGTTTCAAAGAAGAATGGTGTTGCCTCTAGAGTTTGGAAAAAGAGGCAATAAAAAATCATCTAGATTGCCCCACCAATGCTCTTGATGAATCGAGGCACTAATAGCTCCAAATATGGAAAATGATGCAGTGATGTCTTCTTTTCACAAAAAACAATGAGATGACTTCTAAAAATTAGAAAAAAAGTGGGAATCTATGTATAAAAGAGAGAGCGAAGAAGTTGTCAATCTCAAGGCAAATTGGGGAAAAACTTGCAAAAATGGCCCATGCTCCAAGCATTGGTGGGGCAGTCTAAATATCCAAGGATGGTCTCCAATCAAGGAACATTGATGGTCCTTGAAAAGCACTTGAAAAGAGGAACATAGTGGTAGGTGAAGAATGAGATATCAAGATGGACGACAAAGTTGAGCCCTTAAAGAGACCTAGTGGTCAAACATCATGCGAAACTCAAGAGATAAAGAGGTTCAACACATCGGACCTCCCTTCCATTGTGTAAAGGAAGAGAGGGCCATGAAAGAGAGAGATATGAATTGGATCTTGATAGACCTCTAGGTCTTCTTTATTCTCACATTATTTGAGGATGTTAAATGTCAATATTATCTTACTCAGGACATCTAGTTTGAGGATTATCTTTTTTAGCATGGGAAGAACATAACTCACCTAGTTGATAATATTTTAGTAGCCACACATGAAAAAAAATATAGATTGGGCTTCATCTAATGTCCCCCTTGATTCATGGATATTTAACATAATCGATATAATATGGCCTATAAGCCAATCACATTTCTATGTATCTTGTCTATGTTCATCGAAATGAAAATTTATTCATCATCATTCTCGTCTAATATTTGCAATGAAGTCCTTTAGCATATGTAATGACTAATTGAACTATGATGAGATCGTAATATAATAATCACTAGGCTTTAAACATATGTTCTAAGCATTCCTATTTGGTGGGATATTCGAGAAAGATATTGAATTATCCAAAAAGAATAGCATTATTTGATGTGACTCATATAATGAGTATGACTGATCAGGTTGATTCATGTCACAGTTAAGTATTTGGTCCTTTGAATTGAGACACTAAAGCAATCTTGTGGATGGATGGCTGTGTTTTGATTATGACTTATAAATACCTAGCCACGAAATCTCTAAAATGTCATATATTATATATGACATGAAGCCCTTGAAGATGATTGTGTGGTCAATATGGGATCATTCGCCCTTGGTATTTGAATAGATTGATAGAAGGAATGATGAAATTATTGGCCAAAGTAGTAGAAATATCATAGGAGTTTCCAATAATTTCTTACACGCATTAGTACTAACTTGATTGATCGATAATGGTTTGACAGTTGACTATATCCTTAGTCATTCACGAGTCTTGCGGGGATGAAGGATTATACATACATCGTAACTGATGATGAAAAGGTTTCATAAGGGAGTTATTATATACTCATTACTCCTAGATTATGTGATGTAGTTTGGCACTCAATAAGTTGGCAACTCAACCTATTGATTGAGTTAAATCGATCATTGATTAAATAATTTATATGTTGACATAGATGATTAAATAAGGTTGACCAATAAGGTATTATTGAGCCTATAGAGTTATTAACTAGTGAAATATATGGACCGACAAAGTTACACACATAAAGTCTATGGATGTTGGTGGATATCGACATAATTATGAAGATTTTTATGAAAATCCACATACCAAATATCTATAAATAAGAGGAGAATGACCACAAATCAAAGTGCCCATGCAAGCCTTGTGAGAATTTTCTCCTATATTCTCTTGGTGAAGAGCTTTGAAGAGAGATCCAGCCATCAAGAGATTGTGTGGATACCGCTAGAGGCTAGACACATAAATAACTTCTAGAACTCCCTTAATAAAACCCTGTAAGTATATTTTCTCATACATATTAGATGATAGGATCATCTATTCTTGGTGCCTCAATGTTTTGAATATCCGATTTAATGTATTCCGCTGCATTTGATGTTTTGATCGAAATTAGAAGGCTTATCAGCCTCAAATCACAACACGATATTGTCCAATACACATGTCTAGATCCCATATTAATATTAGTCACCCTTTTCGGTATGTGAGCATTATGTTGAGTTTTAAATGAGTGGAATGACTACACATCAATACAACAAGAAATTAGGATCCTCTTTTGGATGACTTTGATACCTATTTGAATGCATAAAATTTAGGTTAGGATATAAGGGGCTTGGTCCCACATAAGACATATATATCTTCTTAACTCATAACCTCAATATATCAAGGTTTTCAATATGTTTTCTAATAATCCATTATCAAAGGCTTTACCTATGTGCATGATATTGGAGCAAAAAAAAATTCTTCTTTGGAAGTATAGGGTTCTTTATTCACCACCATCGTTGTTGAGCTGCCGCCATTGCCCCCGACGAGGCTTGCCCCTCTCGACTAAGAGGGGTGCTGCCCTCTCCCCCCAAAACAGCCCCTTTCTAGCCTCTCTAGCAAACCCGAGACAACCCAAATCATCATGCTAACCCATGCTTATCGTGCCGGGGTCAAACTTGGCGAGTTGGAGTCGAGCTGTTCAAGTCATTTGTGGTCGGCACACGGCAGAGTCTGCCCTAATTATCAAACCACCTTTTGATGGTTGACAAGAATGGCTCCTCCAATTGAATCCCCACCATGTATCCATCATTCTATCATGACCCAACTTACCTGAAAGGCATATGGCTTTGATGTCCAAATTTTATGTCATGGGCCTTATCTGCCAGGATCTCCTCACAGCCCATAATTTCAATAAGCCTTCTGGTGCCTTCACTGATACGAAAGCATCACTCTCGTGCATTTCAAGCCCGCACACGAAGTCTGTGCTCAGCTGGGAAAAAGGTCATCGGTCCATCGATCTTTGATGGGCCCATCGATCCCTACCACTTTTCTCATGAAAGTCGCCAACTTTATAATCCTAAACCTCTGCACAGATGACGCAGGACTCACTGTTCAAGATCTTCCCTTTCCCTTGAAGAAGAAATCTTGAACGGCGAGACGATGGCATCTCTCCTGGCAGATGGGTTCCTCCTCTCCTTCTCTCCCATCGCTTCATCCTCCACGTCATCCTCAGATCGCCTCATCCATGCATCTCGATCTCTCTCTCTTGCATCGGCTGCATCACCATCTTCTCCTTGCCGGAGCTTCTCTCTCTTCCGTGCCAAATCTCCGCTTTCGAGGTCCAAGTCTTTGGTTTCCTCTGGCAGCGCTTTCCAGGCCGACAATTCCTCTTCGGTAATGCAGACCAAAACCCTACTTTTGTCTTTCAACAAGACCCTAATTTTGATTTCTCAAATTAAAGATGCTCACTTTCTGTCTGGGTATGTGAATTTGAATATAAATGGGTATAATAATGCTGAGTTTCTGTCTGGGTATGTTAATTTGAATAGCAAATTGGAATAAAAATGCCAAGTTTCTGTCTGTGTACGTGAAATTGAATATAAATGGGGATTATGATGCTGAGTTTCTGTCCATGTTTGTGAATTTGAATACAAATGAGTATAAAAGGCGGACTTTCTGTCCGTGTCTGTGAATTTAAGTAGACATGGGTCTATAATGCTGACTGTCTATCTCGATTTGTGAATTTGAATATAAATGGGTATAAAAATGCTGACGCCAATTTCCACGTGGCTATGTAAATTTGAAGCTTAATTGGTTTAGGCTTTCATTATATGAGCTTAATTCCTGGGTTTATGAATTTGAAGCTAAATGAGTTTAGGTTCTCACTAAGGAGGCTGATCTTATATCCGAGCCTGTCAATTTAATACTTAATGGATTTAGGTTCTCACTAAAGATGCCAACTTTCTACCAGAACCTGTGAATTTGGAGCGAAATGAGTATAGGTTCTCACTAAAGATGCCGACTTTCCATCAGAGCCTGTGAATTTGGAGCAACATGAGTACAGGCTCTCACTAAAGATCAAACTTTCTATCTAGATCTGTGAATTTGAAGCTAAATGAGTATAGGCTCACTCATGGAATAGGCTGACTTTTGATCTGGCTTTGAATTTGAAGCTAAACGAGTATTGGCTTTCACTTAACATGCTTACTTTATACCCGGGTCTGTGAATTTGAAGGTAAATGGGGATGCTTACAAAGTGGGCAGCTTTATGACCCATAAGGAAAATTTAAAAACTGTCAAAGCCTACACCACCATTGACGAAGGTATACTAATTTATTCATGCATTTTATGCTCGTGGCCGCATCTCCTTCTGCTTTAACTGTTAAGTATTCAATTTAAAATTCTGTAGCTCTGGAAATGCTTGTGGACTATAGAATCACCGGTTTGCCAGTTGTTGATGACGATGGGGTTTTGGTGAGTTTCATTGTTTACTCTATTTGTATAACAAACTTTCTCACTTAAATTTAAATTTTTGCTTTTATTTTTTTCGTTTTGAGTTTTCTAAAGGGTCATTATCTCTCTCTCCCTATCTCTATCTCTAATCCTTTCTCTCTATTTCTCTGTCTGTCTCTCTCTCTTTCTCTCTCTATTGATTTGTCTTCTGTTTATCCTTCTATCTGCCTCTCCTTCAATCTTTCTCTTTCTATTTCTCTCTCAATCAATTTCTCCCTATTCACTTGGCTTCTGGTTATCCTTCTGACTACATCTCCTTCAATCTGCCACTCCTCTCTTTATATCTCTTTTCTCTCTCTTTTGCTCTTTCTCTCTGTGGAAGATTCACGGGTTTCTCAGATGACTCTAGGTCAATCGTGCCTTCAGAAAAAAAATGCTCTTCAAGATCTTGGGAAATCCATGGGATTTCTCTTCAATCTTCTCTAATATTTCTCCAGCTCCCTCGCCGAAGTGTAACTTGATCTTTTATGCTTAGTGAAAAATAGTGACTCACCAGAATCCTCTTCTACATTTTCTGTATTTCTTCAATTAAGAAGGTGGTACTCTTTTTCATACCTTATTATTTGATTGTCATGTTTGAACAACACCTTCTTCTTCATTTATTGTGTACTCTTATGCTTATTTTTCCGTTGCATTGTATTGTCTCAATCATATTATTGACTTGATTTTCAGGTTGGTGTAGTTTCAGATTATGATTTGCTGGCCTTGGACTCTATATCTGGTACTCTGTTTGCATAAGTCGATTCTTATTTCATTTTATAAGTATTTTTAATTATATGCGAAGCATCAAAATCTGGGGTTGAGAAGGGAGGGCATGTTACTATTTATAGTTGAAATAACTAATAAAGAGTTATGAACTGCTAATAATAATTAATTTTTATTCACTTTAGTTGATATATTTCACTTATCTATTTTCTCCTAGATTTTTTTATTTTATTTAGTTTCATCAAACAGAATTTTTGATCCATTTGAATTTACACAAAGGCACACAGGTAAAACGCATGAAAATAGAGGCGATTGTGCAAAGTAAAATGGAATTTTTGATTCAAGGCTTCAATGATCTTTATCCTGAAACAACAAAGTGCATGATCCAGTTCTGGGTAAATTCAACTGATTGCATCTGATAATCAGAAGACAATCAAGGTAACAACATTGGGAGGCAATTCTCTGATATGATCCTGCTCGGGATTTATCAAAATGGTGAGTGAGCAGAAGAGAGTACTCATGAGATAAGAAAAAGATAGTTCCAAAAGAAAAGTTGTCTCAAAAACCTTTCATGTCGGGATCTTTAACCCAATGACCCTATTACCCTTATTTAGGTTGCTATCATGCTCATGATGACACGGGCATGACTTTGAGCTATAAACGAATTAGAAATTATGTATGATGTGGACATACATATTAATTGTATTAACATTGTTCTTAAAAAAAGTTAATTGTATAAACATTTCAAGCATGCATATGTTTATGATTCACCAACTACCAATGGTCATGATCTTCATAGTTAAGATATATTTATCCTTTCAACTAGAATTTCATTACTAGAATTTCATTACTAGTACCAGTTGAAGCTTGCCAAGGCTAATCTGTTGACCTTCTTCCATTTGGTTTTTCTCCAGGACATCGTGATAATGGAACAGATTTGTTTCCCGAGGCTGGCAGATCATGGAAGGTAAGACATGTGTGCCAGTTATCTTGGGGGATGTCAAACTACTTGAAAAATCAATATGATTTCATTAACTAGATAAATTTGTATTTTTGGAGCATCAGAAGTAGGTAGTATAGTTCGGTTGTAATAAATTCTGATAAAGTATTGGGCACTAACTGTTGAAACTTGTAGACATTCAACGAAGTCCAGAAGCTTTTGTCCAAGACAGTTGGTAGGGTTGTTGGCGATGTGATGACCACAACCCCCATTGTTGTCAATGAGACAACCAATCTCGAGGACGCTGCAAGGTTCACACCCTTTTCTCTAACCTGTTTTTCTCTCTCTACAAAATCACCATCTGTTTAGTAAAATTATGTGCTTGCTTCTGCCTTTATAAACTGCAATAATCCTATGTTTTATTTTTGATAATGGCCTGGCTGATCGCATTTTCTTGTATTTTACCCTTGTATTTAGCCCTCTGGAAGGTTGTATGTGATCAGGGGCTTATACTCAAATAGGGGCTCTATGGTAGCAAATCCTAATTATTATTCTCTTTCTCTCTACCTGTTCTGGGTGCTCTAGCATAAACAAAAGAAATAATTGATGAATAAGGAATTATTGTTAATTGATATATTTCCATGTAGAAGCAAAACCAAAAATTAAACATAAATTATAGATCATATATTATGGAAAAAAGAAAAAAAATCATGGATAAAAGTTTGATTCCATTCTTGAGAATTCCAAAAATACCCATCATTTAAGATGATAGTTTTCTTCTAGATTTCACTAGTGCTTTTAAGAAAGTGTGTCATTGTCTGCCAGGTTACTTCTGGAAACTAGATATCGTCGACTGCCAGTTGTCAATGATTCTGGCAAATTGGTACATATTCCTACTCTTTATGCGATCCCCTAAATTATGATTATTTTCTATTTTGTTTGCTGTATATTAAGTAGGATGTTCACTTTTAAGGTGGGGATAATTACTCGAGGAAATGTGGTGGGAGCTGCACTCCAGATAAAGCGTGAGATGGAACGACGATCACAAGCATAATCCTAGAATGCAGTTTTGTTATGATTTTCCTGATTCACATGACACTAAAATTTCTTTTTGGTCTGGGGGTTGATTAATGATTTATTGAATCCTGTTCTTCAAGGAAGACTCAACTCGTAAGGCACATGCTCTCTCTCTCTCTCATGTTTAATCCTGGTCAGGTGCCGCTCCGTCTCTGCATTAAGCTCTACTTTGATCAATCTTTCCCGTTTAGTTGACCACTTTCCTATTATTTTGTCTTTTCCAATATTACCTTCAGTTTGTTCTTAGTTTAATCTTTTTCTTATTTTTATATTGAATTGTGGGAGAACCCTTAAATATTAAGCTGATTTGTTTTGAATTTATTCCATGAAATTATTGACCCTTTGAGCTGTGGAATTTACGGAACCAAACCACCCACCCATCCATTTTTCCTCTCTCTCTCTCTCTCTGTGTCTATCGCTCTCCCTCTCTCTTTCTCTCTCCCCTCTTCTCTATGTATCCCCATTCCCGTTAGATTTTTTTCAAGCCAAATAGAGTGGCCAATCCAGATCACGAATGCAAGATCAACTGTGAGATGAGTGGACTCTCACCGACATTAATCAAGGTCACTAACAGTAGCTCACCTTTTTCACATAATCAAAGAAATTGAATCTCATCCACTGCAACAGTTGTCTGTGAGACCTTATAAATAGTCCAAATGTGAAAAATCAACAGTGAAAAACGTTCAACCTTGGGCAAAGCTCTAACTAAATAATTTCACACTTTCTCATCGGTGATCATCCATCAAATACCTTCCCTACTAAACGATCAGGAGTGTCTTGAATGTGATGTGTAGATGTGAACTTCTGATATAGTAAGCTGGTCTAATGTGAAGAACTATGTCAAAAATAATGGCGATATCAAGGCTGGAATTTACTTAACCAAGGACTCCCCTAGTCAAGAACCTTGGTGTTCGACCATCTCAATGGAGGTGATGGATGTTGATATTGGGGTGGATGTTGGATGCCGATTCTATAATCTACATGGTGGATTTTGAATAGAGTACTCTAATATCTATCGTCCATTCGATACCCATCACTGGTCATTGGCTGCATCCTTGCTACTAGATGATGGATGATGGATGATGGATGATGGGTATTGGAGGTGGATATTAGATATCCGACATACACCTCCAACAGCCACACTAATATCTAGTGATATCCTATGCCATACGTCATTTGATATCCAATGGCAATCGTCTTCTGCTATCCAACGACAATTGTCTCATGATATCTGTCATCCATGTCATCTTTCCATGTCCTAGTGCTTATCTGATATCCACCTATGGTATCCACACCGATATCTAGAAATATCCAATGTTAGCCATCTTCCAATATCCATCATCCACATCATTCGGCCACATCCTAGTGTTTTTGCCATTTGTCATCCACTTCGTCAATTAACTTCCAACAATCATATATCATTTGTCCAATATTCGATACCTAGTACTGTTGGTAACATGCATTTTCAATGCCCAAAAATATGATTGTTTAGTATTTGAATGATATAATTTGTATCATCACAATGCATGTTACCATGTTTTAATGAAATTTTTGTATTCATCATGGCATCTCACTTATAAGCTCATTTTGCACTAATTTAAGGTTAATTAAATGCAAAGGTAGTCATCGACTTTTTCCAAGGTCAAAAGATTGTTAATTAACCATCTTTTCTTGAGTTTTAGTGTTTTTAGGCCTTGAGTTAAGAATAAATGGAAAAAGATGAGAATAAGATTAAGAACTTGGTTTAACTTTCTAAGTTGAACCAAGATGACTAGAATGTATTTTATCACTATTTATCTCTTTACTTCAAAATTACAAGATGCGAAGAAAGAGGGCCAAACTAGGATCAAAATGACTGAAATTTCTTATCAAAATGAGTTTTGGATAGAAAAATATGGGCTGCAAAAGCAATGAAGTATTAAAGTTTTGCGCAACAAATTAAAATGCACCACATGATGCATCTGCAATAGTGAATGGAAGCCCCCTCAAGAAAGAATTGGCTCTTCCCATGTTCCAATAGTTGGTATGCCTGATAATGATGCATATGATCAATAGTAGACAACAATTCCGCTTTGATGTCTTTACTCTATAATAATTTACCCAATGCTTTCAACTTGCCTCTCCATCCTATTAGGATGTGAGATGCATGATACAAGCCTTCATACCCTTACTTGACTTGGCTCTATGGACATCACAAACCTTCATGGGCTTATGCAATTTGGCCTAACACAATTTGAATCCATAACATGAATAAGATAAAGTATGTTAGGATTAAGCAAGCACTTTGCCCTTCATACCCATCTAGATTTTTCCATTTTGTCATCCCATGCCTTCATGCCATTTTAATACTTCGCCTTCTCCCCATTGGAAGCCTTCACTCCCTGGCCTGATTTGGCATTATACACGGCACAAGCCTTCACCCTCTTAATTGACTTTGCCTTGCACAAGACACATACAGACAAGCATTATCTAGGCCTTAGCCTATTCTTTGTGACAATTTGGAGATTTGAATCCACATCATGAATAACATATAATATGTCAAGAATAAGAGAGCATTTACAATAATTTCTTAAATTATAAATAAGATACTTCAATCACGACAGGTACTATGAGAGCAATGCCCAATTTTTTAAAATAAGGGTTTTTGGTTTTCAATTTTTTCCCTTAAATCATATATTGGTTCAATACATGAAAAATATGTATTAAATAACTTTAATATATGACAGCACAAAGTTTGATTTGACCATTGAAATGGATTATTATGAAACATCACAATTACCTAAAAATGAAATGTCTCTAACGATTGTGGGTCTCAAGAAATAAAAGGTTCAATTGACAAGGAGGGACTTCCTTCCCTTAAGCTGGAGTGTAGATGTCAATCATGTCCAACTTTCTAGAAAGAGTTTCATAAAAAAATTCACTCAATCCTTTGATGTATCTACAAGTTGCTCTAATGACATGACATGTAAGTACTAATAAGCCCTTTACATACCTTGTCTTGAACATATTGACAATCCACTTTGATGTGGTTGTTGCACTCATGATAAGTTGGATTGCTCACCATGAAGATAGTTTCTTGATTGTCACTATACATCAACATAAGAGTAGATAGAGATATGCCCGACTCTTGTAGTAGAGAGGGTATCTATATCATCTCACAAGTGGTTGTCATCATATTATGATGCATAGTTTAATTGTCTAAGCGATATACCACATTTCAAATCATACAACACCAAGTGATAAGGTTTCCTCATGATATGTGTAATGTTTAGAAGCAAAATATTTATCTCCATTTTCACCTGCATAGCCAAAGTCTAAGTAGTCCTCAACTCAGAGATGTCCATGTCACTTCTACAAAAGTCCTCATCCAAGAGCTTGATAACATGCTAAATTAACATGATAAAATATGATTACTGATGCATATTAAGGCATAAATGATTTCATTTACATGCATGTTATCATACTTATATGTATTTTTCTATCATTCCACGATAGATCATTATAATCTCAAAAATACTTTAAATGAGTGTTTAATATGATAATTTAAAGATGAATAAACTAATAACCCACCTTTACTTTAGATTATGGATGCTTTTTAGAGTGAAAATAATGAGATAAAATGTTTTATAAATATTTATTTATATTAAAAATCCTTAAAAATAAATGTGTTTTCGAAATAAAATTTAAAACTCTCATCATTTATCAATTTTTATCTTTTAGAATGATAGATAATTAAATTTCGGATCAAATGAAAGAAATTTGGATTAATTTGGAGTTATATATTAAAAGTTATGAATTTTCTATTTTTAGGGATTTTTTCTGGATTTTTCTAAATTAATTTCGATTTTTAAAAGCTTAAAATGATTTAAATAAAGGCAAAAAGGGTGGATATTTCTGCGCGTGACCCACGTGGATGCGACGTGGCACACAAGGCCACGTGGCAGCGCCACGCGGGCCCACGCGACGCATACGCGGCGATGTGATGCATATTTATATTTACTTATCTATAGGATATTATAAATATATAATCTTCCGTTTATCGGAAGAGATTATTAATCGTCTTAAACCATTGCATATTATATACCGCTTCATTTCCCTTAATTTTTTTCATGTGGGACTAAGTCCCACACAGTTTTTATAAGTGCAAGACACGTGGCGAAGGGGGAAGCGTCGGATCGACGGCGTATTGGAAATCCGCGCATCGATCGTGTGGACGCGCGGACCACCGGATCAAATCAGAGCACATGGCTAAATTTAAAGAGTTATAACGGCTCTCATGAAACGGCGAGGATCGCATCTCGACCGCCCGATCGCAATCCAAGGGGCGCGATTGAAGGCGTTTTATAACGCAAATCTAAAGCCGCATCCAGACCGTCAATCGAGATCCAATGGCCATGATATTTTCGAAATGGTCCACGGTGGACCGTTCCGTCGTAACCGTCGATCATTTCGATCGGACGGTTACGCCCAAAATTCCTATAAAACGAGGTGTTCTTCCGAATTGTAAACTATTCGAGTTGGAAATCAAAGCAATTGATTTGTCTAGACACCTCCCCTCTTGTTTCTCTCAATCTTATCGTGTTCTATACTCATTTCCACACCTCCGGAGCATTTGAGATTGAGATTTGGCCGTGTAGATTGGCAGAAATCGATGCGTGAACTCACAATAGCGTTCTTCGGTATTTTCGACAATTAATCAAGTTAATTGGCTTAATCTGATTGCTAATCATGGTTAGTGGAAGCGGTTTTGCTAATCTTTCATCCATTTATGTTTGATTTCAATTTAGATTAGGATTTAAGGTTTAATTTTGTTTAATTTTCGTTGAATTCGTGATTTCTTCGTCGAAAAATTTCTCTCCACTTCGATCTTTAATTTCTCCGCGAAATCAAGACCAAATTCAATGATTCTTGATTCCGTGGAATTGATTTGAAGTTCTCTTTCATAATTTACCATTTTCCCTAATTTCTATCATCAATTCATCGTCCGATTTGATCAATTTCAAAGAATACATCAAGAATTTCTTCATTTCCCTATGGATTCGACCCTTATTTACCATTATACCCCTCAATTCGATTAATTTTCATGAAATTGGTAAGTTTGGAATTATTTTTAACACGAGACCGTGTGAAATCAATGACCTCACGGTCTCGTCTCATCAAATGGCGCCATTGCCGGGGAATTAAGGCAAATTTTTGATCAAATTAGTCAATTTTGACTAGGTCAACTCGGATTTTCTCTTATTTTCTTAAAATCCACGCAATTTCAATCGTATTTTGAGTGATCCGAAGTAGAAATCAATCTTGGAGATCCTTAATTTGATAAGATTAAGTGATTTTGCCCCTTTTCTAAGGATTACAGGCTATCACTTCTTCAAAATCGCGTTAAGAACGCGTAACTCTCACGGAGACCGACATTCAGGTACGATTGATCTCAATTTTTAATATATTTTAAGTATTTATAAGTTATTATCTATCTAAGTATTCGATCCACTCTTCATGAGAAGACGAACAACTTGGAGAGTACAGAATAATTCCCTAGAAATAGACCTCTTTGAACGATCCTCGCAAACTCCCGAAGCTACCGAGACCGACACTACCGAGACCGATTCAAGATTCGATCCAACTGAACTAGTAGAAATGGCCGGGAATGATGAGGGAAATGTCAGGAAACGCCTTAGTGACTATGCTAGGCCCGTCCTCCAGCGACCCGTCACTAGAATTCACGCACCCGTAGGAAGAGGGGCAAATTTTAGAATAGACTCCCATGTTATGAGTACGCTTCCTATCTTCCATGGTAAGCCTTCCAATGATCCCTATAGACACGTAGATGAGCTTTCCCCAGTTTGTGAAATAAATCACCTTCAAAATGTCCCCCCCAACATGATGAAGATGAAACTCTTTCCCGCTACCCTTAGAGATAGAGCCAAAAATTGGTTTTTGAAGTTAGGGAAAGAATTCACAAGTTGGACCGAGATGGAGGAGGAGTTTTGGAGAAAATACTATTCTGTAGGAAAAACCATCTCCGTCTGAAAAGCCATCCGAGAATTTACCCCAGGCTCGAGTGAAACCTTCCACGAGGCCTGAGAACGATTAAGAGATCTTATGAGGGAGTGTCCACACCATGGAGTGTCTAACCACGAATTAACACAAATATTTTATGACGGGTTAGGCTCGCAAGATAGATATCTTTTGGATGCAGCTAGCGGCGGCACCTTCATGAGCAAGTACGAAGATGACGCGATGGAACTCATCAAAACGGTGGTGGAGAATAGTCACCATTATGTGGAAAAACTATTTGGAAGAGGTGCTATGCCAAAAGCTCTCGACGCCAAATCAGCGGAGACGAGGATGCTCTTCGAAAGGATCAACAAAATGGAGGAAGTCCAGAACTTACTACTGGATCGACTCAACATTCGCAACGGTTCTGAAGGACTCGTCCCTATCTCACTTCAAGAAGCGTCACCATGCGCAACTTGCTCAAGATTCGACCATGTCGAATTAGATTGCCCCATGATGGAAATCCAAGGGCAAGGCATGTATAGACAAGGTCCATCGGGAGGACCAAGTCAACAGGGATGACCCAATTATCCAGGTAATTATCCTAACCAATATAATACCCCTGTTTTTAACAATTCTTTGCAGAATAATGGATATAGGAGGAACAACGATCAACCCTATCCTCCTCAATATAACGGTCAGCAAAATTACCCTAATCAAAGACAATCGTCGTTCGTCCCGCCGACTCAACCACAAGCATACACGTAAGCTCCACGCCAAACCACGCCAGCATTCGACCCAATCCTCGGCGCGATCTCGCAACTAATGGAGCAAATGACGAGGTTGAACTCACGCGTGGACGAAATTCAAGACTTCGTCAAGACGAACGTCCAACCAACGACGGATAAAAAGGGTAAGCAAGTAACTTTTACTGACCAATTACCCTCGCAAGCCACGATGAATCCAAGGAATCAAGGAGCTTCGTCGACCCAGACACACAATATCAACCATGTACACGTCGACGAGGAAGCCGTAGAAACAGCTTTGGCCATATCAAGCCTTCGGAGTGGGAAAGCTCTACTGGATCCATACAAGGATCATCCTTTCCACCAAGGTTCAAATGAGGAAAAAGAAACGCCAATTATCATCGAGCAAGACAGTGATTCGGAGGACGAGGAAGAACAGGTTACGACTGAACCTAACCCTGACAAATATAAGCCCCCTGTGCCTTATCCTCAAGCTCTTAATAGACCCAAAGCCAAGAATAGTGAAACCGATGACAACCTACTAGACGCCTTTAAAAATGTGACGATAACCATTCCTTTGACAGAAGCCATCAAGCATATCCCTTCTTATGCCCAATTTCTTAAAGGTATATGTACTCCCCATAGAAACCTTAAAAGGATCCAACTTAGTGAGACGGTAAGCTCTATCATGATGAATTCCTTACCCGTAAAAAAAGAGAGATCCGGGAGCACCCATGATCACGAGTGAAATAGGAGGAATGTCCTTCACTAGATCCCTACTAGATACAGGAGCTAGTATAAACATCCTCCCTAAAGCTGTATTCGACCGTCATCATGTAGGGGAGCTACAAACTTTCATAGTAGAACTATGCTTAGCCGATGGATCAGTTAGGAAACCTCACGGATTAGTAGAGGATGTCATCGTAAGGATAGAAGATTGTTATTTCCCGGTAGACTTCCTAGTGGTCGACATGAAAATGACTAAGGAGCTGAGCCAAGCCCCGATTATCTTAGGACGACCCTTCCTAGCTACCGTGAAAGCCGTAACCAACTGCGGGAAAGGAGAAGTAATTCTCAAGGTGGGAGAGCACACCATGAAGGTCGACATCAACAAACTTATGAAATACCCTTCACGAGCTTCCGAAGACTTGGGCGCCATCGACTTCACCTACGATCAAGACATAGATGCATGCGTAGAAGGAAGTTATGATGATCGATGAGGAAGCAAGATATGAGGAGCTTCCAATGGACGAGCCAACTTTGGAGCTCAAAACTCTCCCGTCCACACTCAAGTACGCCTTCCTTGATGAAGAGAAAGCAAAGTCAGTAATTATTTTGTCCAAGCTGGACATGAATCAAGAAGAACAATTACTGAAGGTGCTAAGGAAAAATAAAGAAGTAATCGGATGGACCCTGACGGACCTAAAAGGGTTGGACCCTTCACTATGTACTCATCGCATCTTCCTAGAGGATGAGTCGAGACCCGTCAAGGAAGCCCAAAGACAGCTCAACCCGAGGGTATGGGAGGCCGTAAAAGAAGAAATTCTTAAATGGCTCAACGCAGAAATCATCTACCCCATATCCGATAGCCAATGGGTGAGTCCCGTACACGTTGTTCCGAAGAAAGCCGGAGTAACGGTCACAACGAACGAGAAAGGCGAAGAAATCCATACACGCCTACCGACGAAGTGGAGGGTCTGCATCGACTACCGAAAGCTGAACTCCGCGACTAAGAACGACCACTTCCCGCTACCGCTCATCGACCAAATCCTAGACCGACTGGCAGGATCAAACTACTTCTGCTTTCTCGATGGATACTCGGGCTACAATCAGATTGATATCCACCCCGATGATCAAGAGAAGACGACGTTCACAAGTCCTTTTGACACCTTCGCCTTCAGACGCATGCCATTCGGACTGTGCAACGCCCCCGCAACCTTCCGACAATGTATGACGGCTATCTTCTCTGACTTTCTTGGCGATAGCTTAGAAGTCTTCATGGACGATTTTTCACCTGACGAAGATACTGGAGGTATGCGTCAAGAAATTACTGGTACTTAGCTGGGAGAAATCCCATTTCATGGTACGAGAGGGAGTAGTGCTCGGGCACATCGTCTTGGGTAAAGGTTTAGAAGTGGATAAGGCCAAGATAGAGGTCATCCAAAACCTCCCTCTACCAAGTACCGTGAAAGATTTGAGGAGCTTTCTCGGGCACGTCGGCTTCTATCGGAGATTCATCAAGGACTTTGCAAAAGTCTCCAAGCCCATCGCCACCCTTCTTTGCAAAGACAAAGACTTTATCATCAACGAAGAAGGGAAACGCGCATTCCCGATGCTGAAGCAAGCACTGATCGAGGCACTGATAACATGCTATATTGACATAATAAAACATGATTTTTATTGCATATTAAGGCATAAATGATTTCATTTCCATGCATGTTATCATATTTATATGTCTTTTTCTATTATTCTCTTAAAAAGTCATTATAATCTCTAAATACTTTAATTTAGGGTTAATTTTGATAAATTAGAGTTTAATAATTTGATAACCCATATTTTTCTTGAGATTATAATTGTTTTTAAAGTTAAAATAATAAGAGAAACAATTTTTATAAACATTCATTTTATTTTCTAAAGTTTAAAATCTTAATAAATGAATGTATTTTTGAAATAATAATTTTAACTCTTATTATTTATTAAATATGAATTTTTAGAATAATAGATAATTAAATTTTGGATCAAATGAAAGAAATTTGGATTAATTTGGAGTTATATATTGAAAGATATGATTTTTACAATTTAGGGAATTTTTTCGGATTTTTAAACCATTTTCTTAATTTTATTTTTGATTTTTTTAAGCCGTTTTAAATAAATAAAAAAAATAAAAAATTGATTTTATTTAGCGCGGGCCCCACGTGGATGCGACATGGCACGCAAGGCCACGTGGCAGCGCCACGCGGACCCGCGCAGCGCCTACGTGGCACAATATATTTACTATATCTATTTATTTAATACATACATATAAAGAGGTCTTCAGCCTTCCCTATATGGGAAAGGGTATTCGTTCCTTATAAATCGTCGGGTATTATATACTCGACGATATTGTTTTTTCTTCCCCGTGTGGGACTAATCCACACGGTGTTTTATAAGTGCAGGTGACGTGGCGCGTTGAGGAACGTCAGATCTGGCAGGCGATTGATCGACGCGTGTCGATCACATGCGCCGTGGACCACCGGATCGCGATCAGAGCATGTGTCAAATTAAGATGCGTTATAACGGTCCAGATGAAACGGCGCGGATCGCATCTGGACCGCCCGATCATGATCCAACGAACGCGATCGAACGCGTTTTAAAACACAAAATCAAGGAGCATCCGGACCATCCATTTTCAATCCGACGATTGCGACATTTTGAAAAACGGTCCATCGTGGACCGTTTATCGTAACCGTCGATCGTTTCGATCGGACGGTTACGATCAAACACTCTATAAAACGATGTGTTCTTCACGTTCTAAAGCATCCGAGTTGAGATTTCAAGCAAATTGAGCTGTCTAGACACCCTCTCTATCGTCTCTCTTGAGTTCTTCCTCTTCCTCTTTCAATTCCGCATCCACGGAGGGGTAGAAGTCGAGATTTGGTGGAAAATCGAAGGAGAAATCGCCACTTGAACGTCACGCTCGTGCTCTTCACGTTTTCGGTGATTGAGAAGCTTAATCACGATTATTTGATCGCAATCGTGGGTTAGTGGAAGTGGTTTTTTCTTCCTAATCCTCCAATCTAGTTTAATTTACGTTTAGATTAGGATTTAGAACTCAATTTCTTCGAAATTTAGATAAAATCGCTATTTTCACGCTCGAAATTTTCTCTCCACTTCAAATCTTGATTTCTCCGCGAAATCAAGTCCAAATTCCACGATTTTTGATTCTGTGGAATCGATTTGAAGTCTACTTTCTTAAAATACATTTTCCCCAATTTCTACCATCAATTTCTTGTCCGATTTGATCAAATTTGAAGATTACGTCAAGAAATTCCTTAATTCCCTGTGGATTCGACCCATATTTACCATTATACCCCTCAATTCGAGTGAATTTCCTAAAATTGGTAAGTTTGAAATAATTTTTGACGCGATACCGCGTGAAATCGATGACCTCGCAGTTTCGTCTCGTCAGGCACCAATACTAAAGAGTCCTAATTGGGACTTACCCTTCAAGATCATGTGTGACGCTTCCGACTACGCGGTGAGAGCGGTCTTAGGGCAACGACTGGACAAGAAGCCGACGACCATCTGTTATGCAAGTAAGACCCTAATGAAAGCTCAAATAAATTACACGACTACGGAGAAATAGTTTCTGGCGGTGGTCTACGCTCTAGAGAAGTTCCGGCCTTACATCTTGGGGAGGAAGATCATCAACTTCACTGATCATGCGGCCCTGAAGTACTTGCTCTCCAAGAAAGAGGCCAAACCACGACTAATAAGATGGGTGCTGCTCCTCCAAGAATTTGACTTGGAGATAAAAGACAAGAAGGGCAACGAAAACTCTGTGGCGGACCACTTATCGCGTCTCCACATCTCGGGAGGAGAAGACATCGGAGATACATTTCTAGACGAGCATCTGATAACATGCTAATTATGCATGTAATTACATAGTTATTAATGCAAATTAATGCATTAATCATTACAAATATATGCATGTTATCATATTTTAAGCATATTTCTATCATTTTGTGTAAATTCATGTTATGATCTAAAAATACACTAAATTATGGATTATTATGCATAATTAAACATTTCAATCTTTAATCCTAATTATATTTATGATCATAATCATGTTTTAAGGATGAAAATATGAGAGAAAAGACATAAATGTATTAAATTAATTAAAATTAATTTTCTTATTATTTTAATAATTTGACTATAATGATAGATTATTCAATTCTGAATCCAACAAAACAAATTTGAACTAATTTGGAGTTGTATTTTGAAAGTTATGATTTTTACAAATTTATAGAATTTTATGGAATTTTTCTGAATTTATTTAAGTATATTCTTAGATTTTTAAATGAATTAATTAAGTAAAAAATTGGAAAAAGAGGTTATTTATCGCGCGGGCCCACGTGGATGCGACATGGCGCTAAGGGCCACGTGGCTCTGCCACGTGGACGCGCGCGATGGCCCGTGTGGCGCACGGATTACATGTGTACACGTGTATCTTATAGTTTATATATATTATAATGATTATAGTACTTATAAGCATTCCATAGAGGAATTTAAGCTAACCGTGTAATACCTTGGATATTATATACCCGATGAATCTCATTAATTTCATCGGTGTGGGACTATTATTCCGTCGTTTGTCTTGTATGCAGGATGCGTGGCACATCGTGGGGCGTCGGATCGTCAGTGTGATGATCGGTGCGCGTCGATGCAGTGGACACGAGGTCCACCTGATCAAGAAAGACGCACGTGCTCAATTCCGGTTTAAGTGAACGCATCGTCACCATCCGATCGCGAATTATAACGGTCCAGATTGTTCGCGATCGATGGACCTCGGATTTAATCGCGATCGTTGGATTAAGATCCAACGAACAAATCAAATCGAAGCCTCTCCTCTTCATCAACGCGAGATCAAATCCTGACCCTTCATCGTCGATCGAACGCCCAAGAAATGATCGCGATGATTCGCAAAAAGACGCGCGATCGCGATCGTCCATCGTGATGAACCTTAATCCGACGGCTGAGAATCAAATTCATTTTTATAAAAACAAATTTTCGCAATGAAGAACATGTTTCCGATCAATCCTTGATTTCTCCATGTTTAGAGAATCAATTCGCGCGCTGTTTGTTTCTGTGTAATCGCAACTCATTTCCGCTTCAATTTAATGCATTAATTTCAAGTTTGATTGAAGGAGAAGGAAGAATTCACATCTTGAACATCAACATTCGTCTTCGAAAATTCAGAATGAAAAGCCTTGCATCCGGCGATTAATTGGATCATTTCGAAGGCTAATTTGGGTTAGGTTGCATAATTTCCTCTTAATCTTTCATCATTTCTACGTTAATTTTCATTTTAGCATCGTAGATTTAGTTTAATTCAGTTTAATTTTCAGTTTTAATCGTTTTTCGAAACGAATTTCTCTCTAAACTTCAAACTTCGATTTCTCTTCGAATTCTTATCCAAATCACCTGATTTTTGATTCCGTGGATTCGAATTGAGTTATCTTTCTTAATATTATAAAATCCCTAATTTGTAAACTCATTTCATCGTCTGATTTGACCAAATTTCAAAGATATCTCTCAAATTTCCCTAATTCTCCGTGGATTCGACCCTTAATTACCATTATACTAATTAATTACTTTGATTAATCATAAATTGGTAAGTTTAGGATTTTGTTTTGACACTAAGTCATGTGCATTCAACGACCATATGATTTAGTCTCGTCAAATGGCGTCGTTGCCGGGGAATTAAGGCGTATTTTTGAGAAAAATCATTGATTTTGACTCGGTCAACTTTGATTTTTCTCTTTCTTTTTTTTTCTTTTAATCCAAATTGATCCTACACTGAGCTATTTGTAGCAGAAATACATCGTTTAGATACTCAATTTCGACGAGATTAAGTGATTAGTCCCTCTCTACGGACGACGGACAATCATCGCGTCGTACTCGAATTGGGAGAGCGTAACTCTGACGAATAGCGACAATCAGGTACGATTACATTTGTCATTGTTAAATAATTTTATAATATCTCTTCATAGTATTATTATATTATATATATTTGTGCATATTTATGAGACGAGAGTCTAATTGGAGAACGAGGGATAATCCCTTACACTTAGATCTTTTTGAACGTTCCTTGCAATCACTTTCATCTTTCGCGTCATCATCGACCTTAGATATGGCCTTGAATGATGAGAGAAATGTTAGGAGACGTCTTAGTGATTATGCTAGGCCTGTTCTTCAAAGACCCGTTACTCGTATTCAGGCACCTTTAGCTAGAAATGCAAATTTTAGGATAGATTCGCATGTGATGAGTATGTTACCTATCTTCCATGGTAAACCTTCTGAGGATCCTTATAGACATGTCGACGAGCTTAGTCAAGTATGTGAGATTAATCAGATTCATAATGTGTCGGCAAATGTAATGAAGATGAAACTCTTTCCCGCCACCCTTAGAGATAGGGCTAAGGATTGGTTTCTTAAGCTAGGAAAGGAGTTCACATCTTGGACCGAGATGGAGGAGGAATTTCTTCGGAAATACTATTCCGTAGGAAAGACTACCTCTGTTAGGAAGGCGATGCGTGAGTTTACCCAAGGACCGAGTGAGACATTTCACGAAGCTTGGGAGAGACTTAGAGACCTCACTAGAGAGTGCCCTCACCATGGAGTGTCTAACCATGAGCTTACACAGATATTTTATGATGGGTTAGGCCTGCAAGATAGATATCTTTTAGATGCAGCTAGCGGCGGCACCTTCATGAGTAAATTTGCAGATGAGGCAATGGAATTGATTGAGAGTGTGGCGGAAAATAGCCACCGCAACGCGGAAAAACCATTCGGAAGAGGTGCAACGCCGAAAGGAGGATTAATCGACGCAAAGTCGCTAGAGACGGGGATGCTCTTAGAGAAGATCGAGAAGATGGCGGAGGTCCAGAATCTTTTATTAGATCGGTTCCACATCCGCAACGGATGTGAAGGATTAGCACCCGTCTCTCTACAATAAGCGTCGCCATGTGCCCATTGCTCACGCCTCGACCACGTCGAGATGGATTGTCCGATCATGGCAATTCAAGGGCAGGGCATGTATAGACAAGGCCCGCCAGGAGGGCAAAGTCAACAGGGACAACCGAATTATCAAGGTACATATCCAACTTATTTAAATAACCCTGTTTATCATAATCCTATGCAGCAGCAGCAAGGATTTAGGAGGAACACGGATCAGACGTATCCTCCATATAGCACCGATCAGCAACAAAACTCGCAGCATCAACCCTACGCAAATGCAAGACAGTCGACGTATATTCTGCCACAGCAATCGTACAATCCAGCTCCACGACCGACCGCACCATTTGCAGATCCTATTTTGGGTGCGATCTCTCAGTTGATGGAGCAAATGAGCAGGATGAACTCGCGCGTGGACGAGATACAGGATTTCGTCAAGACGAACATTCCTACCTCGACTGATAATAAGAAGGGTAAGCAAGTTTCGTTTTCTGACCAATTACCATCGCAGGCCACTATCAACCCTAGGAATCAAGGGTCGTCATCGAGTCAAACGCACAACCTTAGTCATGTGCATGTTGACGAGGAGGCAGTGGAGGCCGCGTTAGCGATATCGAGCCTTAGGAGCGGCAAAGACTTACCTGATCCTTATAAGGATCATCCTTTACATAAGAGCTCGATTGATGACGATACACCGACAGTCGTAGTAGAGCCAGAGAGTAGTTCTGATGAGGAGGAGGAACGGGGGTGAGCGGAGCCGAATCCCAACACATACAACCCACCCGTGCCCTACCCTCAAGTATTAAGCAAGCCTAAGGCCAAGGTTAGTGAATCTGATGATCATTTATTAGAAGCCTTCCAAAAGGTAACTGATAACATGCTATATTTACATCATAAAACATGATTTTTCATACATATTAAAGCTTAAATAATTTCATTTACATGCATGTTATCATATTTATATGTATTTTTTTCTATTATTCTCTTAAAAAAGTCATTATAATCTCAAAAATACTTTAAATTAGGGTTAATTTTTTTTATAAATTAGAGTTTCATAATTTGATAACCCATATTTTTTTTATTGAGATTATAATTGTTTTTTTAAAAGATAAAAATAATAAGAGAAATAACTTTTATAAACATTCATTTTATTTTCTAAAGATTAAAAACCTTAATAAATGAATGTATTTTTAGAAATAATAATTTTTTTAACTCTTATTATTTAATTAATTTGACATTTTAGAATAATAGACAATTAAATTTTTGGATCAAATGAAAAAAATTTGGATTGATTTGGAGTTATATATTAAAAAGTTATGAATTTTTCTATTTTTTTAAAGGATTTTTTTCAGGATTTTTTTAAAACAGTTTTTCCTATTTTTATTTTTCGATTTTAAATAATAAAAATAAATAAATAAGAAATAAAAAAATGGGCGTGGGGCCCGCGTGGATGCGACGTGGCACGCAAGGCCACGTGGCAGCGCCACGTGGACCCGCGCAGCGCGCTGACGTGGCGCATATATATCATATATATGGTATTATACTTATATTCATATAAAGTTCTTTGTCCTCCCCTTATAAGGGAGGGTCATACCCGTATAAACGGTCGGGTATTATATACCCGACCGTTTCTGAAAATTAAGTCAGTGTGGGACTAATTTTCTTACCTTTCTTACCTCGCAGGTGACGTGGCGCAACGATAGGCGTCGGATCGACGGCGAGCGATGATCTCACGCGTCGATCGCGTGAGCCCGGATCATTGATCGCGATCAAGAACACGTGCGAATTTAACATCATTATGACGGTCCGATCGGCTGCAACGTGGCGACATCACGCGCGTTGATCACGTGGAAGCGGGGCGCACCGGAGATCAATCAGCACGTGGTCAAATCGGGGCGTTATAACGGCCCAGATTAAAAGAGAGCGGGAGGATCGCGGCCGTCAGATCAAGATCCAACGGACACAATTTTAGCGTTTTTAAACGCTTAAGTTATGGATCTAATCGTGACCGTCGATCGTGATCCGAGCGGTCACGACTTAACTGAAACGGTCCATCGTGGACCGTTTCATCGTAACCGTCGATCGTTTTGATCGGACGGTTACGAAAAATTCGCCCTATATATACCCATGTTCTTCACGATTCTAAGACATCCAAGCAAAGATCAATCAAATTGACTGTCCAGACACCATCTTTGCCTGTTTCTCTCGAGTTCCTCCTCTTCCTCTTCAATTTCCGCGTCCGAGGAGTGGTAGAAATCGAGATTTGGTGGAGAATTGAGGGAGAAATCGCAGCTTGAAACTCGTCGAGGCGTTCTTCGTGTTCTTCGTGATTAAGAGGCTTAATCGGCGCGATTTGATCGCAAATCGGGTTTAGTGGGAGCGGTTTTTTTCATCATTTCTCTTCCTATAACTTTTTAATTTTCGTTTAGATTAGTATTTCAATTCCAATTTCATCAAATTTCATCTCAAAACGCGATTTCGCCGATCCGAAATTTCTCTCCACTTCAATTCATGATTTCTCCGCGAAATCAAGTCCGATTTTGACGATTTTTGATTCCGTGGAATCGATTTGAAGTCTACTTTCATAAAATACCATTTTCCCCAATTTCTTCCATCAATTTCTCGTCCGATTTGATCAAATTTGAAGATTACATCGAAAAATTCCTAAATTCCCTGTGGATTCGACCCATATTTACCATTATACCCTTGAAATTGATATATTTTCATCAAATTGGTAAGTTTGGAATTATTTTTGACGCGATACCGCTTGAAATTGACGACCTCGCGGTTTCGTCTCGTCAAATGGCGCCGCTGCCGGGGAATTAAGGCAATTTTCGATCAAATTAAGTCAATTTTGACTTGGTCAACGCGGATTTTTCTCTTAATTTCTTGAAATTCAAGCAATTCAATCGTATTTTGAGTGATCCGAAGTAGAAATCCATCTTCGAGATCCTTAATTCGATAAGAATAAGTGATTTCGCTCCTTTTCTAAGGATTACGGGCGATCACTTACTCAAAATCGCGTTAAGAACGCGTAACTCTCACGGATATCGACACTCAGGTACGACTGATTTCAATTTTTAATATATTTTAAGTATTTATAAGTTATTATCCATCTACCTACTCGATCCACTCTTCATGAGAAGACGTACCGCCTGGAGAGTACGGAATAATCCCCTAGAAATAGACCTCTTTGAACGTTCCTCGCAGACTCCCGAAGCGACCGAGACCGACACTACCGAGACCGACTCAACTTTTGATCCTACCGAACCAGTAGAAATGGCCCGGAATGATGAAGGAAATGCTAGGAAACGCCTTAGTGACTATGCTAGGCCCGTCCTCCAGCGACCCGTCACTAGAATTCACGCACCCCTAGGAAGAGGGGCCAATTTTAGAATAGACTCCCATGTAATGAGCATGCTGCCCATCTTTCATGGTAAGCCTTCCGAAGATCCCTATAGACATGTAGATGAGCTTTCCCAAGTTTGTGAGATCAACCACCTTCAAAATGTCCCCGCCGACACGATGAAGATGAAACTCTTTCCCGCTACCCTTAGAGATAGAGCCAAAGACTGGTTTTTAAAATTAGGGAAAGAATTCACAAGTTGGACCGAAATGGAGGAAGAGTTCTTAAGGAAATATTATTCAGTAGGAAAGACCACCTCCGTCCGAAAAGCCATCCGAGAATTCACCCAAGGCTCGTCCGAAACCTTCCACGAGGCCTGGGAACGACTAAGAGATCTTACGAGGGAGTGCCCACACCATGGCGTATCTAACCATGAATTAACTCAAATTTTTTATGACGGGTTAGGCCCGCAAGATAGATACCTTTTGGATGCAGCTAGCGGCGGCACCTTTATGAGCAAATATGAAGACGACGCAATGGACCTCATCGAAACGGTGGCGGAAAATAGTCACCATAATGCGGCGAAACCATTTGGAAGAGGTGCAATGCCGAAAGCTCTAGACGCTAAGTCAGCGGAAACGGGGATGCTCCTCGAAAGAATCGACAAAATGGCGGAAGTCCAGAACTTACTCCTGGACCGACTCAACATCCGCAACGGTTCCGAAGGACTCGCCCCCGTCTCACTTCAAGAAGCGTCACCATGCGCGACGTGCTCAAGATTCGATCACGTCGAATTAGATTGCCCCGTCATGGCAATACAAGGGCAAGGAATGTATAGACAAGGTCCATCAGGAGGACCAAGTCAACAGGGGACGACCAAATTATCCGAGTAATTATTCTAACCAGTATAATACCCCTGTTTTTAACAATTCCTTGCAGAATAATGGCTATAGGAGGAACAACGATCAACCCTATCCTCCACAATACAACGGTCAGCAAAATTACCCTAATCAAAGACCGTCGTCGTTCGTCCCGCCGACTCAACCACAAGCATACACGCAAGCTCCACGCCAAACCACGCCGGCATCCGACCCGATCCTCGGCGCGATCTCGCAATTAATGGAGCAAATGACGAGGATGAACTCACGCGTGGACGAAATTCAGGACTTCGTCAAGACGAATGTCCAGCCGACGACAGACAAAAAGGGTAAGCAAGTAACTTTTACTGACCAGTTACCCTCGCAGGCCACGGCAAATCCAAGAAATCAAGGAGCTTCGTCGACCCAGACTCATAATATCAACCATATACACGTCGACGAAGAAGCCGTAGAATCAGCCCTGGCCGTATCAAGCCTTCGGAGTGGGAAAACTCTGCCGGATCCATACAAGGATCATCCTTTCCACCAAGGCCAAAAAGAAGAAGAGGAAACGCCAATTATCGTCGAGCAAGACACAGATTCGGAGGACGAGGAAGAACAGGTTACGGCTGAACCTAACCCACGACAAATATAAGCCCCCGTGCCTTATCCTCAAGCCTTAAACCGACCAAAAAGCCAAGACTAATGAAACCGACGAAAAATCTACTAGAAGCCTTTAAGAAGGTAACCATCACTATTCCCTTAACGAAGCCATCAAGCATATCCCTACCTATGCAAAATACCTTAAAGGTATATGTACCCCCCATAGAAACCCTAAACGGATCCAACTTAGTGAGACGGTAAGCTCCATAATGATGAATTCCTTACCCGTAAAAAAGAGAGATCCGGGAGCACCCATGATCACGAGTGAAATCGGAGGAATGTCCTTTACTAGGTCCCTACTAGATACAGGAGCCAGTATAAACATCCTCCCTAAAGCTGTATTCGACCGTCATCATGTAGGGGAGTTACAACCATTCCTTGTAGAACTATGCTTAGCCGATGGATCTGTTAGAAAACCCCATGGACTAGTAGAAGATGTCATAGTTAGAATAGAAGATTGTTATTTCCCGGTAGACTTCTTAGTGGTCGATATGAAAATGACTAAGGAGCTGAGCCAAGCCCCGATCATATTAGGACGACCCTTCCTAGCTACCGCGAAAGCCGTAAATCGACTGGGGGGAAAGGAGAAGTTATTCTCAAAGTGGGAGAGCACACCGTGAAGGTCGACATCAACAAGCTAATGAAATACCCTTCACGAGCATCTGAAGACTTGGGAGCCATCGACTTCGCCGATGATCAAGACATAGACGAATGCGTAGAAGAAGTAATGATGATCGAAGAAGAAGCAAGATATGAGGAGCTTCCGATGGACGAGCCAACTTTAGAGCTCAAAACTCTCCCGTCTACACTCAAGTATGCCTTCCTTGACGACGAGAAAGCAAAGCCGGTAATTATTTCGTCCAAGCTGGACCTCAAGCAAGAAGAGAGATTACTGGAAGTGCTAAGGAAGAATAAAGAAGCAATCGGATGGACCCTGACGGACTTAAAAGGGCTAGACCCTTCACTATGTACTCATCGCATCTTCCTAGAGGATGAGTCAAGACCCGTCAGGGAGGCCCAGAGACGACTCAACCCAAGGGTATGGGAGGCCGTAAAAGAAGAAATTCTTAAATGGCTAAATGCAGAAATTATTTACCCCATATCCGATAGCCAATGGGTGAGTCCGGTACACGTCGTCCCGAAGAAAGCCGGAGTAACGGTCACGACGAACGAGAAAGGCGAGGAAATCCAGACGCGCCTACCGACGAAGTGGAGGGTGCTCGCATCGACTACGGGAAGCTGAACTCCGCGACCAAGAAGGACCACTTCCCGCTACCGTTCATCGACCGGATCCTGGACCGACCGGCGGGATCCAACTACTTCGCTTCCTCGACGGATACTCGGGCTACAATCAGATTGCTATCCACCCCGACGATCAAGAGAAGACCACGTTCACTTGTCCTTTTGGCACCTTCGCTCAGACGCATGCCATTTCGGGACCGTGCAACGCCCCGCGACCTTCCAACGATGTATGACGGCGATCTTCTCCGACTTTCTTGGCGACAGTTTAGAAGTCTTCATGGGACGATTTCTCCGTCTTTGGAAACGACTTCGAGACTTGTCTTGCTCACCCGACAAAGATCTCGGAGGTATGCGTCGAAACGACCGGTACTTAGCTGGGAGAAATCCCACTTCATGGTACGAGAGGGAGTAGTGCTCGGGCACATCGTCTCGGGCAAAGGTTTAGAAGTGGATAAGGCCAAGATAGAGGTCATCCAAAACCTCCCTCTCCCAAATACCGTGAAGGACTTAAGGAGCTTTCTCGGGCACGTCGGCTTCTATCGACGATTCATCCAAGACTTCGCGAAAGTTTCCAAGCCTCTCACCACCCTTCTGTGCAAAGACAAGGACTTCATCATCGACGAAGAAGGGAAGCGCGCATTCAAGACATTGAAGCAAGCACTGATCGAAGCACCGATTCTACAAAGTCCTAATTGGGACTTACCCTTCGAGATTATGTGCGACGCTTCGGACTACGCGGTGGGAGCAGTCTTGGGGCAGCGACTGGACAAGAAGCCGACGGCCATCTGCTACGCAAGTAAGACCCTCATCGAAGCTCAAATCAATTATACGACGACGGAGAAAGAGCTTCTGGCGGTGGTCTACGCTCTCGAGAAGTTCCGGCCCTACATCTTGGGGAGCAAGATCATCATCTACACCGATCATGCGGCCCTTAAGTACTTGCTCTCCAAGAAAGAGGCCAAACCAAGACTCATACGATGGGTGCTGCTCCTTCAAGAATTCGACTTAGAGATTAAAGACAAGAAGGGCAGCGAAAACTCGGTGGCGGACCACTTATCGCGTCTCCACATCTCGGGAGGAGAGGACATTGGAGAGACATTTCCAGACGAGCATCTCCTCGCCATCTCGAGTCACGCCCCCTGGTACGCACACATAGTCAACTTCATCGTCACTGGATCGATCCCGGAGCATTGGAACCGGCATCAAAAAGATAAGTTCTTCCACGAGCTCAAGTACTATTTCGGGAAGAACCACTTTTTGTTCCACCTAGGATACGACCAGATCATCCGACGATGTGTACCAGAGGAGGAGCAGGGAGACATACTGGCGATGTGTCACTCATCGACGTGCGGAGGACACTTCGCGGCACGGAAGACCGCGGACAAGATCCTACAGAGCGGCTTCTACTGGCCCTCCATCTTCAAGGACGCCCACCGTTTCTACACGGAGTGCCTACAATGTCAAGCGGCGATCAACATCTCCAAGCGAGACGAGATGCCGATGCGGCCGATCCTTGAGGTGGAAATCTTCGACCTTTGGGGGATAGATTTCATGGGACCTTTCCCACCTTCTGACGGGAAAGAGTACATCTTGGTGGCGGTGGACTATGTGTCCAAGTGGGTCGAAGCAATCCCCACTAGGACAAACGATCATCGGGAGGTACTACGCTTCATCACACGATGCATTTTCGCCCGATACGGTTGTCCTAGAGCCATCATCAGCGACGGGGGCTCACACTTCAACAACTCGCACTTCCGAGCACTGTTGAAGAAATATGGAGTACACCACCGCATCACCACGCCATACCACCCCCAGGCGAATGGGCAAGTAGAGGTTAGTAATCGAGAAGTCAAAACTATTCTTAAAAAAAGATAATTCGTCCCGGATGGGAAGGATTGGGCACACAAGCTCCCCGACGCACTATGGGCATACCGGACGGCATACAAGACACCCATCGGGATGTCTCCCTTCCCAGCTCATCTACGGGAAAGCCCTGCCACCTCCCGGTTGAGCTAGAGCACCGAGCCCTCATCTGGGCCATCAAGAAGCTCAACCTAGCACTAGACGAAGCAGGCAAGGAACGACTTCTCCAGCTCCAGGAACTACAAGAGTTGAGGCACGACGCGTACGAGAACGCGGCGATCTACAAGGAGAAGACCAAGGCCTTCCACGATCGACACATTCGACGACGATCATTCCAGATCGGTGACAAGGTCTGGCTCTACAATTCCCGCCTCAAACTCTTCCCTGGAAAGCTGCGCTCCAGATGGGATGGTCCTTACGTGGTTCTGGAATTGTTCGACGGCGGAGCTGTGCTTATCTCCGATCCTAAGACCGGTCGACAATTCAAGGTAAACGGCCATCGTCTCAAGCCGTACCTGACTTCAGAGCCACCCGCACCAGCAGATAAGGTAAATCTGCATCTTCCCGAGCATTCGAGGACGTGACGGTATCACCCTCGACCCATCAGTAGTCTAGGTTTTATTTTGTTTAGTCTGGCTGAAGACGTTAAACTTAGCGCTCTTGGGAGGCACCCCAAGATTATCTTACCTTTTAGTTTTGTGTTTTTGATTTCAGTTTGCTTTTGGATGTTGAAGAACTACACTAGGAAAGGGCGCACCTGCACCGGAAAATCCCACGAGCATCACCGACTAATGAGCTTTTCTAAACCCATCTCACCGCACTTTTTATTGTTTTTCATGCCATGATTCGATGAGTTTTTCACATGAGCATGTAGTATTCATTGAGGGCAATGAATGATTCTAGTTGGGGGGTGAGGAGTTTAGAAAAAAAGCTCTATCCTTTTTCAAAATTTTTTTAAAATTCTATCTTCTAAAAACTCCTATTTTTCAAAATCTTTGATCTAAATCTACCCCACCTTAGAAGTCTTTTCATCTAGAGATCTGACCTACTAGAGATGTAGAAGTGAGGACCTTATAGTCCATATGATTACATTTTGAGTAATAAAGCTAAATGATCTAGAGAGACCAATGGATTAGAGTAGTGGTTGACTTCTTTGGGGTTGGGTACCTAACAGGCACCAAGGAAAAAGAGTAATCAAGAGGTTGAAATGCTATGGGATTGAAAAGGAGAGTATTTGAGAAAAAGAAAAATTCCTTCCTCTACCTATTATTAGCCCAAACTGCTTAGTATGAGGAATTTTCCGAGGCTAGACTTTTCCCTTTAAAGAGTGCAATGATCCATAATCTTTGTAGCACCTATCTTTTCCTTATAGGCATGTAGTTCTCTCTTCCAAAGCAGTCAAGTAGTAACACCATATTTGTTTTAAACTTCGCTTTTGATGATGAACATTCCCAAGTGAATCCACACACCCATTTCACCTTCCACCTTCTTCTCCCACATGTGCTTACCTTCACTATACTTCATTTGCTACACACTCTCTTCAGAAATCCTAAAAACTCCTCCACATCATTATTCTAGTCTTCTCAAATGCTTTAAAAATTTTGAAGAAGAAAAAAAGAGGAGCAATGTCAAAAGAAAGAGAGAAATAAGAAGTTACAAAAAGAAGGAAAATAAGTGGGAACATCTTCTACCCTTATCTCTACCTCACTATCATCTCCATCATCTACCCTATCCATCATCATCCACCTCACTTGGGAGTATAATCATCATAAGTGGTACCTTCTTTGATTTTATCATCCACTTTGTTTTATCAGCATATTTGCTTTTAGCCAAGTTATACCTCTAGAAATAGTGTCTTTTATTTCCTTCAGCCTCCTCACACGATGCATCCAAAGATAAGAACCCATTTGAATTGCACTCTTTTAAGGAGGAAAGCGAGTTGAGGGGAATTCTAAGTACTAGGTAGCCTCCAATTTGAGGGAAGGAGTGATGTGTTTATGGAGAGGGTAAGGAATTACATCCACTCATGAGAGAGTGAGTTTATTTTCAGCACCATAGCATCATACCTTAGATAAGCTCACCTTGATTACAATCAAGAATTAGACTTGAGCATTAGCCGATGAGCACTACCCTAACATGCACTAAAGAAGTCAACCTAGAAATGGAATCTAGATCATTAGGGCCTACACTATGAGGAAAATGTGATCATACATTTATACACTTCACCTTTTTAGTGGTATGATTAAAGGATGAAAAGACTTTCTAGGGAGATCATGTAGTAAATTGCTAAGAGACTAGCAATAATTTAAGTTGGGGGGTGTGATAACATGCTATATTTACATCATAAAAACATGATTTTTTTCATACATATTAAAGCTTAAATAATTTCATTTACATGCATGTTATCATATTTATATGTATTTTTCTATTATTCTCTTAAAAAGTCATTATAATCTCAAAATACTTTAAATTAGGGTTAATTTTTATAAATTAGAGTTTCATAATTTGATAACCCATATTTTTATTGAGATTATAATTGTTTTTAAAGATAAAATAATAAGAGAAATAACTTTTATAAACATTCATTTTATTTTCTAAAGATTAAAACCTTAATAAATGAATGTATTTTAGAAATAATAATTTTTAACTCTTATTATTTAATTAATTTGACATTTTAGAATAATAGACAATTAAATTTTGGATCAAATGAAAAAAATTTGGATTGATTTGGAGTTATATATTAAAAGTTATGAATTTTCTATTTTTAAAGGATTTTTCCGGATTTTTAAAACAGTTTTTCCTATTTTATTTTCGATTTTAAATAATAAAATAAATAAATAAGAAATAAAAAATGGGCGTGGGGCCCGCGTGGATGCGACGTGGCACGCAAGGCCACGTGGCAGCGCCACGTGGACCCGCGCAGCGCGCTGACGTGGCGCATATATATCATATATATGGTATTATACCTATATTTATATAAAGTTCTTTGTCCTCCCCTTATAAGGGAGGGTCATACCCGTATAAACGGTCGGGTATTATATACCCGACCGTTTCTGAAAATTAAGTCCGTGTGGGACTAATTTTCTTACCTTTCTTACCTCGCAGGTGACGTGGCGCAACGATAGGCGTCGGATCGACGGCGAGCGATGATCTCACGCGTCGATCGCGTGAGCCCGGATCATTGATCGCGATCAAGAACACGTGCGAATTTAACATCATTATGACGGTCCGATCGGCTGCAACGTGGCGACATCACGCGCGTTGATCACGTGGAAGCGGGGCGCACCGGAGATCAATCAGCACGTGGTCAAATCGGGGCGTTATAACGGCCCAGATTAAAAGAGAGCGGGAGGATCGCGGCCGTCAGATCAAGATCCAACGGACACAATTTTAGCGTTTTTAAACGCTTAAGTTATGGATCTAATCGTGACCGTCGATCGTGATCCGACGGTCACGACTTAACTGAAACGGTCCATCGTGGACCGTTTCATCGTAACCGTCGATCGTTTTGATCGGACGGTTACGAAAATTCGCCCTATATATACCCATGTTCTTCACGATTCTAAGACATCCAAGCAAAGATCAATCAAATTGACTGTCCAGACACCATCTTTGCCTGTTTCTCTCGAGTTCCTCCTCTTCCTCTTCAATTTCCGCGTCCGAGGAGTGGTAGAAATCGAGATTTGGTGGAGAATTGAGGGAGAAATCGCAGCTTGAAACTCGTCGAGGCGTTCTTCGTGTTCTTCGTGATTAAGAGGCTTAATCGGCGCGATTTGATCGCAAATCGGGTTTAGTGGGAGCGGTTTTTTTCATCATTTCTCTTCCTATAACTTTTTAATTTTCGTTTAGATTAGTATTTCAATTCCAATTTCATCAAATTTCATCTCAAAAACGCGATTTCGCCGATCCGAAAATTTCTCTCCACTTCAATTCATGATTTCTCCGCGAAATCAAGTCCGATTTTGACGATTTTTTTGATTCCGTGGAATCGATTTGAAGTCTACTTTCATAAAATACCATTTTCCCCAATTTCTTCCATCAATTTCTCGTCCGATTTGATCAAATTTGAAGATTACATCGAAAAATTCCTAAATTCCCTGTGGATTCGACCCATATTTACCATTATACCCTTGAAATTGATATATTTTCATCAAATTGGTAAGTTTGGAATTATTTTTGACGCGATACCGCTTGAAATTGACGACCTCGCGGTTTCGTCTCGTCAGTAACCATTACCATCCCTTTAGTAGATGCAATTAGGCATATACCTTCTTATGCTAAATTTCTTAAAGGCATATGCACACCCCATAGAAGCCCCAAGAGGATCCAATTGAGTGAGAATATTAGTTCTATTATGATGAATTCTCTTCCGATTAAAAAGAGAGATCCAAGAGCTCCCATGATTATGAGTGAGATTGGAGGAATGACTTTTACTAGATCTTTGTTAGATACGGGAGCTAGTATCAATATCCTCTCTAAAGCCGTATATGATCGTCATCATGTAGGGGAGTTTCAGCCTTTCCTTATAGAGTTATGTTTAGCGGATGGGTCGGTAAGGAAACCTCATGGCATAGTAGAAGATGTGATTGTTAGAATAGAAGGATGTTATTTTCTGGTAGACTTCCTAGTTGTAGATATGAAGATCACTAAGGAGCTTAGTCAAGCCCCAATTATCCTAGGAAGACCTTTCTTAGCTACCGCAAAAACCGTTACAGATTGGGGAAAAGGAGAAGTGATTCTTAAGGTGGGAGAGCACACGGTGAAGGTCAACATCAACAAGTTGATGAAGTATCCTTCACAAGCTTTCGAGGATTTGGGCGCCATCGACCTATTTGATGACCAAGGTATAGAGACTTGCATCGAAGAAGTCATGACGGTCAACGAGGGAGCTGATTTTGAGGAGCTACCATTGGACGAGCCGACAGGGGAGCTCAAGCCTCTTCCATCTACACTCAAGTACGCTTTTCTTGACTCTCAGCAGGTTAAACCGGTGATCATTTCTTCCCAGCTCAATGAGGAGCAGGAGAAACAATTACTTGACGTATTACGATGGAATGAGCAAGCAATCGGTTGGACTCTAGCAGATTTGAGGGGATTAGACCCTTCATTGTGCACTCATCATATATTCTTGGAGGACGAGTCCAGACCTGTGAGGGAAGCCCAGCGCCGATTAATCCTAAGGTATGGGAAGCCGTTAAAGAAGAGATTCTAAAGTGGCTTAATGTAGAGATCATCTATCCTATATCGGATAGCCAGTGGGTTAGTCCCGTGCACGTGGTTCCCAAGAAGGCAGGAGTTACGGTGATCGTAAACGACAAAGGAGAGGAGATCCAAACGCGCCTCCCGATGAAGTGGCGAGTTTGCATCGACTATCGGAAGTTGAATGCAGCGACGAAGAAAGATCACTTCCCACTGCCATTCATCGATCAAATCCTTGATCGACTAGCAGGTCGGACTTACTTTTATTTCTTGGATGGTTATTCAGGGTATAATCAGATTGCGATTCATCCGGACGATCAAGAAAAGACGACGTTCACATGTCCCTTTGGCACGTTCGCATTTAGGCGAATGCCATTCGGATTGTGTAACGCCCCTACGACATTCCAGAGATGTATGACAACGATATTTTCTGATTTCCTTGGCGACAGTCTCAAGGTCTTCATGGACGATTTCTCTGTCTTTTGGAGATGATTTTCGACAAATGTATCTAGCTCACTCGACAAAGATCCTCGAGGTCTGCGTCAGGAAACGACTAGTATTGAGTTGGGAGAAATCCCATTTTATGGTGCGAGAGGGAGTAGTGCTCGGGCATCTCCTCTCGGGCAAAGGTTTGGAGGTTGATAAGGCCAAGATTGAGGTCATTCAAAACCTTCCTCTCCCCACTACATTACGAGATTTATTTTACGTAGTTTTCTAGGACATGTTGGCTTTTACCACAGGTTTATACGAGACTTTGCTAAAGTCTCCAAACCGCTAACCACTCTTCTTTGCAAGGATAAAGATTTTTTTATAGACAAAGAAGGGGAGCGCGCATTCGAGATGTTGAAGCTCGCCTTGATTGAAGCACCAATTCTTCAAAGTCCTAATTGGGACTTACCGTTCGAGATCATGTGCGATGCTTCAGACTATGCAGTTGGAGCGGTGTTGGGGCAGCGGATAGATAAGAAGCCAACAACCATTTGGTATGCGAGTAAGACTTTAGCTGAAGCTCAAATGAACTACACGACGACAGAAAAGGAGCTATTAGCTGTGGTCTACGGATTAGAGAAATTTAGGCCTTATATCTTGGGAAACAAGATCGTTATTTATATAGATCATGGAGCATTAAAGTACTTGTTTTCCAAGAAGGAGACGAAGCCACGATTGATACGATGGGTGCTGCTTCTTCAAGAGTTTGACTTGGAGATTAGAGATAAGAAGGGCAGCGAAAATTCGGTGGCGGATCACCTATCTCGTCTTCACATTTCAGGTACGGGAGATATTAGTGATTCTTTTCCTGATGAGCATCTTCTTGTAGTTTCTAGTCATGCTCCTTGGTTCGCGCATATCGTCAATTTTCTTGTGACTGGATCAATCCCAGAGCATTGGAATCGGCATCGTAAAGATAAGTTCTTCCATGAACTCAAATGTTATTATTGGGAAGAACCACTCTTATTCCATGTAGGATACGATCAAATTATACGGCGATGTGTAGCGGAAGAAGAACAAGGAAGCATATTATCGATGTGTCACTCATCAGCATGTGAAGTACATTTCGCCGCACGAAAGACAACAGATAAGATTTTACAAAGCGGTTTTTATTGGCCCACCATCTTCAAGGATGCCCACCGTTTTTATACGGAGTGCTTACAATGCCAGGGAGCATTAAACATCTCCAAGCAAGATGAAATGCCAATGAGGCTTATCCTTGAAGTGGAGATATTTGATTTATGGGGGATCAACTTCATGGGACCTTTTCCACCTTCTGATGGGAAAGAGTATATTTTGGTAGCGGTTGATTATGTGTCTAAGTGGGTGGAAGCAATTCCCACTAGGACAAACACTCATCGGGAAGTACTTAGGTTTATCACGAGAAACATCTTCTCCCGATATGGTTTTCCTAGGGCCATAATCAGTGACGGAGGCTCACACTTCAACAGTGCACACTTTCGTGCATTATTGAAGAAATATGAAGTACATCATCGCGTCACCACACCATATCACCCCGAAGCTAATGGGCAAGTTGAAGTGAGCAACCGAGAAGTCAAGAATATTCTAAAGAATATCATTTGACCAGACGGTAAGGATTGGGCGCACAAGCTTCGTGATGCCTTATGGGCATATCGAACGGCTTACAAGACACCCATCGGGATGTCTCCGTTCCGACTCATATTTGGGAAGGCGTGCCACCTTCCGGTTGAGCTTGAGCATCGAGCCTATTGGGCAATAAAGAAGCTCAACCTATCTCTGGACGAAGCAGGTAAACATAGACTTCTCCAGCTGCAGGAATTACAGGAGTTAAGGCGTGACGCGTACGAAAACGCGGAGATCTACAAAGAAAAGACCAAGGCTTTTCATGACCGGAATATCAGAAGAAGAACTTTCAACGTCAATGGAAAGGTTTGGTTATATAACTCTCGCCTTAAGCTTTTTCCAGGTAAGCTGCGCTCACGATGGGACGGTCCTTACGTGGTCGTGGAATCGTTTGACAACGGATCAGTGCTTATTTTCGATCCTAAATCTGGCAAACAATTCAAGGTAAATGGGCATCGTCTTAAGCCCTACCTTACAGCAGAGCCACCCACACCAGCAAATAAGGTAAATCTGCTTCTCCCCGAGTTACATGAGAACGTGATAACGTTTATAGCAATGTACATACATAGTTGAAGGAAATCCAACAAAGAAGCGAATTTGGACAAATTCCAGTAACATGCGTTCAAACACTCATTAATGAGTTTTTCTAAACCTTTTTAAACCTGTTTACTTCTCATTTTCAATTTATAATCTTTTTCATGTAATGAATGATATGCTTGCCATGTTTTATGGACATGTTTATTTCATTGAGGACAATGAAAGATTTAAGTTGGGGGGGTGAGGACTTAGAAAAACTCAAACTTTCAAAATTTCTAAAATTTTTAAACTTTTTACTCTTTTAAAACTCCTTTTTCTCAAATTTTTACTACTTCTAATACCTTAGAAGTATTAACATTTAGAGATCCTATTCCTAGAGATGTAGTAGTGAGGGCCTCATAGCCCATGTGATTACATTTTGAGTAATAAAGCCATGTGATCTAGAGTAACTATGGATTCTTTTTAGTGGTTGACTTCTTCGGGGTTAGGTATCTAACAGGCATCGAGGAAAATGAGTAATCAGAGGTTGAAGTGCTATTGGATTGAAAAGGAGAGATTTTGAGTAAAGTCCAAGCAAATTCCTTACATCAGCCGAACCTATTTGGTGTGGGAATTCCTTACTTCCGATCTTTCTCGTAAAAGAGTGCAATGTGCCATAATTTTTGATGTACCTATTCTATCCTTTAGGCATTTAGTATACCTTTTCCAACCAGTCAATTAGACACCCAAATTTCAACTTCACTGATTATAATTACACTCCCAAGTGATAAACATTTTCCACCATACATCTTCTTCATAAATTCCCTTACAAGTAAATATTCTTTCATATTACACTTCAGAAATTTTGAATACTCTCTTCAAATATCAAGACATCCTCCATATCCTTGTTTTATGCAAAGTCTTCAAATGTTATCTTCTTTTTCTCTAAGAAAGTTACAATATCCAAAAAAAAGAAGAAAGAAGAGAAGAAGAAAATGAAAAGACAATATGAAATGAAGAAAAGAAGAAGACAAAAAGAAAGAAGGAAAGAAAATGAGGAGAAAAAGAAAGAGAGAAATAAAGAAAGTGAAAAGAAGGAGAACAATATGGGAAAAATACCTTTACCATGTAAATACCTATCTCTACCCATTACTTCCATTCCATTCCATTTTCCATATTGTTTATATCAAGTATACCACTCCACACCATCTCTACCCAAATCTATTTATCCTTTTCTACCATCATCATCCACCTCATTTGGGAGAATAATTAGACATCAGTGGAACCTTCTTTGTATATAATATCCAATTTTTTTATATGCTGATTTTGCTTTTAACCAAGTTATTCCTTTAGAAATAGTGTCTTTTTACTCTTTCAGCTACCTTATAACGATGCATCCCAAAATAGGAAACCCTTTTGCAATGCATTCTTTAAAGGAGAAAGAAGAGTTGAGGGGGATTCTAATGCACCAAGTAGCCTCCAAAATGAGTGAAAGAGTGATGTGAGAATTAGAGGTGAGGATTACATCTGCTCATGAGAGTGTGAGAATCTTTTCATTTCAATAGCATCAAACCTTAGATATGCTCACCTCGATTACAATTGAGAAAATGACTCGACTATTAGCCGATGAGCACTACCCTAATATGCTCTAAGGAAGTCAACCTAGTTATGGAATCTAGATTACCATGGTCGACACTATGATGAAAAGTAATCACACATTGATACACTTCACTTCTTTAGTTGCAGGATCAAAAGATGATAAAGACTTTCTAAGGAGATTACCTAGTGAATTGCTAAGAGAATAACAATTATTCAAGTCCGGGGGTGTGATACCATGCTAATTATGCATGTAATTACATAGTTATTAATGTCTCGTCAGCATCTCCTCACCATCTTGACTCAAGCCCCCTAGTACGCACACATTGTCAACTTCATCGTCATTGGATCTATCCCGGAGCATTGGAACCGGCACCAAAAAGATATGTTCTTTCATAAGCTTAAGTACTATTTATGGGAAGAACCACTTCTGTTCCACCTAGGATATGACTAGATTATCCGACGATGCGTACCGGAGGAGGAGCAAGGAGACATACTAGCGATGTGTCACTCATCGACGTGCGGAGGACACTTCGCGGCACGAAAGATCGCGGACAAGATCTTGCAGAGCGGCTTCTACTGGCCCTCAATCTTCAAGGACACCCACCGTTTCTACACGGAGTGCTTACAATGTCAAGCGGCGATCAACATCTCCAAGCGAGATGAGATGCCGATGCGGCCGATCCTTGAGGTAGAGATCTTCGACCTTTGGGGGATAGATTTTATGGGACCTTTCCCACCTTCTAACGGGAAAGAGTACATACTTGTGGCGGTGGACTATGTGTCTAAGTGGGTCGAGGCAATCCCCACTAGGACAAACGATCATCGGGAGGTTCTGCGATTCATCACACGATGCATCTTTGCCCGATATGGTTGTCCGAGGGCCATCATCAACGACGTCGGCTCACACTTCAACAACTCTCACTTCCAGGCGCTGTTAAAGAAATACAGAGTTCACCACCGCATCACCTCGCCATACCACCCCCAGGAAAATGGGCAAGTAGAGGTAAATAATAGAGAAGTCAAGACGATTCTCAAAAAGATAATTCATCCAGATGGGAAGGATTGGGCACACAAGCTTCCCGACGCACTATGGGCATAGCGGACTGCATACAAGACTCCCATCGGGATGTCTCCCTTCTGGCTTATCTTCGGGAAAGCCTGCCACCTCCCGGTTGAGCTAGAACATCGAGCCTACTGGGCTATCAAGAAGCTCAGCCTAGCAGTGGACGAAGCAGGGAAAGAACGACTTCTCCAGCTTCAGGAGTTACAAGAGTTGAGGCACGACGCGTACGAGAACGCGGCGATCTACAAGGAAAAGACCAAGGCCTTCCACGACCGACACATCCGACGATGATCATTCCAAGTCAACGACAAGGTCTGGCTCTACAATTCGCGCCTCAAACTTTTTCCTGGAAAGCTGCGCTCCAGATGGGATGGTCCCTATGTGGTTCTGGAACTGTTCGACGGCGGAGCGGTACTCATCTCCAACCCTAAAACCGGTCGACAATTCAAGGTAAACGACCATCGTCTCAAGTCGTACCTGACCTCAGAGCCACCCGCACCAGTAGATAAGGTAAAATTGCATCTTCCTGAGCACTCGAGGACGTGACGGTATCACCCTCGACCCATCAGTAGTCGTAGGTTTTATTTTTGTTTAGTCTAGCTGAAGACGTTAAACTTAGCGCTCTTGGGAGGCACCCCAAGATTATATTACCTTTATAGTTTTGTGTTTTTGAGTCTTTTTTAGACATCGGAGAACTACATTAGGAAAGGGCGCACTTGCACCGGAAATCCCACGAGCATCATGGACTAATGAGCTTTTCTAGACCTATCTCACCGCACTTTTATATTGTTTTCATGCCATGATTCGATGAGTTTTTCACATGAGCATGTAGTTTTCATTGAGGGCAATGAAAGATTCTAGTTGGGGGGGGGGAGGATTTAGAAAAAGCTCTACTATTTTCAAAAATTTTAAAATTTTACCTTCTAAAAACTCCTATTTTTCAAAATTTTGATCTAATCTACCCCACCTTAGAAGTCTTTTCATCTAGAGATCTGACCTACTAGAGATGTAGAAGTGAGGGCCTCATAGCCTATATGATCTAGAGAAACCATGGATTAGAGTTAGTGGTTGACTTCTTTGGAGTTGGGTACCTAACGGGCACCAAGGATTCAAAGCATTATAGGCATATAGTTTTTCTCTTCCAAAGCATTCAAGCAATTACACCAATTTGTTTTAAACTTTGCTTTTGATGATGAACACTCCCAAGTGAACTCACATATCCATCTCACCTTCTATTTTTCCTCCCACATGTACTTATACCTTCACTACACTTCATTTTCTACACACTCTCTTCAGAAATCCTAAAACTCCTCCACATCATCATTCTAGTCTTCTGAAACGCTTAAAAAAAAGAAGAAGAAAAGAAAGAGGAGAAAAGTCAAAAAAGAGAGAGAAATAAGAATTTACAAGAAGGAAAATAAGTGGGAACATCTTCTACCCTTATCTCTACCTCCACTATCATCTCCACCATCTACCCTATCCATCACCATCCACCTCACTTGGGAGTATAATCATCATAAGTGGTACCTTCTTTGCTTTTATAATCCACTTTGTTTTATCAGCATATTTTCTTTAGCCAAGTCATACCCTTAGAAATAGTATCTTTTATTTCCTTCAGCCACCTCACACGATGCATCCAAAGATAGGAAACCTTTTGAATTGCACTCTTTTAAGGAGGAAAGCGAGTTGAGGGGAATTCTAAGTACTAAGTAGCCTCCATTTTTGAGGGAAGGAGTGATGTGTTTATGGAGAGGGTAAGGAATTACATCCACTCATGAGAGAGTGAGTACATTTTCAGCACCATAGCATCATACCTTAGATATGTTCACCTTGATTACAATCAAGAATTAGACTTGAGCATCGGCCGATGAGCACTACCCTAACATGCACTAAAGAAGTCAACCTAGAGATGGGATCTAGATCATTATGACCTACACTATGAGGAAAATGTGATCATACATTTATACACTTCACCTTTTTAGTAGTAGGATCAAAGGATGAAAAGACCTTCTAGGGAGATCATATAGTAAATTTCTAAGAGACTAGCAATAATTTAAGTTGGGGGGTGTGATAACATGCTAAATTAACATGATAAAATATGATTATTGATGCATATTAAGACATAAATGATTTCATTTACACGCATGTTATCATACTTATATGTATTTTTCTATCATTCCACAATAAATCAATATAATCTCAAAAATACTTTAATGAGGGTTTAATATGATAATTTAAAGATGAATAAACTAATAACCCACCTTTACTTGAGATTATGGATGCTTTTTAGAGTGAAAATAATGAGAGAAAATGTTTTATAAACATTCATTTATATTAAAAATCCTTAAAAATAAATATATTTTCGAAATAATTTAAAACTCTCATTATTTATCAATTTTTATCTTTTAGAATGATAGATAATTAAATTTCGGATCAAATGAAAGAAATTTGGATTAATTTGGAGTTATATATTAAAAGTTATGAATTTTCTATTTTTCGGGATTTTTTCTGGATTTTTCTAAATTAATTTCGATTTCTAAAAGATTAAAATGATTTAAATAAAGGCAAAAAGGGCGGATATTTCCGCGGGGGACCCACGTGGATGTGACGTGGCAGGGCCACGCGGGCCCACGCGGCGCATACGCGGCGATATGATGCATATTTATATTTACTTATCTATAGGATATAATATATATAATCTTCCGTTTATCGGAAGAGATTATTAATCGTCTTAAACCGTTTCATATTATATATCACTTCATTTCCCTTAATTTTTTCCATGTGGGACTAAGTCCCACACAGTTTTTATAAGTGCAAGACACGTGGCGAAGGGGGAAGCGGTCGGATCGACGGCACATTGGAAATCCGCGCGTCGATCGCGTGGACGCGCGGACCACCGGATCAAATCAGAGCACGTGGCTAAATTAAAAGAGTTATAACGGCTCTCATGAAACGGCGAGGATCACATCTCGACCGCCCGATCACGATCCAAGGGGCGCGATTGAAGGCATTTTATAACGCAAATCTAAAGCCGCATCCAGACCGTCAATCGAGATCCAACGGCCACGATATTTTTGAAACGGTCTACGGTGGACCGTTCCATCATAACCGTCAATCATTTCGATCGGACGGTTACGCGCAAAATTCCTATAAAACGAGGTGTTCTTCCGAATTGTAAACCATTCGAGTTGGAAATCAAAGCAATTGATTTGTCTAGACACCTCCCCTCTCGTTTCTCTCAATCTCATCGTGTTCTACACTCATTTTCACACCTCCAGAGCATTTGAGATTGAGATTTGGCCGTGAAGATTGGCAGAAATCGACGCTTGAACTCACGATCGTGTTCTTCGGTATTTTCGATGATTAATCAAGTTAATTGCGCTAATTCGATCGCTCATCGTGGTTAGTGGAAGCGATTTTGCTAATCTTTCGTCCATTTATGTTTGATTTCAATTTAGATTAGGAGTTAAGGTTTAATTTTGTTTAATTTTCGTTGAATTCGTGATTTCTTCGTCCGAAAATTTCTCTCCACTTCGATCTTTAATTTCTCCGTGAAATCAAGTCCAAATTCGATGATTCTTGATTCCGTGGAATCGATTTGAAGTTCTCTTTCATAATTTACCATTTTCCCCAATTTCCATCATCAATTTATCGTTCAATTTGATCAATTTCGAAGAATACATCAAGAATTTCTTTATTTCCCTGTGGATTCAACCCTTATTTACCATTATACCCCTCAATTCGATTAATTTTCATGAAATTGGTAAGTTTGGAATTATTTTTGACACAAGACCGTGTAAAATCAACGACCTCGTGGTCTCGTCTCATCAGAGCTCCCTTAAGATATCCCAAGACTTGTAAACTTGTTCATGCATATAGACAATGTCTAATCGAGTGACAATGAGATAGATCAACTTACCAATTATGTTGATGAAGATCCTCAAAAGTGGATATGTGGTATCCCAAAAGTCAAAATAAAGGAATTGATGAGGCTTCTTATTTGCACCCAAGAAGTCAAGTCTCCCCAAAAGAAGCAAGACATACTTGCACTATTTAAGAAATGTCCACCTAGATATATGGGTAAACTCAATGCCCTAGAAGTATCTTGGCCACGCCTAATCATGATAAAAAATTATGTGATTATTGGCATCAGAGAGACGCCCTCTTGATCACTCTATCTATTATGAATATTATCCACATAGAGAACCAGAATGATAATCCCATCATATGTTTGTCTTCGATAGACAATAGGGTCTACCATGCATACCATAACATCACGAGCAATAGTAATCTAGCTAAACTTGTTTTTCCATGTTGGGGACCTCTATTTTAATTCAGAAACGACATATTTGAGTTTACATACGTTCAATGAGCCCCCAAAGACTAATCCATTAAAAATTCTTAGAAAAAGGCCCATCGAGGCAATTATTTGAGATATCAAGTTGATGAAGTTTCCAAGCTTGATTAATGGCAAATTATATGAGAATGCAAAGAAAGTTAACTAATAACTCTAAAATGATAGTTGCATGCACGAATTGTATACCGTGTTTAAGTACTAATGAGGTCTATACAAATGGGAATATTTATTTCTTTATGACTGAATGTGGTATAAATATAACTACATCCTATTATGCATCATTTTCTACATTTTGTCTGTACCATGACAGTAACTCTACTTAACTTCTAAGAAGTCAAGTGGTTGAATTCTATATTTTTATGAGTTTTGTGGATGTAAGAATATAGGTACACCTATAGAAGAAAATGTATGCAAATTATAATGAGAGAAATATAGAGAGAAAGGATAAAACAAACTCTCTACTTTTTTAGGAGCCAAGACAACTCTATTAATATGAAGTCAAAGATGTTCAATAGAAGTCAAAATAGCCTTATAAAGGGATAAAGGTTGTCAAATCAGGTTTGAAAATGATTAGATGGAACATCATAATTCTTAGGATGATCCTTCTAATTTCCTTACTTTTCAGGAAAGCTGAACCAAACTTGGCTTAATATCGTTTTAAGTAGCACTTAATATTATTTAAAAAGAGATTAGACCCTCCTCTTCAAAGAGAATCCTTCAAATTGGGATTAATTACTATATTTAAGGAGGAGGGTGCCACCTTTTTTGGGATGATGCTCAACCCTTTTTCTAAGAAAAGGGCCACCTCCCTAGGAGGACGACTTGACAGCCCCTTCCAAAGTGGGAAAGTTACACTTAGGAGGGGGAATTGACATCCTCCCTAAAAATAGGATGCCCATTTCCCATGGAAGAGTGGCTATATCTATTAGGATCTAAAGTTGAGAAGCCTTCCAAAAATTTCATCAAAACATCTAGGGCAACGAAATACATTAAATCAAATATTTAAAATATTAATGCACAAAGAAAAGATGATCCTGTCATCTAATATTTATGAGAAAAATATACTTACAAGGTTCACTTAAAGGAGTTCTTGAAACTATTCAAGTGTCTAGCCCCTAATAATATCCACACCATCTACAAATTGTTAGATCTCCTCTTCAAAGCTTTTCACCAAGAGAGAAAGAGAATTAAATAGATAATTCTCTTAAGGCTTACATGACACCTTGAGTTATGGTCGTTCTCCTCTTATTTATAAACATTTGGTATGTGAATTTTTTATATAAACCATCATAATTATGTCTATATTCATTAACATTAGTAGAACTTATTTGTGTGACCCTTTAGGCCTGTATATGTCACTAGAACTTATTTGTGTGACCCAATAACACATTTTTGGTCAACCTTAATTAATTATTCATATTAACATATATATTAATTAATTAAGGATCAATTTAACCTAATCAACAGGTTGAGTTGCCAACCCGCTGGGTTTGAAGCTCCACCATGTACTCTACGAGATATAAAGTATATAATAACCTTACCATCATTGGTTACCATGTATGTATAATCCTTTATCCACACGAGCCTCATGAATGACTTAGGGTAAGCTCAACTATCAAACCCTAATAGGTCACTCAAGTTAGTATTGATGCGTGTAGGCACTCTTTCTCTAATATTTCCACTACCTTGGTCAATGATTTCATCACATTTCATTCCTTGAGACAATCTCCAAAAATACCGAGGGCGGATAATCCAATCTTGACCACACAATTATCTTTGACGACTTCATGTTATATCTAATATATGATGTTTTAGAGGTCTCGTGGCTAGGGATTCATAAGTTATAATTAAAACACGATCATCCATCCACAAGATGTTTTTGGTGTCTCAAGTTAAAGGAGCACATACACAACTATGGCATGAATAAACTTGATTGAAAATTAGGTATAATATCATTCAAGGATTCATACCAATCAATTCAGTGAACTCTTTCTTCAAAGAGCACCCACTTTCTATACTAGGTGTCACCACATTGATGGATACAAGATCAGATAATGTTATTCTTTTTAGATAATTCAATGTCACTCTCAAATATGACTAGTAATCATCGTATAATGATTTCATTATAATTCACTAAGTCATTTTATATGCTCATGAATTTCATTACAAATATCAAATAAGAATGAAAATGAATAAATTTCATTTTAATTAACATAAACAAGATACATGGAAGGGTGATTGGCTTATAGGTCAAATAATATCTATCGGGATCCTCTAAGAGAGGCCCTGTGACCTTGTATAAGAGGCCATGAAAGGGGGCGAGAAGGGTGGATGAATCTTTACCCTTTCACCCTTTTCCAACCTTGATCACTGACGAGGCGATTTATGCGGTCGTTGAAAACACACAAACGTCGCTGAAAATTTTTTATAATTCTGAACTCACAATAACGAGGATATGAAATCAAGTATAGTGTAAAGATCGGGTCGATCCACAGAGAACACAGTTGACTTTGATCGAAGGGTTGACTTGGTCAAACTTAGGTTTAATAGGGTATATTAAGAAATGAAAGTGATATATAATTAATGGAAATGATATAAATATATGAGAGAAGACATTTTAAGAATTTTAAAAATGATTTGACAAAGAAAAGTCAAGGTCAAAGTGTTGACTTTGACTAGACGTTGACTTTATGTAAAATCAAAGAAGAAAAAGGTGATAAAATATTACGAAAATTATATATTCAGAAACTAGGAGAGAAAATAGAAATTTTTGATATAGAATTCGTGATTTTTTTAGAAGAATTAGATTTATTATGATTTATCTAAAATCAAAGATCAGAAAAATCTCGAAATGAACACTTCGGTTTAAATCATCAAATTTACTGACCAAATGACATCAAATCAAGCGATTCACATAAGAATAGAAAGCTAATAGTCAGAGGATTCCAAAAAGACCAAAATTGTCAAATTTTGCCTTGTATTTCAAGAGTAATTGCCCCCGCAAGTCAACGCCCAAATTTGGATTGAAAATGAACAGTCAATTGTCAAACATCAAATTGAAGATGAAATTTTACGATTTACCTATCCACGGAAATTGATGAGATGAGGAATTTAATGAAAAAAATCAAATGATCTGGACTTAAGATCAGGGAGAAATCCATGTTTCAAAATTAGCAAAAATCCGCACCCAAATTTGGGCAAAATGAAAAAAAAATTCGATTTCTAAAATGAAATTACCTATCTAAATCTAATCTAAACTACATAAATTGTAAGGATTAGGAAGAAATCACACTACTAACTGATTGATGCAAAGATTGAGCCTCAAAGTATATTGATTATGGAGAATTTCTCCAGAACCTTCTTCAACATACATTCGACGTTCAAGGGGAGAATCTAGCCTTTTCTTGCAATGAAGTCATGATTAACTTGCGTCGATTGATGCGGAATTGAGTCTAGGACGCACGAGAATCACGAAGAACTCAAGATCTTCCTTCAAAATCGCCTAATATCTTCACGATTCAATCAAGAGTTAAGTTTTCAAAGGGAAAGAACATCTATTTATAGAGAATTTCGTGCAAAAAACGTGGTTCGTCCGATTCGCTAATGAAATTTTGGCTGTTTGATCACGCGAAATCGGTGGGATAGTGGCCCACGACGCGGATTCCACTCCACGTGATTTGAGCCGCCTGATCGCGCGAAATCGGTGGGATCGTGGCCCACGACGTGGATTCCACTCCGCATGATTTCAGCCGTCCGATCTTCATCGAAGAATCCTCATGAAGCCACGTGTCGCTCTACGATTAGCAGAGTGCGCGATTTAATTGCGACCGTCCAATGTCACTATTCACGCCATGTAGGCTCCACGTAGGTGTCCACGTGGGCTCGCGTGGCCTCGCCACGTGTCCGTGTCTTGCCATGTCAGCTCCTCGGGTCCCGGGTGATTAAGTTACCCTTTTTTGTTATTTTTTTAATGAAATAAATCCTAAAAAATAGAATAAAATCAAAAAAATTCTGAAAAATTAAGAAATTCATATCTTCATTTATATAACTCCTTTTTATCTCAAATTTTCTCCATTGGATCACAAATTTCTTCATCTTTAATGTCATGCCACCTAAAAATATAAATTCAAACAAGAAAATAGGGTGAATTCAAAATAATCTTAAATAATATCTTAAAAATTCTATTTTATATCATCCCATCATTCTCTTCTTGAAATTAATTCTTTTAATCATGTACTAAAGTCAAAATAACTGAAGGAAAGTGATTAATTTCTAATAATTTAACCTTGCAAAAGATTAAACATCAATATAGCACATAATTAACCCTAAATAATGTAAAAATATGAACTTTAGTAATATGACATATCAATAGAGAAAATTCATAAAACTATAATAATATGCATCATAATTACATAAAATAAGATTGAATATTAGTTAAATAAGATAAGAATTTAAGTTAAATATGCATGTTATCAATCATAAAGGGGAAGATATCCACCCTTAAAGTTTTTGAACTCTAAATTGCCTCACAAAAGGGAAAAACTTCTCTCTCCTCATTTACTTATTGGCTCTCTCTTAGCATTAGGTTACTAGAAGAAACGAAAGGCTTAGCCCCAAGATTTACATTTTTTGGTGTCAAGAAGCTTATCGTGCATGCAAGTTTGAGCAAAGGAATGAGGTTGAATTGTGTCCAACATCACCCAACTTAGGACTAGCATAAAAGGCCTTTGAGGATTTGGAGATGTTTATTGATTGTAAACCCCTCTATGCATGGTGTGGAGCCTATTTCCCCTTTTTATATTCTAGTTTATTATCATTTCATCATAAAAATCCTTTATATCCATCCATTCTCATCTTCCTCTCTCAAAATCATTTCCAGCTTCCTATCTCTCCAGTCCATCATTCCTTTGATCTTCTTGTTCTCATCCTTATATATATACATGAGGATTTTCAAAATACATTTAAAATAAAATTCATATCACACTCATCCTATGCCCTACATTTCTCCATAATCTCATCTCGTAATCTTCCCTATACAAATATCTCTTCTATAAAAAAATATTATCTCATTACCTAGGCTCCTCGAGGATTCAATCCTTAACCTTATAATAAGTAAGGAAATATAGATTTCTTTCTGAAATTGATTCCTAAAAATAAGAAAAAAAACCCCTAAATTGAGTTCATTATTGACACTAACAAATGGGAAGTAGTTCTTAGTGTAATCTACCCCATAGCCTTGTGTAAATCTCGAGTTATTAGGCAAGCTTTAAAACGATGGATAGTGAAATCTAGATTATAATTTATGGTCAATACCTACTAAAAAGGAAAAAATGTGGGCATCAAATAGATCAGTGATAAACTCCCATGTGTTTTGCTCATTGAGGGTTCTATATTCCAAGTCCATATCTGCCTTCCACTTAGTTATCTATAATGCCTCACCATATATTTGGGTATCAACTTGGAAGCACGCTGATGGATATTATGTGGCGTACAAGCCAATCACAAATTTAGCCATTGTTTATATTCTTGTAAAATAAAATTTTATTTGTTTCCATTCTTAAATGATGTTTATAATGAAGTGTATGAACTTGTGCAATGACTAAGTGAATTATGATAAGGTCATAATAGAGTGATCACTACTCTTTAAAAATAAAATTTAAATATTCCTATTCATGGGACATTCAAGAAGGACATCGATATATTCAGAAAGAGCAACACTATCTAATCCCACTCATATGATGAGTATGGCTGATCCTATGGCCATCGCTGTGGAGACATCAAATGGATGGATAATGGGTACTCTTAGAGAAAGAGTTCATTTCACTAAGTACGAATCCCTAGATGATATTATACTCAATTGTCAATCAGGTTGATTTACGTCATTATGTATATGATCCTCATACTTGAGACACCAAAAAAATCTTTTGAATGGATGATCATGTTTTGACTATGTCTTATGAATCCCTAACCATGGGATTTCCAAAATTTCATAGATTGAATATGACATGAAGTCCTTGAGGATGACTGAGTTATCAAGTGAAATCATCCACCCTCGGTAGGAAAGAGGAGATTGACTCAAGGAATATGATGCAATAATCAATTGGCAAGGTAGTAGAAATATCAAAAAACTTGTTCTTGATGATTTCCTACTCGCATCATTGCTAACTTGAGTGACTGCTTAGGGTTTGACAATTAACTATACCCTATGTCATTCATGACTCTCATGCAGATGAATGATTATATGTATATGTTAACTGATGATAGAAAGGTTCATGATGGTGTTCTAATACACTCCATATCTCCTAGAGTATGTGATGTAGCTAGGCCCCCATTGGGCTTGTGATTGAATTTGCTTATATGGTTAAATTGATCCTCAATCAATTAGTTTATACGTTAATGTAGCTAATTAATAAGGAGTACCAATAAGCGTTATTGGGTTGGAGTTATTAACTAGCAAGACATATGGACCTAGAGGGTCACACTCATAAGGTCAATAGACCTTTGTGGATATAGACATAATTATGAAAAGTTCATATATCCAAAGTTTATAGGGGGAGAACAATTGCAACTAAGGTACCCATGCAAGTTTGGTGTAAAACTCTCCCCTCTCTTCTTGTTCTCTTGTCGTGATGAACATTGAATAGGAGGTCCAATCGTAAACGATTGTGTAGATACCACTAAAGGCTGGACACTTAAACAACTTCAATGATCCTTCAAATAATTCTTGTAATTATTGTTTTAATCTAAAATAGACGTTATGATTATCTATTCTTGGTGTTTCTTTGCATTGAATGTTTGATTCAATAGTTTTCTTTGCGTTCCATGTTTCCATCAAATTTTTGAAAGGCTTATTAACCTCTAACCAAAGCACGAGTGAGATGGTAGAGACTTGGAAGGAAAAGGGGAGGAAAGACAATTATAGGAATCTTTTGACAATAAAAATTGAAAAAATCCCCATTTAAAGGCCTCTACCTAATTGTGTAATCTTATTATATAGTGTGAAGTATTATGGAATTGACATGACATATCACCCAAAGATTTGGAACATAGATAATTAGTACGAAATGAAGATGATGATGATGAAATATGTGTGCAAAAGTTGATTAGTTTTACTCCTAGTAGAATCCTAAAAAATTGTTTCTATAGAAAAAAATTATTTGCATGATATTTAACATTGTTGATGAAGATACAAATGTGATGTGGTCATGAGGGTAAAGAGTTGCATATATATTCATCGTGTCAAAGCTTTACATGTACAATAATATGGAGTCATGAATTGATGTTCTGAAATGATTAAAAAAATGTTGTAATAAGGGTTTATGAGGGTTCTCTTGTAATCGCGAATTTAAATTGTGAGACAATATGGCCCCTTTAATGTATTTCTATAAAGCACACACACTCTCTCTTACTCTCTCAATGTACTGATTGTGCGTGTAGGGATTTACACAAAATGGGGAGCTTTCTCCCTCTTCTTCCTTCTCTCTTCCTTCTTCTTAGCCTCTCTTGATCTCCTTCATTGAAAGAGGCTTGATTCCACATGGTATCAGAGTTCTCTACCAGCCATCATGACAAAGGCAGTAGTGGTGCTAGCTAGCCTCCTTGACAGCACCACTCTTTGGTGGCGGTGCCCTCTTGCACATTTTTTGCTTGATTTCTCCTGGATTGTAGTGACAATTCTTCCTCTATGCATGAATTTTGTTGCAAAAACCTCTTTAACGATATGTGGATAATTTTTTGGAGACTCGATTCCTCCTTGATAGTGATGACAATGCTATTTTTCACAGTGATGCCCTCCTCTTGCCAACTCTATAGCTAGCCTCCAGCTAGTCGTGCTCTTGGGACCACTATTAGCCTTGCTCGTTGATGGCCCCGCTCGCTCGTGTGCTAATCGTCAAAACCACCAATGGCTGCTGCCTAACCTAACTATGTTGGTACATTTTCTACGAGCACTGATGCACTCTATTGCCATTTGTTACACCAATGGTTGATTCAACATCCATCGGTGTGGTGACATCAAGTATAGATAGTGGGTGCTCTTTGGAAGAAGAGTTCATTGAATTGATCAGTATGAATTCCTGAATGATATTATACCTAATTTTTAATCAATTTGATTCATGTCATAGTTGTGTATGTACTCCTTTGTCTTGAGACACCAAAGACATCTTGTAGATAGATGACCGTGTTTTGATTATAACTTATGAATCCCTAGCCACAGAACCTTTAAAATGTCATACATTAGATATAACACGAAGTCCTTGAAGATGATTGTGTGGTCAATATTAGATTATCCGCCCTCAGAATTTTAGGAAATTTTCAGAAGGAATGAGATGAGATGAAATCATTGGCCAAGGTAGTAAAAATATCAGAGAAAGAGTTCCCAATAAATTTCTACACGCATCAATACTAACTTGAGTGACCTATTAGGATTTGATAGTTGAGCTTATCCTAAGTCATTCATGAGACTTGTGTAGACAAAGGATTATACATAGATGGTAACCAATGATGGTAAGGTTCCATACGAGAGTTCTTATATACTCTGTATCTCGTAGAGTACGTGGTGTAGCTTTGAACTTAGGGGGTTGGCAACTCAACTTGTTGATTAAGTTAAATTGATCCTTAATTAATTAATCTATATGTTAATGTGGATAATTAATTAAGGTTGACCAATAAGATGTTATTGAGTCTATATAGTAATTAACTGGTGACATATATGGGCCTAGAGGGTCACACATATAAGGTCTACTAATGTTGGTGAATATAGACATAATTATGAGGGTTTCTGTAAAAAAATTCACATACCAAATGTTTATAAATAAGAGGAGAACGACCAAAACTCAAGGTGTCATGTAAGCCTTGAGATAATTATCTATTTTATTCTCTTTCTCTCTTGGTGAAGAGCTTTGAAGAGGTGATCTAACAATTTGAAGATGGTGTGGATATTATTAGGGGCTAGACACTTGAATAGTTTCAAGAACTCTTTTAAGTGAACTCCTTTAAGTATATTTTTCTCATACATATTAGATGATAGGATCATCTATTCTTGGTGCGTTAATGTTTTGAATATTTGATTTAATGTATTTCGTTGTCCTAGATGTTTTGATCAAAATTTTGGAAGGCTTCTCGACCTTAGATCCCAACACTTCCACAAATCATAGTCGTTGGCCTCTTACATGTTGGCCTTGCAGTCTCAGCAAAGTTTCATATAAATATTCTTATAGATGACATATCTCCTATAGCACATGGTGTAGTTTGGCACCCAGTTGCATGATAACTTGAATTATCTGTTGGGTTGTATTGATGCTTAATTAATTAATCTATATGGCGATATAGATAATTAATAAGGTCAACCAATGTGAATTATTAGGTCCATAGTTCTTAAATAGAGAGATATAGGACCAAAAGGGTCACATACATAATGTCTATGAACGTTGGTGGATATAGACATAACTATGATAAGTTTTTTATGAAAATTTCTATTAACACAATTTCATACACTACTATACAGCATTTTATGCACTTCTTCTTTAAAATATAATCATAAATGCATGTTATCATGATTTAGAAGGATTCAAACAATAATTCTTATGTTTAAGAGGATATTCTTACTTTTTCATAAATTTATAACATTTTATGAGCATTTAATGACATTGATTCATCAAGAAGATAATCTTCTTTTATACTAAAATAAAATATCTATTTATTTCTTATTTAAAATGCCTTCATTGACATGAAAATATTAATGAATGGATTTTATCATGAATTTTATTGAATACATTTTTTTATAACCAATTTGACATTTTTCTAGAGTTTTTGGATTTTTAAAAGAATTTATAGAAATTAAAATCAATGATAAATGATTTTTAAAAAAGATAAAATAAATTAAAATATAAAAAAAATAAGAGAGGAGGGAGAGAGTCTCTCTCTCTCACACACACCATCCTCTTCCTTCCTTCTCTCCTCTTCACATGTTTGTGAGCGCATAAGGGAGAGGAGGAGATTTTTCTCCCCTCTCAATATTTTTCCCTCTCTTCCTATCTTCCTCACCCTTCTCCACTTCCTCTCGCAAGTGCAATAGTTTTTGTCGTGTAAGCGCTCTTATCTATTATTCCACTGCATCCACATTTTTTCCTCTCCTTCTCTTCCCCTTGCGTGCATGCATGCTCGAAAGGGAGGAAATTCAATATCCCTATTGCTTTTTTCTCTCTCTCCACCGCGACATAGTTTCTCTCTCATGATGGAAGAGAAATTTTCCATCTCAAGGAGAGTCACGTCGCTGCCCTTCTCTCTTTATCTCCCTCGCACGTTCTTCGTGTCTCCCTCTCTTCTTTGCCTCTCTTTCCTCGCTTCTCTCTCCACTCGCCATCACCTCGCTCTTGCCATCACCCCCCTTAGAGCGTTTCTCGCCAGTGCTTAGAGAGAGAGCAAAAGGAGAGAAGAGAGGAGAGATAAAGCATTTTTTTCTAAGTTTGACCCGATGTTTGACCAAAGCAATTTGAGGAGAGAGAAAGTAGATCAACAACCAGAAGTTTTTCAAATTAAAATCATGATATCTCATGATCCCAATCAATTTAGGGGCTGAAGTACTTTGGGCATGATTGTCTTTTCTAGCTAGAAAATTTTTCCCGGGAAAATTCAGAGGTGAAGAAGTTAGGGTTCTCAATTTTTCATTGTGTGCTTCTAGTATTGGTTTGCTAGAAGGAAAGAAGGCACTGATTGGTCATTCTTCATGTATGAAATATTATTTTTGGTGAGTTTCTTCTCTTTTCTAATGATTCCTCATATTATATGCAAGGTGACAAGTTTGGGCAAAATGTATGGGCTCTTTAAGGTATGTTTTTTTAGAGCATCATTATAGTGTGTTTTCATCACCCATGCTTAGATTAGAATAATTTCCTATCCATATTTTCTATTTTACCCATTTACTCTCAATATATTCATATTTTTTAACCCTAAAATTACTTTTCCACCATCAATCAAGGGTTTTCAATCTTCAAAAAGGATTTTAGAAGCAGCTGATCAATATATTTTATCACCGCGTATATCTTTTTCCTATGATTGATCATCTCCTCTCTCTAAATCTAAAAATACCAAAAAAATCTCTTGATTTCAATCTTTTAACCTTATTCCCAGTGAATTCGACCTCGACTTGCCACTATTCTAAATTTCAAAAATGGATTCAAATAATTGCATAGAAATTTTGATTTGTGAATTTGAAAATTAATGACTATAATTTTCTGTACATCAAGTTCGCAAAACCCAATTTCTATAAATGGAAGGAGAACAACCACAACTCAAGGTGCCTATATAAGCCTAGTGGAAATTCTCTCAATTCTTCTCTTTCTCTTAGTGAAGAGAGTTGAAGAGGAGATCCAACTATCAATTGATCGTGTAGATACTACTAGAGACTGGACGCATGAATAGCTTTGAGAAATCCTTCGATGGACCCTAGGAGTATAAATTTAAATATATATATTAGATGATAAAATCATCAATTCTTGGAACCTTGGTGTTTGAATATTTGATTCAATTTATTTTACTGCATTTCATGTTTTGATCAAAATTTTGAGAGGCTACAGAGCATAAGATCCCATCATCAACTATATTACATGGTCCTTTAGCTTATGTTGTTTTCTTCAAATTCATGATCATCTCTCTTTTCTATGGATGAACCCTATCCCTTGAGGATCTTAGACTCAAGACATGGCTCATTCAAGATCAATTCATCATTTTTGGATACTCAAGATGACAGTTCCTACTCTTTGCGAGCCTATGTAGATCATTTCTCCATTCAAGACTATTTAGAATGATTAGGCTCATAGGTTTGGATATGAGTCTAATATTTCTCTTATGGTGAATATATATGTGCAATTTTTCAAGATGAGGCAGTTCAGGGATCCTCTAAAGGATTTTGAGGCTTCACTTCGTGGACTCCTCAATCAGTTGGAGACCTATTAGCCAATTCAACTAATGTTGCAACACAACATTTATATTGTGAGGAGCTTGTTGTTGCTCTTTTTCTTGTTGGCCTTGACTCCTACATCAGATCCCAAATCCACGACTCTATTTTGAGTGCACACCATCTATCATCTCTTGGTGAGACTTTAACTTACAACCCTTTGGGTTTGAGTGGGGGTTATGCCTACGCCTTCTCATCCATTGGCCTCTGATTCGATTACCCTCATGTCCTTTGTTTCCCATGGCAAGGGGTGAGGCAATATAGATGGTGGATGTATCATAAGACGTGATGACTTGGGGCATGGTCGGGGATGAGATGCCCTACCTTTTCTTCCATGTAAGCATTGTCAGCACCATGGCCATCTCTCCACTTGATGTTGGGAAAAATTTGGCAAACCTAGTGTGATTGAAACTCTTTCTCTTGATTTAACATTCTCCTCTATCTATGGTTATTTCATGAGAGGAGTGCAACTGTATGAAATGCATTAAGGCTATGGCTAGGGCCTCTCATACATCTAACCACCCCTCCACTTCTATTTCATGTACCCTCTTTCTTGCCACTTGTTCACACCTTAGATTATTGACTCAACAACACGGTCATATGTCCAATACACAATCCCTTCTCTCTTGCTTACACCATTTATCAAACCCCTCGATTCTCTTCCTTAATGATGGTTGCACTAGTAGGTGGTGGGACAAGGCTTGGCCAATCTGACCTTCTCTCTTTCCTTGTCCAATCTTCTTTATGTCCCCAATTTTCTAGTTAACCTTCTCTCCATTAGCGCAATCAATTAGTCTTTGTTTTTTTTGTTACCTTCTTCCCTTATCATTGTAAAGTTTAGAACTTGTAGACATGGAAGAGGATTGGTTTGGAATAGGAGATTGGACAAGGCATCTATGAGCCAGTACTTGAGACCCCTTCGATATGACTTTCTTGCCTCCTCTCCCATCAAGACAGCTCTCTTTACTGGCATTGTTGTTTAGGACATCCCAATATTTCCAAACTTTGACAAGAATTATAATGAATCATGTCAACTTGGCAAACATTTTTGTTCTTCCTGCCCTTGTCTTGACTCGATTTCATCTAAAAAAACTTTTGATCTTGTGCATTGCAATGTATGAGGAACATTTTGTGTCTCCTCCTTTTTGGGTTTTTGTTATTACATTATCTTTGTTGATGATTTCTCTCAAGCTTCATGGGTGTATCTTTTAAAAGATCGCACTGACATTATACCCATTGTTTGTAAGTTTGTATTTGAAATATCCACTCAATAACACTACTCTCAAAATTATGTGCACTGACAATGTTCTCAAGTCTTTCTAAAAAGCATTATAGGATCATTGTCTCTCTTAAGGTATTCTTCACCGAACCCCATGTGCCCTCATACTTCTCAACAAACTGGTAATTCTAAGCATAGATATTGATAACACCCAATTTTAACATACAATTATATGCTTGTTATCATACTTTGAGTGCATATTTATCATTTCATCTAAATTTTAAGTTATAATATCAAAATGTACTATTTTAGGGATAATTATGCATTTTTAAAGAATATATTTTAGTGTAGATTACTCACATCTATATTTGAGATTATAACTAGGTTTAAATATTAAATAATTAGAGAAAATACTTTTTAATACACTCATTTATTTTTCTAAGTTTTAATTTCTAAGAGAAATGAGTGTATTTTTTAAATAAAAACTTATTCTCTTGTTATTTACGAAATTTAACTTTTTAAAACGATAGATTATTTAATTTCTGATCAAACAAGACAAATTTCGATAATTGGGATTTTTTGGGAATTTTTCTGATTATTTATAAAATTATTTGGATTTATTTTGAATAAATTAGAATAATAAAATCCGATTTATATTGCATGCTAACGTGGTGCATGCGAAAAGCACATCGCCACGTGACAACATATAAACACGCCACGTGGCACGCGTGTGTATTTGCGTGCGTGTGCGTGCACGTGTGCGCGTGTGTGCGTGTGAGTGTAATTATCGAGATAAAGCACCCTTTTTAGAGTTTACGCTATCTCATTAATCACCTCTTACTTATATACTCGTCGGATTTCTTGAATTTATGTCACGTGGGACTATCTTTTTTTTACTATGCAAAGTGATGTGACATCATTTGGAGCGTCCGATCGCGCGATTTAATCACGATTGTCGATCGTCACTTAGTGACGAGGTACGTGGCACATTCTGGTTCGTTGAAAAATTATTTTTGAAAATGATTTAATCTCAGCCGTTCATATAAGGAGTTATAATGACTGAGATTAAAACCACTCAAAACGCATCCAGAGCGTTAGATCAAGATCAAACACTGGGCGTTTTCTGGTATTACTTCTTCACGCGCGACATGACGAGATCTCAGTGGTCCATCTCCAATACAATGGATGCGACTTAACCGCAATGATTTGCATCCAAGCGTTTTATCAGAGCCGTTGATCAAAGATTAACGCCAAATCTGACGGTTACGCCCAAATTTGCCTATTTATACAAATGGTCTTCGACGAAAAATATATTCTTGGATGTTTTCGAGTAATCAAACGGTCTAGACACCACCATCCTTGAATGTCTCACTTTCTTCTTCTTCCAAATTATAATCTAATTATATAGGACAAAATATTAGGAGTAAAACATAATCTAATATGGGATAGCAATCGAAATGATCCAATTCGTTCCTGGATCAAAGGCTTTTCATCCTGCGATTTCGAAGATGATTTCGGCATTCAAGAGGTGAATTCTCCCTATTCTTTTGATGAAATCTCACTTTCAACCACTCCGTCGACGCGAAAATGTGTCTCGAAGAAGAAGAAGAAGAAAGCGAGAGATTCAAGGACAATGGTGTCTAGACAGTTCAATTACTTTAAAACATCAAGAATGATTTACATCATCAAAGAACATCTCAATTTATAGGGCAAATAGGGCATAATCGTCGGATAGAGCTTTTAATCTTTGATCAACAGTTCAGATGAAACACATATATGCGAATTGTTATGCTTAAATCACATCCATTGGATCAGAGATGTACCATCGAGATCTCACCACATCGCGCACGAAGAAGTAACGCCTTAAACACTGTCAATCTGATCTTGATCTAACGCTCCAGATGCATTTCATTAGTTTTAATCTCAGCTGTTATAACTCTTCAGATCAAGGACTGAGATTAAATCATTTTAAAACCATTCGCCAACGAATCAGAGTGCACCATGTACCCCTTCATTATAATGAAGATCGACGATCGCGATTAAATCACGTGATCGGATGCTCCACACGATGCCACGTCACCTGCACACATAAAAACATAAAGATAGCCCCACATGACAAAAATCAGACGAATGCATGCATATATAAGGTATGTCTTCCTAATGAGATAGCAAAAATCCCAAAAAGGGTGCTATCTCATTTTTCATACACACAAATCCGCATACACGCGCACTCACACGCGCGCACATGTACACGTGTGTGACACGTGTTGTTCTTATACGCTGCCATGTGGCACCATCATTTTGTCCGCGCCACATCAGCTGCCACATCAGCACGCGATAAAAAAATATATTTTTATTCATTTTAATTCAAAATAAATCGAATTAAATTCATAAAAAAATCAAAAAAATTCCAAAAAATCCTTAAAAATGAGAAAATTCATAACTTTCAAAACAACTCCAAATTAAACTAAATTTATTTTGTTGGATCATAAATTAAATTATCTATCATTTTAAAAAGTCAAATAAGTTAAATAAAAAGGTAAAAAAATTTTATTTAAAAAATATACTCATTTCTCTTAGAAATTAAAACTTAGAAAAATAAATGAGTATATAAAAGTATTTTCTCTTATTATTTAACATTAAAACCCAATTATAATCTCAAACATAGATGAGAATAATCTACTCTAAACTATATTATTAAATTTGCATAATTATCCCTAAAATAGTACATTTTGAGATTATAACTTAAAATTGTATGAAATGATATATTTGTACTCAAAATATGATAACATGCATAAGAATGGAATGTTTATGCCTTAATTCACATTAAAAATTGTATAATTGCATGTTATCAAGGACTAAGAAAAATTAAATAATTTTTCAAAAATTTTAAAATTCTAAAATTTGAAAACTCATATTTTCTAAATTTTTACTACTCTTCTCCACCTTAGAAGTCTTGAAAGTATGAGATCCTATCTACTAGAGATGTAGAAGTGAGGGCCTTGTAGCCCATATGATTACATTTTGAGTAATAAAGCCAAGTGATCTAGATAAACCATGGGATTATTTTTCGTGGTTGACGTCTTTTGGGTTGAGTATCTCACAGACACTAAGGAAAAATGAGTAATCATATGGTTGAAGTGCTATGAGATTGAAATGAGAGATTTTGAGTGAATTTCAAGAAAAATTCTTATCCCCTACCTTACATCAGCCAAACCTACTTAGTGTGGGAATTCCTCACTTCCAAACTTTCCCTTAAAAGAGTGCAATGAGCCATAATTTTTTGAGGCACCTATCTTTATTGTGTTAGGCATTTAGTTCTAATTTTTCCTTTCCAATTAATTAGTTACACCCATTTTAGCCTCACTTATGATAATCACACTCCCAAGTGTCTCACACATCCATCACATCTCTTCCACATTCCCCTCACATGTACATATCCTTTCAAACATTACACTTCACATTTTTTACAGACTTTCTTCAAAACTTTGTGAAACAACTCCTCCATATCCTTATTCACATAAATTATTTTGAAATATCTTTGAAATATCTTTCAAAAAAAATAAGGAAAAAGGAAGGAGAAAAAAAAGAAAAAGAGAGAAATAAGATGAAGTAAAAATAAGGAGAATAAGTTAGGGGAACATCTTCTCTTCTTCCACCACCATCTCTACCATTTCCATTTATCCTTATCATCCATCATCATCCACATCATTTGGGAGCTAAATTATCATAAGTGGTACCACCTTTGCATTTAAAAATGCATTTTGTTTACATGCATATTTGCTTTTAACCACGTTATTCTTTTAGATATAATGCCTTTTTATTTCCTTCAGCCACCTCACACGTTACATCCCAAAGATATGAATCCCTTTACAAATGCACTCTTTATAAGAGGAAGAAGAGTTGAGGAGAATTCTAATGCATTAAGTAGCCTCCATTTTGAGGGAAGGAGTGATGTACCTATGGGGAGGGTAAGGAATTATATCTGCTTATGAGAGTGTGAGGATCTTTTCATCCTCATAGCATCAAATCCTAGATATGCTTACCTCGATCACAATTGAGAATTAGACTTGAGCATTAGTCAATGAGTGACGAGCGATGAAACGTGCGGTCGTTAAAACACACAATCATCTGTCAAGAGATATAATTCCCAACTCACGATGATTTAAAAATCAAAAATCAAGTATAGCGATAAGATCGAGTAGAATCCACGGAGAACACTCTTGACTTTTATCAAAAGAGTTGACTTGGTCAAACTTAAGCCTAATTAGGGTTTTTAAGAAAGGAATATGCTATATAATATATGAAAATAGTACTTATATATGAGAGAAGATGTTTTTAGAGCTTTGGGAAATTTTTGGAAAAGAAAAGTCAAATTAAAATCAAAGCATTGACTTTGACCATACTTTGACTTTCTGTGAAATCAAAGAAGGAAAAGGTGAGATAATATTACAAAAATTTTGATTTAAAGATCCTGATTTTTAGAGCACAATTGGATTTACTGTGATTTTTCAAAGTCAACGGATAGAAAATCATCAATTAGGGTTTCAGTCAAAATCCTTTAATTGATTGGTCAAATGGTATCCAAATCATACAAATCACCTAAGCATTGAAAGCTTACAATCAAACGATTACAAAGATACCAACATTGACAAATTTCTCCTTTTTCTATATTTGTAGTAATAGCCCTCAAAAGTCAATGCCCAAATTTGGATTGATTTTGAATAGTAATTTATCAAAAGGCAAATCGAGGGGTTACCTTGATGAGAATTTGCAAATCATATATCCACGGAAATTTGACTGAACAAGGAATCCAATTAAACCAAATTTGTTAGAATTAGACTTAATATCAGGAAGAAATCTTTATTTGCAAATAAACACAGATCCACGAAGTAATTTGGGGAAAATGAAGAATTTTGGTTCCTAAAACTCTAATTACCTATCTAAACCTAATCTAAATGACCTAGAAAGTGAGGATTATGAAGTTATCACACTACTAACTTGATTGGTGTGAAGATTGAGCCTCAAATTGCTTTGATTACAGATAACATGCAATCTTAACATGATAAAACATGATTATTAATGCAAAATAAGGCATAAAACATTCCATTTATATGCATGTTATCATACTTTGAGTGCATTTCTATCATTCTTTGCAATTTTATGTTATAATCTAAAAATGCGTTAATTTAGGGTTAATTATGATGAATTAAAGATTAAAGATTTTATAACCTATCTTTACTAGAGAATATAAGTGGTTTTTAAAGTTAAATAATGAGAGAAATCATTTTTATGAACATTCATTTAATTTTCTAAAGTTAAAAATCTTAAAGAAATGAATGTATTTTTGAAATAAGAATTAAATCTCTATTTATTTAAATAATTTGACTTTTTAGAATGATAGATAATTAAATTTCAGATCAAATGAAAGAAATTTGGATTAATTTAGAGTTGTATTTTGAAAGTTATGATTTTTACAATTTTTAGGATTTTTTCGGATTTTTTATGAATTTATTTTCGATTTAAATTGATTAAAATAATTAAAATTAAGGCAAAAAGCAGTTTATTTCCGCGCGGGGCCATGTGGATGCCACGTGGCGTAATATATTTATATATTCTATATAGTATAATATGTTCAGCCTTCCGTCATACGGAAGGGAATATTAACCCCTCATTCCGTCGCACATTATAAACGCAAGAGATGCTTTTTAATTTTTCTCGTGTGGGACTAAGTCCCACACGGTTATCTTCATTTTCAGGCGACGTGGCTGACGGAGGAGCGTTGGATCGGGCGGAGCGCAGAAAATCCGCGTGTTGATCGCGTGGACCTGGACCACCGATCTGTGATCAAGCACGTGTCTTAAAAGCAGCGTTATAACGGTCCAGATTTCACGCGACGTGGCAGCATCACACGCGCCGATCGAGTGGACGCACGGTCCACAGATCACAGATCAAGCACGTGCTCTTTAAAAAGAGTTATAACGGCCACGATTCAATCTCGGGGGGAGCATCTGACGCGTCGGATCAAGATCCAACGGCGGAGATTAAAAGCGTTTTATAACGCATCTTTTAAAGGCTTCATCAGAACCGCCGGATCGCGATCCAACGGCTACAAAACGATGCGTTTTTAAACGCATATCAAGCAGATCATCCTGGCGCTCCATCCGCGATCTAACGGTCGTGATTTAACCATAACGGTTCGATGAGATGCGTTTAATCCAGACCGTTGATGCGGATTAAACGCATCAATCGGACGGTTACGCCCAATTTGGCCTATAAATTGAGGCATTCTTCGATTTTGTAAGACATTCGAGGAAGATTTCACTTAATCGACCTATCTACATGCATCTTTTCTTGAATCTCTCACTTGTAATCGCTTCTAGACTCGATTTCGCATCCACGGAGTGTTTATAAGTGAGATTTCGTCGATCGATCGAGGAGAATTTGTCTCCTGAACACAGATGTTCACTCTTGAATTCGCGGACTGAATAGCCGTCAATCCGGCGATCAATTGGATCGATTTGATCGTTATCTCGGGTTAGAAAACAAGTTTATCCTCTAATCTATCGTCATGTATCGTCAATTTTAAGTTTAGGATCTTAATTTAGTTCAATTTCGTTTTTAATTTCAATTTGTGTTCTTCGCGATTCCGAAAATTTCCTCCCACTTCCATCTTTGATTTCTCCGCGATTACTAATCCAAATCGAGTGATTTTTGATTCCGTGGATAGATCTTTGAGTTATCTTTCTAAAACCACCATTTTCCCTAATTTCTCACCTCAATTCATCGTCCAATTTGATCAATTTCCAAAAGATATCTCGAAAATACCTTAATTCCCTGTGGATTCGACCCTTATTTACCATTATACCCTTCAATTCGTTATAAATTCCCAAAATGGGTAAGTTAGGCTTTATTTTTGACACGGGACCGTGTGAAATCGATGACCTCGCGGTCTCGTCTTGTCAATTATAATTTCTCCAATTCCTTCGATTCCTTCTCCGGCGTGATTTGGACATTCATGGGGCAATTATCTTCCGTTTTCTCACAATTTTTGTGAATTTCTTGCCTCAATCCATGCACGATTGAGTATAGAACACAAGGATTTATGAAGAGCTCAAGATTTTCCTTCAAAAATGCTCAATTCAACGTTTAATCAAGAGTTAAAAACTTTCCTAAGAGAGAACATGAATTTATAGAGGAAATTTGTGATTTAATTTGGACCGTCTGTTTCCTTTTAAAGAATCGGACGACTCACATGAGGCCACGTCATGCAGAAGAAGTGGTCCACGATCCCCATGACGTGGGCTCCACCTTCTTCTTCATTTTCACCGCTAGATCTTCATCAGAACGTCCACAAGATGCCACGTGTCACTTTAGGATTCACCAATTCTGAGATTATGTCCTAGACATTGGATTTCACTAGTGAGATCGATGGCTATGAATTGATCACGTGCGCTTAGTCAAGATCTGGTAGACCGAGTTCCACTAGATCAACATGCGTCATTTGCACGTTTAAATCCAATGCCTCACGAGCTGCCAAGTCGCTTGCAAAACATAAATACACATTAGTCCCACATGGGAAAAATTTAAGGAATGCAACGCCTTTAAAAGTCTGGGCTCCTTAGAAGCTTTGCATCGCCCAACAGGCCTATGACGCCTCAATCTCTCTCTCTACACGATCTTGAGGCCCACATGTCCGTGGCCCAATAGCCCACTTAGCTCACGCGCCACGTAGGCGCCAGCATGGGTTTGTGCTAGCCCAGCTGGTGCTGCCACGTGGCTACGTCACCACGTCAGCACCGCATGGGTTTCGCGCTGAATAAATTTCCTTTTTTTGGCATTTTTCAACCTTTTAAAAATCCTAAAAAATCAAAATAAATTCTAGAAAATTATGTAAACTTTAGAAATTCATAACTTTCAATTTAAAAGGCTTTTTTGACTCAAATTTTCTCCATTGGATCACAAATTTCTTCTTCTTTAAACCCATTCCATTGAAATATAAATGTTAGCAAGAAAATATGATGAACTCAAATAATTTTAACTTGACTTTAAAAGTAAAATTAGGTCAACCCCGTAAAGTTGACTTTTGATTCTTCCCATCATTCTCTTCTAATCTCTTCTTTAATCATCCACTAAAGTCTTGAAAATTTAATTGAAGGAAAATGGTTGATTTCAAGTTGTTTAACCTTGAAAAAGGTCAAACATCAATAAAGCAGATAATTAACCCTAAATAATACAAAAATGGGGACTTTAGTGAAATTTCATGCTAATGGTGAAAATGTCATAAAACTATGATAACATGCATATAATTATATAAATTAAGCATTAATATAAGTTAATTTTGATGAAAATACGAGTTAAATATGCATGTTATCAATAAGTGACGAGACAAAACCGCGAGGTCGTCAATTTCACACGGTCTCGTGTCAAAAAAATTCCAAACTTACCAATTTGATGAAATTAACTCAAATTGAGGGGCATAATGGTAAATAAGGGTCGAATCCACAGGGAAATAAGGAAATTTATGATGATTTCTTCGAAATTGATCAAATCGAACGATGAATCGATGGTGGAAATTGGGGAAAATGGTATATTATGAAAGATAACTTCAAATTGTTTCCACGGAATCAAGAATCATCAAAATTGATCTTGATTTCGCAGAGAAATTGAAGAACGAAGTAGGGAGAAATTTCCAAAATCATGAAGAGCAAAATTGACAAAAATTTAGCAAAATTAAACCTTAAATCCTAATCTAAATCAAACTTAAACATGAATGGATGATAGATTAGCAAAAACCGACTCAACTAACCCAAGATTGCGATCAAATTAACACGATTAATGACCTTAATCGTCGAAAACGGGAAGAACGTGATTGTGGCGTTCAAGCTTTGATTTCTCACTCGTCTCTCAACCAAATCTCAATTTCAAACCCTATGTGGATGCGGAAATGAGAGTAGAAGGGGATGGAATTGAGAGATTCGAGAAGGGAGGTGTCTAAACAGAACAATTGGATTAATTTCTAACTCGAATGCTTTACAAATCGGAGGAACACCTTGTTTTACAGGGTATTTGGGCGTAACCGTCCGATCGAAACGATCGACCGTTACGATGGAACGGTCCATCGTGGACCGTTTTAAAAATGTCGCAGCCGTCGGATTGTGGATGGAGCGTCCGGATGAAGCCTTTGATATGCGTTATAAAACGCCTTCGATCGCGTCCTTTGAATTGCGATCCGACGGTCAGGATGTGTAGCGCGCGATTCAATCCGGACCTTTATGACGTGTCGTTTTTGTGCGTCGTTAAAACACAAATACGATGGTCAAACAAAATTTATAAAACCGAACTCACAAAGACAAGATAGAATAATCAAGTACTGGGTAAGTATCGGGTCGATCCACAGAGAGCAGGGTTGACTTTAATCGCAGAGTTGACTTGGTCAAACTTAGGTTTAAAAGGAGTTTTAAATAAGAGAATATAAGATTTAAGATATGGAAATGATATAAATAAGGTAAATAAGAAGTTTTAAGATTTGAAATCTCGGATTTGACAGAGAAAAAGTCAAAAGTCAAAGTCAAAGCGTTGACTTTGACTAGCAGTAGGTGTTCTGCAAAAATCAGAGAATCAAACAGAGTCAGAAGATTACGAAAAAGTAGATATTTGGAAACTAGAGAGAAAAATGGAATTTATTGATATAAGTTTTGTAATTTTTTTGGATAAGAAATGGATTTATTATCAATTATTGAAAATCAATGATCAGAAAAATCCCCGAAAATGAACACCTCAGAGGAAATCTTCAAATTGAATGCCCAAATGAAATCCAAATCTTGCAATTTATATGTCAATAGAAAGCTAAGAACCAGAGGAATCCAACAAGACCAAAATTATCAAATTCTGATTTGCCAATAAAAAGTAATTGACCCCGAAAGTCAACGTTTGACTTTTGATGAAAGATGAACAGTCCGTGGTCAAACGTTAAATTGAAGGGGCAAATGAATTCAGAATTTGATGAAATTGCTATCCACGGAAAGCTGATGAAAAAGAGGAATCTAATGAAACCAAAAATCAAGTGATTTGGAATTATAATCAAAGAGATATCCTATTTTTCAAAATCAGCGACTTTTTCGGACCTAAAATTGGGGAAAATGAAGAACACTATGATCTAATTTGCGAAAATTAAAGATCTAAAGCCTAATAAAAAAATACAAATTACCTCTTGATAATCGATCGAACCTCACTACTAACCCGATTGCCGCAAGAATGGGGCCTCAATTCTCGTGGATTGAAGCGAATTTGCTCGGATTCTTCCTCGTGGACGTTCGGAATTCAAGGGGAAAATTCGATGAAATCAAGAGATGAAATCGTGATTATCATGCTTCAATGGCTGCGTCTCTACACTCTTGGAAGCAGAGGATCACGAGAACTTAAGACCTTCCTCGAAACTCGCTTAATTTCTTCACGAGTCGATCAAAAGTTCAAGAAGATATTTTTTTGTAGTTGGTTTCATTAATAGATTGATAAAAGAGGAAAGAAATGTCCTAAGATTAACACATAAACCCTAAGTGTCGGTCAATCCGTCTAATCGTGACGCAGTCATCATTATTCTACAGGAGCTTGAATTACCGCCCAAGCTTGGCGTTTATCACGGTAGAATAATGAGCTGAATAAGCAACTAGAACTCGCATAGTATCAACCTTGCCCCCTATCCTCGAGTCCTCACGGGGCTAAGACCCTAGCCCTAGCCTTGAGCGGGGATCTCAGTGACAAGGCCCTCTAACTTTCTCGAGATCGATTCAACCGATGGTGATTAATTCTAAATACGATAAGAAGATAAAAACCTGATCCACCGGTGCTCCCTTGGCCTTTCAACACGAAACACTCTTGCCATGGAACAAGCGATCACAAAAAGAGGATACGAAGAAGCAAGTCGGGTATCTAGATGCACTCGGTTCGTCACGCCGCACAATCCTAGATACCAGGCGAACACACAAGAACATAAGAAGAACAAACGATAATTAAACATACCTAGATAGTTGATCCCTAGTAGCCTTGATCCGAATGGCCAACCTCCAAAAAGGAGGCCAACTAGAAGATAAATTTTTACATTGGAGATGAGGCCTATTTATAGATAAGTTTGTGCGAAAATTGGTGGATCGTGGCCCACGACGCGGATTTTACTCCGTGTGATTTCAGCCGTCGGATCGCGCGAAATTGGTGGCTCGTGACGCGGATTTCACTCCGTGTAATTTCAGCCGTCAGATCGCGCGAAATTGGTGGCTCGTGACGCGGATTTCACTCCGTGTAATTTCAGCCGTCAGATCGCGCGTAATCGGTGGGATCGTGGCCCATGACGCGGATTCCACTCCGTGCGATTTCAGCCGTCCAATTGCGCGATTTAATCCTGACCGTCCGATTGCACGATTTAATCCCGACCGTCCGATTGCACGATTTAATCCCGACCGTTCGATTGCGCGATTTAATCCCGACCGTTCGATTGCGCGATTTAATCCCGACCGTCCGATTGCACGATTTAATCCTGAAAAAAATCAAAATAAAAATCCAGAAAAATACAATAAAAATTAAGAAATTCATAAATTCATTTGTGTAACTCCTTTTTTTAACTCAAATTTTCTCCATTGGATCACAAATTTCTTCCTTTTTTTAACATCATGTCATTTAAAAATATATTTTCAAAGAAGAAATTAAGATGAATTAGAATTTACTTAAATCATTTCTCACTAAACATTCTAAATCATAAATCCATCTTGAAATTATTCTTCCAAACATTTACTAAAGTCAAAAATCATTCAATACAAGAGATTAACTTCTATTAATTTAAACTTAACAAAAGATTAATCATCTATTAAGCATGAAATTATCCCTAATTTATGCATAAATATCAACTTTAGTGAAATGACATGCCAATGGAGAAAATTCCCAAAAAGTATGATAACATGCACCATATTCACATAAAATAAGCATGAATATGAGTTAATTAGGATAAGAATTCAAGTTATAAATGCATGTTATCACACCCCCCAACTTAAATCATTGCTAGTCCCTTAGCAATGGAAAGAGAAAAAAATATGAAATGGGACTAACAAGCTTAGAAAGCCATGGGTTAAGCATTGATAGAATCTGAAATGAATGTTCTACCTTAAATGATGCCAAGAAGAAGGTAATGTACTAGAAACTCAAGATCAAGGCATTCCTCCAGCAAGCACTTTAATCCACCAAATAAACCAAGAATGCTCTTGCTCTACATACTAATAGAATATACATAATTAAAAAAAGAAGTCATCATACCAAACCAATCGTCGCTTCCTCCTTGCACTATGGACATGAATGATAAGGGCACAAGAAGTAGAAACAAGTATCATCCTTATATACATAGTGGCTGTAAAGTAGAGTCGGCTAAAACACATGGGAGGTAGCTTACCATTCTAATTCTACTTTTTTTTAATTTTATCTTTCTTATATTTTTTTGTATTTTTTCTTTCATTCTAATTCTACTTTATTCATCCTAATTCTACTTGCTGCAAGCCTTTTTTGAAGAATGAGATTAGAGAATTCAGAATTTGAAATTTTCAAGGCTTTTTATGCAACTTTATTGAAAAAAAATATAATTCATTTCATGGTGCTCATCCTACCCATGTGCCGTCCTTAGTAGACATGCAGCTTATTCCCCCGAAGAGGTTTTGGTATCTCTATGGATCAGGGAGCTTCACTATGTCAATAATATTAATGCCAACAAAGGATGATACAAGCTACGACTTGCTATGGAAAGCGGAAGGATGTGCGTGCAAGGAGTCATTAACTCAAAGTTTAGAAAGAAGAATGAGTGGGATGAGAAGTATAGAAAGTTTTTGAAAAAAATCATACTATGAGCTTGAGTACACCCTTAGTTTGGATTTTATGGCTCCCCAAAGGAATACCTAGATCCCTAATTCCATCGACTCTACCATCTCCTCAACATACACTTAAGGTTGCTCTTCCCACAACTTTCTAAACAAATGGAGGTATTAATGCACTCTATGCTTTTCTATTTCATGTGTTTTTGAAAAGATCATGTTGCTGTTCACATGTTTAAAAATCAGATCATGCATAGAATACTAAATGAAGAAATGCAAAAATTTTGAAAAATTTTAAGTTTTCTAGAAAACTCCCCCCCATGCTCATTCCTTTTATTGTCCTCAATAAAACTCAACATGCCCATGGAAAAAAAGTGATAACAATTAATATACATGGCATGCACATCAGTAAAAATAAAAAAACAATCATAAGAGGGAAAAAGAAAAAAACTTAGCGGGAATTTTTGCATCGGTTGCATTCTTTTCTTCATTTTTGGAGTTGCTTTGGAGCTGAATTTCTTCTTTTTTTATGTGCCCTTCTCCTTGGTACCTAAAAAAAGCTTATAGAAAAAAACAACAGCAAACATCAAAGCAAACAGCAAATATAAAAAGTAAAAAAATAGATACTAAAAACAAGAACAAAAAGTAGAGAAAGAAATGAAAAAGATAGAGATAAGGATGGGTTGCCTCCCATCAAGCACTAAGTTTTCCGTCTCTCCGCATGTGCCTCCTCTTATGTGCTATCAATGTGATCTTGGTTCACATTGAGGGCACGGCTCGACGATGCTTGCCCTAGGTTCCTAGGGTTGGCTAGAGGTTGGAAAGGTAACTCTATTCGCCTCCCATCCCTCTGATCGGTAGAAGCATCGAAGCCTTGTGCCTTAGCCCCTTCGACTCTATCAAGTCGGCCGCTAACCTCAGTCAACTTACTCATCATTTGTGCTAATGCATTCATGATAGGAGCAGCTGAGGTTGCGGAAGGTGGCACTGCGTGTGACGGTAAACTCTCTTGGGGAAAACGGGAGGCGAACTGTGTCTGCCTCGGGTTCCCCATAAATTGCGGCGCGGATCCAAAGGGCTGATGAAATAAAGTGTGCTGCCCGCTCCGCTGCTGCGCATAAGATGGGTTATTATAATTAGAATAACCCTCATTCGAGTGGTGATACCTACCCGCTTGGCTCAAACCTGCATATGGCATAGGATTTGGCCGAAATGGAACTGGACCTTGAATTGCCATCACGGGGCAATCCAACTCGACATGCTCAACATTAGAGCAATGTGAATGCGGAGAGACATCGCTATGTGATACTGGAGCGAGGCCATCAGAACCCGGTCGGATCTTAAGCGAATCCATGATCAAATTCTGTGCCACGGTCAGTTTTTCAATTTTATCTAAAAGCATACCTGTCTCCACCGCCTTCGCATCCAACATTCCTCCCTTTGCGGGGGTGCTCCGCCCACCGAAGGATTTGACCGCATGATGATGGCTATTCTCCGCCACCAACTCGATCAATTCGAGGGCTTCATCCTCATATTTGCTCATGAATGTGCCTCCACTAGCGGCATCAAGCAAATATCTGTCAGGTGCACCTAAACCATCATAAAAAATCTGAGTAATTTCATGCTTAGGTATACCATGTGGGCATTGTCTCAAGAGATCTCTAAGTCTCTCCCATGCCTCATAAAAAACCTCACCCGGCCCTTGTGAGAATTCGCATATGGCGCGTCTCACGGCACTAGTCTTACCTACCGAGTAGTACTTACGCAAAAATGCGTCTTCCATATCTCTCCATGAAGCAAACTCACGACCCAAGGTGAAAAACCACTCCTTTGCCCTTTCCTTAAGCGTAAAGGGGAAGAAGCGCATTTTGGCTGTCTTGGAGGGGACATTGTGGAATTGATTGAATTCGCATACCTGGCTGAATTCGTCCACATGTCTATATGGGTCCTCCGATGGTAGTCCATGAAAGATGGGTAAAAGGCCAAGAATATGTGAGTCAATTTTAAAATTGGCACCTCGTTGAAGAGGGGCATTGACTCGCGTAGTCTGCCTTTGGACGACCGGTCTAGCGTAATCGCTGAGACGTCGTCTCACTCCCTCGGTAGGAAGAGGGGCGTCCATAGGTTCTCCTCGCTCTGGTGTGGTGGGAACTGACATAGAATCGATAGAAGCCTCCGATGGAGCTATGGAATGTACGGATGTGTCGAAGAGGTCCTCATACAAGGAGTTATTCCTTATATGCCTCGTGGATCGCAGATTATGGTGTCCTTGTCGTCCTCCTCTGTTCCTATGATTCCTATGCATATCTAAAGCCAAAAGATCACAAAAAACAGCAAGTATATATATATAAGAAAGTCAGAAAAGAGTGAGACGAAAAGGATGATGTTCAAATGAGAAATGCTTCACTTAATCCATCAAAAAGATAGATCAAGCTACACACTATCAAAAAATACACCAATAAAGATAATAATACTAATAACTTACTGATAACAGAGAATGAATCTCAGATATATCAAAATCGACGTCTCGATTAGGTGAAACACACAAATTAGACTACCAAAATTGCACCAAAACTATCAAATAATGGGCAAAATTAGGTAATCTTACCTCGCTATACCTTTTCCACCACTGATAAGGTCTGATAAATTCTCTGCAGGTCAGTAAACAACAGAAGACAGAAACCTAAATATGATCAAGAAATCAAAGCAATCAAATCAAAAACGCATGCTCCCCGGCAACGGCGCCATTTTGACGTGTCGTTTTTGTGCGTCGTTAAAACACAAATACGATGGTCAAACAAAATTTATAAAACCGAACTCACAAAGACAAGATAGAATAATCAAGTACTGGGTAAGTATCGGGTCGATCCACAGAGAGCAGGGTTGACTTTAATCGCAGAGTTGACTTGGTCAAACTTAGGTTTAAAAGGAGTTTTAAATAAGAGAATATAAGATTTAAGATATGGAAATGATATAAATAAGGTAAATAAGAAGTTTTAAGATTTGAAATCTCGGATTTGACAGAGAAAAGTCAAAAGTCAAAGTCAAAGCGTTGACTTTGACCAGCAATAGAGTGTTCTGCAAAAATCAGAGAATCAAACAGAGTCAGAAGATTACGAAAAAGTAGATATTTGGAAACTAGAGAGAAAAATGGAATTTATTGATATAAGTTTTGTAATTTTTTTGGATAAGAAATGGATTTATTATGAATTATTGAAAATCAATGATCAGAAAAATCCCCGAAATGAACACCTCAGAGGAAATCTTCAAATTGAATGCCCAAATGAAATCCAAATCTTTGCAATTTATATGTCAATAGAAAGCTAAGAACCAGAGGAATCCAACAAGACCAAAATTATCAAATTCTGATTTGCCAATAAAAAAAGTAATTGACCCCGAAAGTCAACGTTTGACTTTCTGATGAAAGATGAACAGTCCGTGGTCAAACGTTAAATTGAAGGGGCAAATGAATTCAGAATTTGATGAAATTGCTATCCACGGAAAGCTGATGAAAAGAGGAATCTAATGAAACCAAAAATCAAGTGATTTGGAATTATAATCAAAGAGATATCCTATTTTCAAAATCAGCGACTTTTTCGGACCTAAAAATTGGGGAAAATGAAGAACACTATGATCTAATTTGCGAAAATTAAAGATCTAAACCTAATAAAAAAATACAAATTACCTCTTGATAATCGATCGAACCTCACTACTAACCCGATTGCCGCAAGAATGGGGCCTCAATTCTCGTGGATTGAAGCGAATTTGCTCGGATTCTTCCTCGTGGACGTTCGGAATTCAAGGGGAAAAATTCGATGAAATCAAGAGATGAAATCGTGATTATCATGCTTCAATGGCTGCGTCTCTACACTCTTGGAAGCAGAGGATCACGAGAACTTAAGACCTTCCTCGAAACTCGCTTAATTTCTTCACGAGTCGATCAAAAAGTTCAAGAAGATATTTTTTTGTAGTTGGTTTCATTAATAGATTGATAAAAAGAGGAAAGAAATGTCCTAAGATTAACACATAAACCCTAAGTGTCGGTCAATCCGTCTAATCGTGACGCAGTCATCATTATTCTACAGGAGCTTGAATTACCGCCCAAGCTTGGCGTTTATCACGGTAGAATAATGAGCTGAATAAGCAACTAGAACTCGCATAGTATCAACCTTGCCCCCCCTATCCTCAGTCCTCACGGGGCTAAGACCCTAGCCCTAGCCTTGAGCGGGGATCTCGAGTGACAAGGCCCTCTAACTTTCTCGAGATCGATTCAACCGATGGTGATTAATTCTAAATACGATAAGAAGATAAAACCTGATCCACCGGTGCTCCCTTGGCCTTTCAACACGAAACACTCTTGCCATGGAACAAGCGATCACAAAAAGAGGATACGAAGAAGCAAGTCGGGTATCTAGATGCACTCGGTTCGTCACGCCGCACAATCCTAGATACCAGGCGAACACACAAGAACATAAGAAGAACAAACGATAATTAAACATACCTAGATAGTTGATCCCTAGTAGCCTTGATCCCGAATGGCCAACCTCCAAAAGGAGGCCAACTAGAAGATAAATTTTACATTGGAGATGAGGCCTATTTATAGATAAGTTTGTGCGAAATTGGTGGATCGTGGCCCACGACGCGGATTTTACTCCGTGTGATTTCAGCCGTCGGATCGCGCGAAATTGGTGGCTCGTGACGCGGATTTCACTCCGTGTAATTTCAGCCGTCGGATCGCGCGAAATTGGTGGCTCGTGACGCGGATTTCACTCCGTGTAATTTCAGCCGTCAGATCGCGCGTAATCGGTGGGATCGTGGCCCATGACGCGGATTCCACTCCGTGCGATTTCAGCCGTCCAATTGCGCGATTTAATCCCGACCGTCCGATTGCGCGATTTAATCCTGACCGTCCGATTGCACGATTTAATCCCGACCGTTCGATTGCGCGATTTAATCCCGACCGTTCGATTGCGCGATTTAATCCCGACCGTCCGATTGCACGATTTAATCCTGAAAAAAATCAAAAATAAAAATCCAGAAAATACAATAAAAATTAAGAAATTCATAAATTCATTTGTATAACTCCTTTTTTTAACTCAAATTTTCTCCATTGGATCACAAAATTTCTTCCTTTTTTTAACATCATGTCATTTAAAATATATTTTCAAAGAAGAAATCAAGATGAATTAGAATTTACTTAAATCATTTCTCACTAAACATTCTAAATCATAAATCCATCTTGAAATTATTCTTCCAAACATTTACTAAAGTCAAAAATCATTCAATACAAGAGATTAACTTCTATTAATTTAAACTTAACAAAAGATTAATCATCTATTAAGCATGAAATTATCCCTAATTTATGCATAAATATCAACTTTAGTGAAATGACATGCCAATGGAGAAAATTCCCAAAAAGTATGATAACATGCACCATATTCACATAAAATAAGCATGAATATGAGTTAATTAGGATAAGAATTCAAGTTATAAATGCATGTTATCACTTTATAACTCCTCCTTTTAGAGCACGTGTGCGATCGTGATTCGGTGGACCACGAGTCCATGCGATCCATGCATGCCGATTGATGCTTCGTTTGATCCGACGCTTCCCCTTCAGCCACGTGTCATGTGCGTTTAAAACTCTGTGGAACTTAGTCCCACACGGGTAAAACTATAAGAGATGATCGGGTATATAATGAGTGTGAAATATGAGGGTTAGCGTAATATCCAAAATATCAGATGCTTATATGTACTATATGATGAGATCTGAGGTCGATAACTTTCCGAAATTTTGATCAAAACATCAAATGCAGCGGAAAAGCATTGAATCGGACATTCAAAATACCGAGCCACCAAGAACAGATGATCCTATCATCTAGTATGTATAAGAAAACATACTTACAGGGATTCCTTGAAGGAGTTCTTGAAGCTATTCAAGTGTCTAGCCTCTAGCGGTATCCACACGGTCTCCGGATCGTTGGATCTCCTCTTCAAAGCTCTTCACCAAGAGAGAAAGAGAAGAAAGGAGAGAATTCCCACAAGGCTTGCATGGGCACCTCCAGTTGTGGTCGTCCTCCCCCTATTTATAGACATTTGGAATGAGGTTTTTTCATAAAAACCCTCATAATTATGTCTATATCCACCAACATCCATAAACCTTATGTGTGTGACCCTCTAGGTCCATATATCTCACTAGTTAATAACTCTATAGACCAAATAACACCTTATTGGTCAACCTTAATTAATTATCCACATCCACATATAGATTAATTAATCAAGGATCGATTTAACCCAATCGATAGGTTGAGTTGCCAGCCCGTTGGGTGCCAAGCTACACCACGTACTCTAGGAGATATGGAGTATGTAAGAACTCACTTATGGAACCTTCCCGTCATTGATTACCATGTATGTATAATCCTTCATCCACATTAGACTCATGAATGACTTAGGGTATGGTCAATCTGTCAAACCCTAATCGGTCACTCAAGTTAGTACTGATGCGTATAGAAATCATCGAGAACTCCTTCTTCGATATTTCTACTACCTTGGCCAAGGATTTCATCGCATCTCATTCCTTTGAGTCAATCTCCTTAAATACCGAGGGTGGACGATCCCATCTTGACCACACAATCATCTTCGTGAACTTCATGTCGTATCCAATATATGACGTTTTAGATATCCCGTGGCTAGGGATTCGTAAGTCATAATCAAAAACACGATCATCCATCCACAAGATGTCTTTGGTGTCTCAAGTCAAAGGACCACATACACAATCATGACATGAATCAACCTGATTGACAGGTTAGGTATAATACCATTCAGGGATTCATACGGATCAATTCAGTGAACTCTTTCTCCAAAGAGCACCCACTATCTATCCTTAGTGTCTCCACACCGATGGCTATAGGATCGGCCATACTCATCATATGAGATGGATTAGATAGTGCTATTCTTTCCGGATAATTCGATGTCCTTCTCGAATATCCCACGAATAGGAATATTTAGAACATATGTTTAAAGACTAGTGATCACTATATTATGATCTCATCATAATTCACATAGTCATTGCACATGCTCATGGACTTCATTGCAAACATCACACAAGAATGACAATGAATGAATTTCATTTCAATGAACATAAACAAGATACATGAAAGTGTGATTGGCTTATAGGCCACATAATATCCATCACTATAACCCTATATAATACGAGTAAATATAAATAATGCCATGTGTCACCTCCGCGCCGCTTAGGCACTCGCGTGGGCCCACGTGGCGCTGCCACATGGCCCTGAGTGACACGTCGCATCCACGTGGGTCCCACGTGAAAATATACCCCCTTTTTAGCCTTTTTTAATTAGTTTTTAATCATTAAAAATTGAAAATAATTCTGAAAAAATCTAGAAAAATCCCTAAAAATTTGAAAATTCATAACTTTTAAAATATAACTCCAAATTAATCCAAATTTCTTTCATTTGATCCAAAATTTAATTATCTATCATTATAAAGAGTCAAAATAAATAAATAATGAGAGTTTTAATTTCCATTTCAAAAATACATTTATTTTTTAAGGATTTTAACTTAAGAAAATATAACTAAATGTTTATAAAACGTTTTCTCTCATTATTTTGACTCTAAAAACATCTATAATCTCAAGTAAAGATGGGTTATTAAATTATTCATCTTTAAATCATCATATTTAACCATAATTTAAAGTATTTTTGAGATAATGACTTTTTTTATAGAATGATAGAAAAATACATATAAATATGATAACATGCATAGAAATGAAATCATTTATGCCTTAATATGCATCAATAATCATGTTTTATAATGTTTATTTAGCATGTTATCAATAAGCACTACCCTAATATGCACCAACGAAGTCAACCTAGAAATAGAATCTATATCACTATGGTCCACACTATGAGGAAGATAAGTCATACTTTTATACACTTCAACTCTTTAGTAGTAGGATTGAAAAGTACAAAGGAGCCTTTAGGGAGATTCTTTACTAAATTGCTAAGATACTAGCAATTATTCAAGTTGAGGGGGTGTGATAACATGAAATTATACAATTATTAATTCAAATTAAGGCATAAAACATTCCATTTACATGTATGTTATCATACTTTGAGTGCATATTTATCATTTCATGCAATTTTAAGTTATAATTTTGAAATACACTATTTTAGGGATAATTATGTATTTTAAAAAATATAATTTAGAGTAGATTATTCCCATCTATATTTGACATTATAATTAGCTTTAAATATTAAATAATAAGAGAAAACACTTTTTCTATACTCATTTATTTTTCTAAGTTTTAATTTCTAAGAGAAATGAGCGTATTATTTGAAATAACAATTTATTCTCTTGCTATTTAAATAATTTGACTTTTTAGAATGATAGATAATTTAATTTACAATCCAAAAAAATAAATTTGGAGTTATATTTTGAAAGATATGATTTTTCTAATTTTTAGGGATTCTTCTGGAAAACTTTTGATTTTTTATGAATTTATTTAGATTTATTTTGAATTAAAAAGAATTAAAAAAATCAGAATTTATCGCGTGCTGATGTGGGAACTGACGTGGCGCGAGCGAAAAGAACATTGCCACGTGGCACATGCATCTGTGTGCACGCGTGTGCGCACGTGGGCACGTGTGTGAGCATGTGTGAGGATGTGTGAGCGTGGGTGTGGGCACGTGTGCGTGAGTGTGATTAGAGAGATTAAGCATCCTTTTCAAGATAACGCTAACTCTCTAATCATGCGTATGTTATATACCCGTTGAATTGCATGATTTTATGTCATGTGGGACTATCTTTTTGTCGCGTGGAGCGTCCGATTCACACCTTAAATTGAAACTGTTGATCGTCACTTAAGTACCCGTCATACACGACACAATTGGATTGGACGACGATTCGTATTTTAAATTTTTTAATATCAGCGGTTTATCAGAGGAGTTATAATAGCTGAGATTAAATGCACCCGATGGACTTCTGTTGGCATGTGGCGACATCTAAGGCATTCGATGAAGATCGAACAGTAGGCATTACGCGACATTTCAAATTCATAAAAACATGTGGCTTCATCTGGGTGCTCCATTTTGGATTGCATGGACGCGACTAATGATTCGCAACCTGGTGTTTCATCTTAGCTGTTAATCAAAGATGAAATGCCAAATCCTACGGTTACACCCAAACTTGCCTATTTATATGAATGTTCTTTGACGAAAAATGTATTCTTGGGTTTTCTGAGTAATCGAGCTCTCTAGACACCACAACCCTTGAATCTCTTGCTTCCATTCACTTCTAGACTCATTTTTGCGTCCGAGTATTTGAAAGTGAGATTTTGTTGAGAACATAGGGAGAAATTGATTTTTGAATGTCAATGATCGTCTTCAAATTTGTGGAATGAAAAGCCTTTGATTCGGCAAGAAATTGGATTAATTTGAGCGCTATCTTATGTTAGAAATCGTGTTTTTGTCCTAATCTTTCTTCCTATGACATTAGATTTCAATTTTGAATCTTAGATTTAGTCAATTTCGTTTTTAATTTGGTTTTCTCTCTCTTCGCGATCCGAATTTTTCTCTAAACTTCGCTTGTTGATTTATCCGTGAATCTTGATCCAAATTCTGTGATTTTTGATTCCGTGAGTTCTCTTTCCAAATCTATCAAAAACCTTAATTTCTCACCTCTTTTTATTACCCAATTTGATTGAATTTCAAATAATACATAAAAATACCTTAATTCTTCGTGGATTCAACCCTTATTCACCTCTTTACTATTTAATTCATGATTATTTCATTCAATTGGTGAGTTTGCTAATTGTTTTGACGCGTGCCCATGTGTTTTCAATGACCTCGTGGATTCACTTCGTCAAATATCAGGCTACAATCATATTGACATCCATCTTGAAGACCAAGAAAAAACGATGTCTACATGTATTTTGGTAGATTCCCTTTCAAACGAATGCCATTTCTAGTTTCTAGAGATGCATGAAAAATGATATTTTCTAACTTACTAGGTGATAGTTAGAGGTATTTTTGGATGATTTCTTAGCCTTTGGAAATGATAATGACATTTTTCTAGCTCACCTAACAAAAATCCTTGAGGTTTGCATTAGGAAACAATTAGTTTTAGTTAGAGAGAAATCCCACTTTATGGTACAAGAGGGAATAGTGTTTGGGCATCTAATCTCAAGCAAAGACCTTGAAATGATAAGGTCAAGATGGAGGTTATTCAAAACTTCCATCTACCTATGGATTTATGCCGCTATCTAGGGCAGATTGATTTCTATAAAAGAGTAATACAAGACTTTGGAATGTCTCAAAGTCATTGACCACCCTTATACGTAAGGAAAAAAGATTTTATAATTGATAAGGGAAACAAGCATTTTAGACTCAAAAGCAAGCCTTTATTGAAGAACCTACTTTAAAAAGTCCAAAATGTGACATACCTTTTGAGATCATGTGTGACGCTTTAGCTTATACTGTACGAGTGGTTTGGGGATAGAGTCTAGATAAGAAGCATATCGCTATATGGTATGCCAACAATATACTTGGAAAAGGAGTCGTTGGCAATAGTTTTTGTTTTCTTAGAGAAGTTTCAACCCTACATCTTGGAGAATGAGATTACTATTTACAATGATCATGTGACATTGAAATAAATTTTCTCCAAGGAGGAAAAACCACAACTGATATGATGGGTGCTGCTCTTTCAAGAATTTAACTTGGTGACAAATAACCTTTCGCATCTCCAAGTTTTTAATAAAAGAAATATTAGTGACATATTCTTTAATGAACATTGTCTTGCTAGATCTAGAAAAAATAAATGGTTTGCACATATTATCAATTTCTTAGTGACTAGATCAATTTCCAATAATTGGGAAGAATCATAATTATTCTATCTTGAATTATAACCAGATCATTCGATAATGAGTACCATAAGAGGAGCAAGAAGATGTTCTATTGATGTGTCACCCATTCGCCTGTGGGGGACATGTTTTCATAAGGAAGATTGAAGTTAAGGTTCTCTAGAGTAGTCTTTTAGTGGCCCATTGATAACATGCATTAATAACTTAAATTCTTATCCTATTTAAATCATATTCATGCTTATTTTATGTGAATATAATACATGTTATCATAGTTTTTATGAATTTTCTCCACTGGTATGCCATTATACTTAAGTTCATATTTATGCATACTTAGGGTTAATTATGTGCTTTCTTAATGATTAATGTTTTTGCAAGGTTAAATTAATAGGAATTAAGTATTTTCTTTGACTTATTTTGACTTTAGTAGATGATTTAAAGGATTAATTATAAGAAGAAAATTATTGGATGATCAAAAGAGAGAGATCTTAATGAATGCCTTTATGTTATTTTTAATTCATCTTATATTTTTATTTAAATTATATTTTAAATGGCATGATATTAAAAAGGAAGAAATTTGTGATCCAATGGAGAAAATTTGAGATTAAAAGGAGTTGTATTTCTTAAGTTATAAATTTCTAAAATTTTTGACTTTTTCTGGATTTTTTATTTGATTTTTATTGAATTATCCTTCACTAAAAATCTCAAAAAGTGGGGTTTAATTCCGCAGGACCGCGGGGCTGATGTGGCATGCGAGGCTGCCGTAGCACGCAAGAACCGCACGGATGCGACGCGGCACGCAAGGCCATGTGGCAGAGCCGCGAGGCCCACGCGGCGCGCAGGTGGTGCACAAGTGGGCCGGACACGTGGCAGGGGCCATGCGAGTCCACGCGGACGCCCGGGTGGCACCACGTGGCAGGGGGGTTGGCATTTGGAGGGCCCACGGGTTAGTGGGCCTTGGTTATAGGATTGGGGCGGTAACGCAATAGTGTTAAACCGCCCCGCCTTATAAGCTCACCCTTTTTTGTTTTTTCTTCCATGTGGGACTATGTTCCCATGCATTTTTAATGTGCATGCGACGTGGCATTTCTGTGGACGTCAGATGAAATCGCGATAGACGGAGATGCTTCAATCAAGTGGACTCGAGTCCACGCGATCACCATCAAAACACGTGCGCGTAAGGTGTTTTAAATGACGCGATCGATGAGCGACACGTGGCTTCGCGAGGAGACATCGATCTTCATCGGATGGCTTTGATTAAATCGCGATCGACGGTGTTGAAGGCGACACATGGACTCATCTCAGCGTGGCGATGGAGATCGGACGGCGGAAACAAACTCAAGTGAAGATCGTGGCTCATGATCGCTGCTTGATCGTGGCTGACAATCGTGGCCCGATTGCCGTGCGATCGTGGCTCGATCGCCACGCGATCATGGCCACGATCGCCTTGCATTGATGGCCCACGATCATCGTGCGATCGTGGCCATCAATCGGCCTTTCACCCGGTCAAACGGCCAGCAATTTTTGCAGAAATTTCCCTTTAAAAATCGATGTATTCTCTCTTTGTTTCTCAACTCTTGATTGAATCGTGAAGGAATTAAGCAATTTTTGGGTAAGATCTTGAGTTCTTCGTGATCCCCCGCGTTTAGACTCGATTGCGATCCAATCGGAGCGGGATTGATCACGAAATTTCATCGAATTTTATCAAATTTTCCCCTTAAACGCCGAATGTCCCTGAGGAAGAAACAGTGCAAATTCGCTTCAATCCGCGTGAATTGAAGCCCCATCTTCGCAAAAATTGGGTTAGCAGTGAGATTCGATCGATTATCTGACGGTAATTTGAGTTTTGATTAGTTTTAGATCTCTAATTTTGTGTTTTAAGTTATTGTGTTCTTCAATTTTACCCAATTTCAGTCTGAATTTTTGCTAATTTTAAAAATAGGATATCTCTTTGATTATAATTCCGAATCACTTGATTCAAGTTTCATTGGATTCCTTATTTCATCAGCTTTTCGTGATAGCAAATTTTGAAATTCCGAGATCATTTGACCCCTCAATTTAATGTTTGACCAACTATTGTTCATTTTCCATCTGAATTTGGGCATTGACTTGCGGGATCAATTACTTTCCAAATATAAGTTAAAATTTAATGATTTTGATCTTTTTGGAATCTTCTAGTTCTTAGCTTTCTATTGATATACAAATTTCAAGATTTGGATATCATTTGATAAGTCAATTTGAAGATTTTCTCTAAAGTGTTCATTTCGGGATTTTTCTGATCTTTGATTTTCAATAATTCATAGTAAATCCATTTCTTATCGAAAAATCATTAATTGTATATCAATAAATTCAATTTTCTTTATAAATTATTAATATATAATTTTCATAATATTTTAAGCCTTTTTTATTCTCTGATTTTTAGAAAGTCAACTATTGGTCAAAGTCAATGCTTTGCCCTTGACTGTTGATTTTTATATGTCATAACAGAGGTCTAAAATCTTAAAATATCTTATCTAGTATCTTTATATCATTTTTATTTATAAAATATTATTTCTACTTCTTAAACTCTTTAATTAAACCTACGTTTGACCAAATCAACTCTGCAATAAAAGTCAACCTTGTTCTCTGTAGATCGACCCCATACTTACACTTTACTTGATTTTATATCTTTTTCATTGTGAGTTCGGTATTATAAATTTTTTTTGACCGACGTTTGTGTGTTTTAACGACCGCATAAAATGCTTCGTCACCCATCATCATCAAGGACGCATATTGTTACTATGAGACATGCTTAAAATGTCAATCGATATTAAATATCTCTAAATGGGATGAGATGCCACTTAAGACAATCCTTGAAGTGGAGATATTTGATTTGTTGGGGATTCATTTCATTTGACCTTTTCTGCCTCATAACAAAAAAGGGTATCTATTAGTGGCAGTTGATTATGTGTCTAAGTGCATAAAGGCTATCCCCACTAACACCAACAACCACCCAAAGGTGCTACTATTTTTCACGCTGTATATCTCCTCTTGATGTGGATGTCCAAGGGCCATAATTAGGGATGGAGGATCGCCCTTCAACAATGCATAATTTTGAGCATCATTGAAGATCTATGGAGTGCATCATTGAGCCATGATTTCATTTCATTCACAAGCTAATCAGAAAGTTGTAGTGAACAACCAACAAGACAAAAATATTTTGAAGATGGCAAGTGGCAACTTGGCGACGTTGGGACATGTTGATGAAGTGGAAAATTGGGGAGATGCAAGAGGTACCAGGGTAGGCCGTGATTCTAGCTTCTAAGATCTTTGAGCGAGTTATGAGTCATTGGGAGTCAAGAATTTGAGAATTGGAAACTTCATCTTCACTTAGAGCAAAACTTAGAAAGTTGGAAATTTTTGAATTTACAATTGAGAAATTAGAATTTACTAATTTAGAAGATCTAGTTATTGATTTTGATTATGTCAATTATATTACAGTTAGGGTATAAATCAATGACATTAAAATTAGAGTTAGGGTTTACCTATTTTATTTAGTAAACTAGGGTTAGGGCGAGGGTCTTTATTTAATAACATTTAATACATATAATTATTAATAATTAATATGAATTAAGACAAACATCCAATTTGGATATTCATCATTGGCATCTAGTACCGTCAACCTATCCAAATGATAGATATCAGATTTGTACTCAATATTGGCTTATGGAGTACTCTTTATATTATTCAATATCCACTTGGCATATTAGATATCAAATTTCAGATATTAGATATTCAAAATCCCCCAATATCCACCATCTAGATAAAGGTATTGGCATCCAATATCTACTTTGATATCAACATCCAATACTTACATTGAGATGATCAAATCCTATTGGCATCCAATGTTGTTCTTGCTTACAAAAATTTCATGAACAATTCCTAAAAATTAGAGACAACCAATGCATTAAGTACTTTAGAAAATTCCAATTTTCTCTTAAACTCTCATGGGACATGTAGTTTTCTTGAGGGAACAAATCTAGATCACAAAAATCTTGTAAGTGCATTGGCATTTTCTTTGATAAAAAACAATTTGTCTCTATTTTCCTGAGCTTATAGTGCAAACAAGAATTTTCAAATCATATTGAAAAATATTTACCATGCCAATAAGAATAATGAATAATGTACACCAATTGCTCATGTGTGGTTTTTCCTTGTGATAGGGGAATTCCTTTTATTTGGTGGGGGCACTTCTTGAGATCTTGAATTTGCTTTCTTATTCACCATGCATGAAATCAATTTCAAATCTTCTTTAGGGTTTTCAATTCTTCCTCATTGATGCAAAATTCATGGAAATCTCATCAACAAAGTATCATCATTGAATGTTTTCTTGTTCGAGTAGTTGAACATGTAGTTTATCCTCTGAAATTTCTTGTTGAAATATTGATTTCAAATTCCCAATCGATGTGGAAATGGATGTTTAACATGCTTCAGTCTAGAGATTCGTAGAAGACGCTATTCAGATGGCTTGATCAATTGAGGTCTCCTGAAAATGCACCACTCGATCACACTCCCACTCAAATTTTCTCATAAAATACCATAAAAAGTGATTAAAACTAGTTGGGGGAAGCAAAAAAATCATAATACATAGTTTAGAGGGTTTCTAGGGCACAAATCAAGCTTAAAAGATGAAATCTATAGAATGAGTGGGAGAGGGGAATTTGAAACCATTTTATGGATTGCTAGTTGTCAGATCAGCGTGCCCAATGTTGGGAGCTCCAAGATGCTGCCACATGGCCTGCCAATTTGAAGAAGAACCTAGAGGTCCATGTAGTTCTTCGAATCTTCACCCCAAACACATGATTAAATCACGTTGATGAGGGAGAATAGAGTCATGAAAAATGGTCTTGGCCATCACAATAATCTAAAGATGATTGTACAACTGAAATGCTGTCACATGTTGAAGATGATTGTACAAGGCCCAGGTCTTCCACCTGACAAATAACATGGCGCCACAGCCCCCACTCCACCTTTAAGTGAAGATCAGAAGCTCACCTTGGATCTTCTACTCTAACTCCTTTGGTGAGACAATATCAATTGAAATTAAAACACTAAGATTAGTCCCATATAATCTTAGTTTGACCAAATTGATTCAAGATATTATTTGACCGAATTGGCCCTTAGGCACCAAAATAATCTAAACTATTACTTCCCTTATCAAACACCATGTGGGTGCTTCTTGCATGCCATGTCTACCATGTCAATTGGGCTGAGTGGGCCCCCTTTTGGTGATTTTTAGCCTTAAACATATAAAAAAGTAAAGGTAAAAATTAAAAAGGAAAAAGAAAAACCTTAGAAAAGTCGCATCTTTCAAAATATTAGGCCCTTTCCTGTGAAATTTTGGCATTATTTTATAAATATAATTTCCTAAATTATCATGTCATTTATAAAATATAAAATAATATAAAAAAGAAAAAAATAAATCATTGACTTAGTTTGATTTGAAAATCAGATTGAATCAAAAGTAACTATCTAAATCATCCATTGTCCTTTTTATTGTGTTTTTTTATTCTTTGATTCCACCTAAGTTCTGAAAGCATAAAAACTCAAAAAAATAGTTAGATTCAAAGTGGTTGAAACTTTTTAAAACTTCAAAACACACCTAATCTAAACTAACATTTAAAAGCATGCAAAATGAGAATTTAGGGGAAAATGACATGATATGCATAAAAATATGCAAAGATGATGATGGCATGCATTAAAGGGAAATAAGTCATGCATTTAATGGGATATTTCAGCATATATTTGTATGTATGAATGCATGTTATCAATGGTTCATCACATGTAGAGAAAATTACTCAAAGGTCGTTCATACATCCATGACTTTTTTATCTCATATCACCATCCCTTTTGTACTTGACTCAATTTCAATGATTTCTATCATAGGAAAGGCGAGAGGTCATGGTTATGATTGAACTAGTGGTAACTATTGTGGTGATCTTGTGGGTACCAAAAACCCACAAGATTGGGGAAAATAAATCTCAAACAAGTAAATGTGATCAACATATCATCAAAGTCATCCAAAATCTCTTCTGCATGAGAAGATAATTAATCCTTTTTGCAAGAACCAAGATGCCCCTATCAGGGAAGCCCTTTGCTATCACTAGAGTGCCAAGTATGAAAAGTACCAATGTTCTACTTAACTCCATTCAATATGTCAATTGAATGAGCCTTTTCCCCATTTATCCTGTATTTTTATCGTCAATCTACTTATATAACTGATGCCTAGTCTTAACATGTCTAAATATCCTTCATCCATGCCTCACTTCCTCTAGATTTTATCTCTTCCTGATTTTTTTGGCTTCCCAAGCATACTCCCTTTTTCAATCGAGAATAATTATTCAACTGATTTAATCCATTAGAGAGTAACAAGTGCACGCATTAAGAAACCCAAATTAGAATAAATGGATCAAAAAACACATATTAAACTCAAAAATTATATTGCATGAATCAAATCCCACAAGTTAAAACACACAAATTTAATCACACAAATCAAAACTCAATTATTAAAATACAAATTGAAACAAAAAAGGAACTAGTGTGGTTTCCAGGTAGAACCTTCATGAGTTTGCAATAGTCTGAAAGTCTCTTCTCAAGCTTGAGATCTCTAGTGAAGACTTGAGAGAATGTTTTGCCAAGGTTACCTTCTTGTGAAATGGATTTTTCACTGAGAAAGAGGGTTTGAGAGCCTAATTACCCAAGTGTGAGGGCTTGAGAAATACTAGGTTGATCTCCTAATAGTTGAGGTTGAGATAGAGCTTACATCATGAGAATGAGGGCAATGTGGCATAAAGTGGGAGAAGCTGAGTTACTGAGGAGGAGGCAACAAGAATCCCACCATCCCAGCAGGCTACAAATGCAATGACAACTGCATTGGATCTCTAGATTCCTTGCAAGGTAGACTGAAACCATAGTACTAATAAGAGAAAACACAAATTCTAAAAATTTACTTCAAACTTTAAGTTAAAGATTATAACTTGCCCTATTTATAGGGACTTGCATGGGCTAATAGAAACTGACCTTATGGGTCTCAACTACATACATTACTATTACAGATACTAAGACCCTTGTGGGCCACATGAGTAAGAAAAGGCTGGGCCCATTTCCTGTTAGAGAACCCTTGGAAGTCATGAGAGCTCGGGAATAAAGATATAGAGAGAACCTTCACCAACAATTTTTGTTGCAAAGCCTTGATTTCTTCCATACTTTAAATGCTAAAATAATTAAATTTTATCAATCAAGGATTATAGGTCAACAAAATATTAACACATAACAAGATATAAAAACAAATTATGTTTATCCAGAAATATAATTATGTAGCTTGATAAAGTAAAAAATAGTTATAAAATGATATTTCTTCATATATAGAAAAATTGAGGATATATTTATATGAGAGTTCTTGCTTGCCTCCTTTACTTTAAATGCTTAAGTCACATTCTCTTCCTCATTTATCTCGGACGCTAGATTCCATGCACCGTCTTTTCTTGCAATTGAAGAAACTCAACTCCCCCACATGATTTTTCTAAATAAATATAAATAAAAATCATTTATTCACATGAGTAATATAGCATAACATAATTTATCAAGATACCTTTTCATTGACAAAGGAAAATCAAATTTAGAAGTAGTTGAATAGTTAGGGCATCAAGAGCCTAATGATTTACAGTAAGAAACCATATTTTAGGATACACTTCATGAGTTAAAATTTTTCGTGAGGCCTAAAGATATTTTGATATTTAAATGCAAGTGAGGGAGGAGACAAGATGGGGGATTATAATAGATTTAGGAATTTATTTTTCCAAAAATTTTAAAAATCTCAACTAATAATATTTTGGTGTACTTCTTCCTATTTTCCCTTGATTGGGTGACTAAACAATCACTTTATCGGTCATCGTTTAGTCACTGATAATCCCAAACCCTTTATACTATGCTACCCATAGGTGTATTTTAGTTACCCCATTGACCACTATCCATCCATTACTACACTAACTCAAAATATGATTGGAAAGGTATGTTTATAGAGTTTGAGTCCAAGAATAGAATCCCATTTCATGGCTAACGTGATTTTCAGCTACTCAATTTTCCTCAACTTATAAATGAGGAACTAACGATAAAATGAAATCAAATTCAAGGCATCAAGATTATGTTGGTTCTAGGTGTCCATCAAGCCAATTAGATTATGAACATCTCATTCATTTATTATAAACATTCTATTCCTAATTATACATATGTTTTGGAATGAAGCCCAAGGATATATTTCCACGATAAGCAAATTATGATGGGATCATAATGTAGTGATTAATCTAAATATTTATATTCATAGGATATTCAAGAAGGACACTGGGTATCTAAATAAAATAACAAGGCACACTCTCATATGATGAGAATGGTTGATATTATGATAATCTATGTTGAGACAGCTTAGGAAGAGAAGTGGGTCTTCCTTACAGAAAGATTTGACTTCAATAATGTCAATAAATTTCTATGTAGAATTATACCTAAATGTCAACGAGGTTTATTTGTATCATAGTTGTATAGGTGATACTTAGAATTAAGACACTTAAAACATCTTGTAGATGGATGATTATGTTTTGATATTAAACTATGAGTTTTTAAATCTTTAAAACTCTTATATAACAAGATATCCACAAAGGCGATTGTGTAGTGAAGATGAAATCATCTACCCTCGATATGTAGACTTTAGAAATAGCGGGCTCAAGTCCTTGGACAAGATGGAAAGTGAAATATCATAAAAGAGTTCTCTAATATTTTTTTAGTGCACTAGTTCTAATTAGAATGATTTTGGGGTTTGATAATTGACCATGGACTAAGTCATTCTAGGATTTTCATGTTGATGAGGGATTATACATATTTGGTAACTATTAACACACATGTTCTTTGTGCGAGTAGTAGAACCCCATTACCTTGAACCTAAGGGGTCATAGGCAAGACGTTCCTGGACAACATACTGAATATTATATTATTTTGTTTTTTTAAAAACATTTCAAACTCTAATAAGGATGTGAAGCAATCAATTTTAGGGGATCCACTCAGCTATCTTCTCTAGTACTACCTTTATCTTCTCCTCTTCCACAAATTTGTGTCTCGGGATGGTGTAGAGATTACTATGGATCAAGGCTAAGTTAGCTAGGGTTTCAGATCACGTGCTCGAAGAAGACTTGTCAAGACACGTACCATATGGATATCACTAGAGGCCAAGCACATGCCTAACTTGAAGCATCACATTCAAGGTGCCAAAAAGGGTTGTTTCAGATCATCTGCAAGGTGATAGCGTCACGTTCTCTAATTTTTTTCTCTCCTATTGAATGATCATAGTGATATTCTTTTTGTTATGGGCCCACTTCATTTCCACTATTACTATTAGATCTTGTCAAGTGTCTCAAATCATAATAGATTAGACAACTCTACTTTTTTTCTTTAACTGGTAAGAAACACACCATATTGTTTTATTTGAGACTTGAACCATTGAGAAGTTATTAATTATAGGTTGATGGGGAAGATGCAAATGGAGGAAATTTTGGGAAAGATTTTTACATTTGAGTGACTATAAGAGGGCATTCTAGATCATGTTGAGAACCAAAATCTCATCTTCTTGCACCCAATCCTTTGATTTGATAAATACCAAGGGAACTGCTATACATGGCAATATGATAGCAATGATACAAAACATTTTCACCCCATGAAAATTGTATAAAAAATACACCTATTTATAATCAAGGTCCTATTTGTAGTTGAGTCACTCATAGTGTTTGTCATAAGACATGTAAGAGTAGAGACCTTAGGAACTTTAGATGAAATATTAAATCTTCCAAAGTTATGGATTAGTCTTGAAAACTTTATGAAATCTTAAAAAATTCCTTTCATAATGCAAATGTGTATGTATAAATGATTTGACTAGTAGAAGTCCTTAAAGTTCTCAATTATCTACTAAAATTAAGATGTGGTTTTGCAGTGGATTGGTAAATGTCTATAGATAAGAGAGAATAATCACGTGAAAACAAAGAATGTTTATTCAATGTTGAGTTGGTCTTCCATCTCGTCAAATTACATTCAAAACAAAAAGAATTATCTTATGCGGGAGACTAATAACGTGCATATTTAACTTGAAATATTATCATATTTAAATAATATTAACACTTATTTTATGTAATTATGATGCATGGTATCATAGTTTTATGAAATTTTTTCCATTGGCATGCCATTTTACTAAAGTCCACATTTTTACATTATTCAGGGTTAATTACGTGCTTCATTGATGTTTGACCTTTTTCAAGGTCAAACAACTTGAATTTCACTATTTTTTCTCAATTTTATTTTGACTTTAGTAGATGATTAAAAGAAGAGATTAGAAGAAGAGAATGATGGGATGAATCAAAGTCAACTTTAAGGGGTTGAGTAAATATTATTTTGAATTCATCATATTTTCTTGTTTAAATTTATATTTCAGGTGAGACTAAACAAAAAGAAATTTATGATCCAATGGAGAAAATTTGAGTAAAAAAGGCTTTTTAAATTGAAATTTATGAATTTTTGAAGTTTATATATTTTTCTATATTTTATTTTAATTTTTCAAGAATTTTTAGAAATAAAAATTTGCAAAAAGGGGTTTATTTAGTGCAGGACCCACGTGGAGCTGGCGTGGAGAGACGTGGACATGTGATGGCGCCACCTGGGCCAACACGGGCCACGTGGGCACCTACGTGACGCGCAAGCTAAGGACAAGCGGGATAAGCTTAATGGGCCTACGAGTATAGTGGGCCCAAGAGAGTGAAAAGAGGGGGGCGTACTAAGCCCAATGGGTGACTCAAACCGTTATAATTGCTCCTCCATACATAGGCAATATTTTACCTCATTTTCTTCCATGTGAGACTAACGTCTCTCTTTGTTTTTGCAGGCGACGTGGCAGCGCGTGGAGTATTAGATTAAATCACGTGAATCGACATGCATTGATCTGGTGGATCTCGGTCCACCAAATCGCAATCTAAGCACATGACATATTCGTAGCCCTCGACCTCATTAGTGAGATCTAACGGCTGCGACATAATCCCACACTCGGCTAATGACGGTGTGACACGTGGTGAATTGTAAACGTTCCGATGAAGATCGAACGGCGAAAATCAAGGAGAAAGTGGGCCAGCATCGTGGGATGATGGTCCACTTATGCGCGCTATGTGGCTTCATCTGAGCCGTTTAAACTCTTTAAGCGAAATGGACGGTCCGGGTATCAAGCAAGAATTCTTCTATAAATCAATGTTCTCTCTTACGGAGATGTAACTCTTGATTAAAGGTGAAGAAATTAAGCATTTTCGAAGGAAGATCTTGAGTTCTTTGTGATTCTCTTGCGTTCTAACTCAATTGATCATGGATTGAGGCAAGTTAATCACGAATCATTGTGAGAAAATATTTGAAAATCACCCCTTGAACGCCAAAATAACGACGAAGAAGGAATCAAAGAAATTCTCAACAATGAAAGCAATTTGAGGCTCAATCTTCGCGTCAATCGGGTTAGTAGTGTGATTCCTTTGTAATTCTCACAATTTAGATAGTTTAGATTATATTTAGATAGGTATTTAGAGTTTAGGATTCATAAATTTTGTTATTTCATCTAAATTTCATCATGGATTTTTGTTGATTTCTGAACAAGGATTTCTCACTGATCTTAAGTCCAATTTGAACGAATTTAGTTTTATTGGGTTCTTTGTTCAATCTGATTTTCGTGGATATCTGATTCGTAAATTTTTATCAAGATTTGACCCTTCGATTTGTCATTTGACCAACTACTATTCAACATCAATCCGAATTTGGGCGTTGACTTTTGAGGGTAATTATTAAAAATATACAAGGTAAAATTTACCAATTTTTGTTTCTTTGGAATCATCTAATTGTAAGCTTTCTATGCACATGTTTTTCATTGCTAGATTTGGATATCATTTGATAAGTCAATTTAACGATTTTGATCGAAACCTTCATTTCGATAATTTTCTGTCTATTGATTTTTATTAAATCATAGTAAATCCAGTTCTTTTCTAAAAGTTACAATCTTAATATCAAAATTCTCTCCTTTCTCTCTAATTTCTGAAAATAAAACTTTTATAATATTTTCTCACCTTTTTCCTCTTTGATTTTATAGAAAGTCAAAGTTTGGTCAAAGTCAATGTTTTGACCTTGACTTTTGACTTTTCATCTCCAAATATTTTTCAAAATTCTTAAAATATTGTCTCTCATATATTAGTACTATTTTCATTGATACTATATCATTTTCATTTCTTAAAAACCCTAATTAGACTTTAGTTTGACCAAGTCCACTCTTTCAGTAAAAGTCAACCGTGCTCTCTGTGGTTTGACCCGATCTCATAGCTGTACTTGATTTCTGATTTTTAAATTATCGTGAGTTCGGAATTATAAATTTTTTTGACTGAGGATCATATATTTGAACGACCGCACTAAATCGTTTCGTTAGATACACTTTAGGTATTAACTGCATAGTGTTTGGGCATCGTCCTTTAATATTCTTCATCATCCTTCTTGATCATACCTATGAGACCTAAGTCAAATGTGAGCATCAGAGAATATCTTTGGTTCTTTAATTTGATAGATGATCTAACTATACATTTTTTGAAAACTTGTGAAATACACAATTCAAATCAAGGGTGTTATTTCATTGTTGTAAAAAAAGTTTTCCTTAGCAGATTTATAATTATTTTACATTCTTCAAATATACTTCAGCATAAAACATATCAACTTACAATTATTACTCGATATCAAAAGGTAAACCAAATTATCAGAGTATGTATAGAGAGAAACATCATGATGTAAGTCTCAATTGAATAATAAAGGGGAACCCATAAAGAACACTAAATGGGATGTGTTGAGAGCTGACATAAAATGAACCCAAAGAGACCAAATTTATTGTAGAAAAATGAGATTGAGAAAATTTATAATGCAACACTATGAGTATCATCAAGCCCTTGTATTGCTATTTATCTTTGAGCATCATCAAGACATGTCCATTGTGATCATTGATGGTCTTAAGGGGGAAAACAGTTAGTGCTGGATCTCTATGTTTGACGTGAGATTTCAAGATGCACATGGATATTCTTCATCAAGATTACCAATAACTATGAATAACTCTTCATCGAGTTACGTTTTCATCTATTTTTGGTTATCATGTTTGATGAAATTTTAATCTTTCTGGTTGAGAAGTGTTTCATCATGATCAAAAGATAAAAACTTGTCTGCTAAATAAGCTTTAGGAGTGAACTCATCGGACAAATAGAGCTCAAGTATGGAGGATCATGAAACCCAAAGTTTTCAGGCCCATTAATCCTATGTGGTGAGACACATTGAACCAAAACAAAAAGACCCAGAAAAACCATCACTCTCGTTCTTCCGAGACCGACAAGAGAACTTCAATAAGTATTTCAGGTGATTCTTTATAGAAAGATCATATCAAACACAAAAGAAAGAAAAGGCCAATTCTATCATCTGAGTAATGCACTATTATCGTTACAAAAGTTAATTCCCAAAGTACGATTCACAAGCTTTCTCGGCAAGCATTGCGTAAAATATGCACTCCTCTTTGGCGAAATGACATGATAATGGTCTATCTGTTGAACCGACGGCCAAAGACTCTTCATTTTCTGCGATATTGCTACCCTCTACGTTTACTCCACGGCGATTCCTACTCTATAAGTTTATAATGGATGCATTATTCTTGTTTAGATTGAATGTCTAGGGTTTTAGATCAACTCACGATCAGTCTCTTTCGGATTTAGAAATTGGTCTAGGGAGCAATGAATTCTTTATTCTTCCAAGACTTTCAATATAAAAAAGACAGCGATAGACAGACAGTCAGCCAGACAGACAGACAGACAGATAGATAGATAGATAGTATAGATAGATAGATAGATAGATAGATAGATAGATAGATAGATCGGGAGATAGACGATTTGATGACCATTTCTTTGCTTCGCTGCGCAGTTAATGCCCCCTTGTTAACCCATCCCAAAATCCGGCTTTCAATTCTATCCATCCATCCATCCATCCATCCATCCATTTTTTATCCCTCTTTCTATCAACTCCCTACCTTCCTTCCAGTAGGCCCTCCTCGGCGCGTCAAACCAATTAGCGAGAAAAACGTTGAATACTTGAAACACCTCTCTCCCTATCTCTATGTGCGGCTGTCTTACGTGCGGCGGTAGTGTGGGCTCAATTCCTCGTACGTTCCCACTATTTCCGTGGAAAAGATCATCTCTCGAGGAAACGACAAAGGGGTAGAGAGAGAGCGATGGAAAACTATGCGGTTGTTTCGGCGGAGAGGAAAAGACGGGGAACAAACTGATGTACAACTGTTCCTCTCCGCCAATAGGAGGAACCGAGGGACGTTTCGACTTTCAACTTGCTTAAGAATATAACTCCATGGGTCCTATAAGACGTGGACTTCGCCTTTTCCACAGGAGAGACAGATAAAGATAGGAAAAGATAAATAGGCTTTGTAGGTCGAGAGAGAGAGAAATTGCAAGATCTTGGAAGAGATGAAGATAAGGAATAATGAATAGGTTGATCCAGAGAGAGAGATAGGGCAAGATCAATAGTTGCATTACGAGAGCTATAAAGATGGGGATCGTTAAATAGGTTAATCGAGGGAGAGATAAAAAGTAGGGAAAGATGAATAGTTGGATCGACAGAGAGATAGAGATAGGGCATGTGTATTGGTAGAGAGAGATGAAGAGAGAGACGGATGTATTGGTAGAGCGAAAGAGATAAAGATAGGGAAAGATGTATTGGTTGAGAGAGAGAGATAAAGATCGGCAAAGATGCATTGGTAGAAAGACAGAGATAAAGATAGGGAAAGATGTATTGGTAGATAGAGTTAAATGTAAGGAAAGACGTGATGGGAGAGAGAGAGATATAAAGATAGGAAAGATGAGAGAGAGAGATAGAATAATCAAGGTCGTATTATGGGTGGAAACTAGTGGGCGGGGGGGTCATCAGATCCATGACGCAGTACTTCATAGCCCATGCCCAGCTTACAGTAATGTCGTAGTAAGACAGACACGCCCATTAAAGAATCCTCATCTCCAGTCTTCACTGTCTTGCGGGCGCTCACCAAATATCACTGTCCTTGTCGCAACAACATCAATCCTCTTTCTCTCTCTAATTCTATTCGTTCTCTCTCTTCTTTCAACTCCAAGTTTTCCCGTTTAATGTGGTTCGAGGGCTGAGAGGGACATGATTCCCCTCTCTCTCTAACCATTTATTTCTCCTGTCTGCCCTTCTGGTGTCGCTGTCTTCATTGTGTATGTTACGTTGCTGTCCGTGTTGATGGCGTGCTGAAGTGAATGATGATACCATTGTACTAAAATGGAGACGCGTTAAACTGGTTCCCCTGTTCTCCCTCAGCTGTCTTTCTCTTTGTGGAAAGAGGGAGAGAGAGAGAGAGTAAAGCTGTTGAAAGAGACATAAAGACATTTATAAGTGGAGACTCGAGACGCGCGAGGAAATAAATGTACATGTGAACGGGTGGAGGAAGTAGAGAGAAGAGTTATCGTGGTCCAACGGAGAAGATGAAGCCTTGAATGAATCAAAGATCGAACCCAATAAAATATTGCATCCATGGCTGGTAAAGAGGCAGTCAAAGTTTCAATTTAACTCCAAAGTCGATCTTCAACTCTCAAAGTCAAAGTCCCACTCTCATCACCTCTCAAGAACGGCTTCGAAATTCAGCACGGACGGCTCCCTGCGATGCTCTCTCTCTCTCTCTCGTTCTCATTAACCTGATCTCCTTCCATGGGGGTGATGCATATCGATGTAAAGCTATTATATGCCCATCTCTCTCCGGGCGAAATGTCTGAAATACCCATGGTGTATAATCATGTTCAACCTCTCTCTCCTAGCATATATAGTGGGCGTAGCAGTTTTTGTATAAGATTGTCGGTTGTGGCATAGTCTTCTCAAGGATGAATTAAATTAGAAGTCAACGAATTGCAGGCTAAGTTTCACATCTCTCTCTCTAAATTAAATTAGAAGTCAAGTAAATGCTTACACGTGCTGTATAAGCATGTCGGCAGTGACATGGTCTTCTCTGCAACGGCCAAATGTCGGGCAGTGCTCTTTCTCTCTCTCACTCTCACTACTGTCAGGAAAATTTTGACATATTCATTATAGAAGGTTTCTCTCTCTCTCACTTCCTCTCAGCAAAATTTGTCATGCCCATGGTGAAAAAGCATGTTCTATCTCTCTTCCCATCTCTGAGCAAAAACTGACAAAAAATTTTACGATGTGCAATCATGTTTGCTATCTCTCTCTGTACGATGTATTTTTTTTTCTTGCCTTTATGTGTTGAATATTTAAGGATGCACAGTTGAAACAATCTTTTCCTCTCTCAACAGTAGAAGTAGCATATCTAGGCCTCCTATAAACTCTTCATCCCTTTCGTATCTCTTTTAATGGCTTTGCCGTGAGAAAGATGCTCACAGCGACGTTTTCCCCACTTGACACCTGTTGGCGTAGAGAGAGAAACATAGCAGATGAAATCATGGACAGCGAAATGGAGATGAATTGAGGCCATTGTTTCGGAAAAGCCGCGAAAGAAGGGAAAGAGGAAAGACCGGAAGCTGTAGATTTGCATTGAAAAGGAATGAGGGGAGAGGTTGAGGTAGATAGAAAAAAAGAAAGAGAGAGAGAGAGATGTTTGTCCACTGGGAAGCCATCGCAGTCAAGTCGGACTATCGTCTGCCTGGTGGGTTCCATTTGACACATGCTTAGTCCCACCGTGCCCGCCTTTTAGAGAGAGAAAGAGTTCGCAAGAGAAGGGCACGGGTACTTGCTGTTCAAGCCCCTGCTTTATCGTGTCAGTGCCCACATGGGTGCGGTATCAGCTTTCTCCCTGGATCTACTATTTATGGTTCAGAGTACATCTAGAGAGAGAATCTAACCGCTGATTAAGAGAGGGAACTGAGGCAGAAAAAATAAGCAAGAAATTTGACGAGACTATCCGTTCCAAAAGCACAGAGGCGCCGGGTTTAGAAGAACTCTCAACCGGGAAATGCCGTTTCTCCCTCGTTTCTATTTTTTGCGGACATGAGCGAATAGAAGAAGACCAAAGGGCATCTTCATTTGATGGCAGACCAAACAATCTTTCTCTATCCTTTTCTCCGAATCTGTCTTTCTGTCCCCATCCATAGCACCCACCATCTCTCCCTCTCTATCTCTCTCCCCCTGCAATTATTCATAGATTTTTGCGCAACAATACAAAGCTCGATATCGTCGATTAACCTAGGAGGCTACGACAGCTGTATAGCCTTGAATCTGATAGTCCTCGTGGAGAATCTGAGAAAGCTAATAATAGCAATTTCACCCAATTTTGGATATGCTGAAAGAATATTGTTCCCGATAAAGAGGGACGGAGATGCAACACGAGTTGGAAGCTACCATCACGAGCAAACGCAGGTCCCCTATTTTCCATTTTCTCGGGAACGAACGCTCGTCTTTTGAAGATTAAAAATTTAAACTTTTCTTCCATTACTTTTCTTCATCGAATTCTCTGATTCTAATTAAAATTTCATCGTTGAGGGGTTTGTCTAGGCATTATCCTCCCTATCAGTTTAAAGTTCTTTATGGAATAGGCCATTTTATTCTTCTAAGTAGAGCTTCTTTGTGAACTTCCTGCGCTTCTCTCTCTTTCACCTTTAAAGCTTCATGCGAGGATCGGATGCGAAAAAGGATAAGACCAAAATGAATGCACAATCAACTTCAGATGACTAGTGACGTTGAATGTGATCGAATTGATATTAGCCAGAATAGTAATGAAACAATGGATCGACTGAAAGTCTTCAGGGAATCTTATTTTTAATCTTCATAAAATCGTATGCTGCGTCGGCCCCTTTTTTTAAGCAAGTATGTTGCATAAGCAATGAGTATCAGAGGAACTAAAAGTCAAGATATCACGTCAAAAATGTTCTGATAAGATTTTTCAAAGGAACCATGACTGTTAATAGGCACGTAATGAGAATAGGTTAGGGTTTAGGGTGTAGGGTAGCGATTAAACGTAATCCAGGTCAAAAGGAGAGTTTAGGGTTTCAGGTTTAGGTGTTACTGTAATGGTTAATGTTACTCCGTGTTATCAGTAGAATTAGGGTTTAGGCTACCGAGAACCCTAAACCCTTCAGCTACAAGTCATGGCCTATTTTGATAAGTGACGGCTGATCCAACCCCATCTCATGTCATAGACATAGATATCTCGACGTCTCTCTCTCCCGGATTTCCGGTAGAACGTGTATCATATACGGGATTTATTATGCCATTGTTATCCTCGATTGGACACTGCAATGGCCAGGTGCATGATAGCGAGACGGTAAAAGAGAAAGTGACGGAGAGAAACTCAATGCAGGTAAAAAGAAAGACGGAGGATAGATTGACAGTGAAAGAGAGATTGTATATTTGCTCTTCTGTTCTCTCACTTCAGATAGATTCTCTCTCTGAATTACGTAAGGTTTTTTTTTCCTCTCTCTTTTCAGTTATTCCTCAGCTCTCTCTCTCTGAGTCTCTTTCTGATCTAAAAATGGCATTCAATGATAGAGATACGACGAACGGGGATAGAGATGGCGAGAGAAATCGGGAACGTAAATTCTTTCTTCTCCTCTGTTCTGTTATTCCTCCTGTCTCTCTCTACTCTCCGCGTTCCTGTGAATCTACTATTCTTTCATTTTAAAGAGACGGTGACAGGATTAGGGGGACGTAGAGAAGATGATAAGAGGCCAAGTGCCTAACGGTTTAAGAGATATGCGGAAGAGAGAGAGAGATGGTGATTGGTGAGCGAGTTTTGGGGAACAGTGAGGAGAGAGAGAGACTGTTTGCTGTACCGAGGAAGGAGGTTACCTGCACGGCGGGCAAAGGGGCGTTTGGGGGCTAATTTTCCTTCAAATTGACGGCCTACGGTCTACGACTATGATGACGACCGTTTGCCTTGTAGAGAGAGAAAGATGACCAAGAAAGATGCCAAAAGTAACCGATAGGAACAAGAGCCCGGAGACCCTTCCTGTCTTTCCTACTGGGGAGTAAATGATTCCGAGACATGTTAGAGATAGAAAGTAGAGAGGGAAAGTGCTTTTCGATCGGTTAACGTGGGACAGGGAGAAGAGAGAGAAACTGGGCGACGAGAGAGAATACGGGTGCGCCGCCCGCCACCGCCATTTTCCCCTTTCCCATCTTACCTTTCCCATCTGTGCCCCAGCATCATCTCTGCTGGATATAGAAGGCAGGTGAAGGGTAGAACCCTTGTGTCCCGATTTATACCAGCATCTAGAGAGAGAAAGTCGCCGGATGAGAGAGAGTGTGAATGATTGATTGAATGAACGTCGGATAGTAAGGTTTTAGACCCAATTGGGCATCTGATGGGAGATTTTTCTTTAAGAGAAGCCCCACACCCTTTCTAGCATCAGAGATCAGACCCACCATTTTTGGTGAATATGGGGGCGCGATTTTAAATATGTAGCCCACCATTTTGGCAATCCAGTCTAGTCCTTTCTCTCCCCCTCGGAAAAGCTAGAGAGAGAAAGACAGAAACGAGCGGTCTTTTGGAAGATAGTGTGTTACTGTATTCCTTCTTTTGCCCATCTCTTAATTTTCTTCCCCTCTTTATTAACTCTCAGGACCCTCTTCTTTCTCTCTCTAACCATACCACGGAACCCACAGTAGAGCCACCAAGCAGCGCAGACCCAATTTTAGTGTTTCACCTCTGCTCCGCCCTTTTTCTCTCTAAAAATCTCTCTTTCTCTCTCTACCCTTTCCCAGATACTAGGTTTCGGGGACGAAGAAGACTCAAAGCTCCTTTTTTTAATCCTCTTACCGAGGTTCTCTTCCTCCGACGGGACGGCGGCTGTCATGAGAAGCTAGAGAGAGAAATAAGAGAGAGAAACTAGAGAGAGATGTGGGATCTCAACCGCGCGGCGGATAACGGCGAGGGAAACGGCGGCGCTCCGGTGACGCACCAGTTTTTCCCCACAGTCGCTGGGGATAACGGCGCCGTGACGGACTTAGCGCCGCCGAGAGCCCATTGGGTCGCCGTTAATTTCTGCCAGAAGCCGGCGGCGCAGCCGCCGGAGATCTCTCAGCCCGTAAAGAAAAGTCGCCGCGGACCTCGATCACGAAGCTCTCAATACCGGGGAGTAACTTTTTATCGGAGAACTGGTCGATGGGAGTCTCATATCTGGTAAACATCAAAGCTTAGTGATGAAATGTAGCGATTTAAGTTTAAATCTGTCGAACCCACCTTGAATTCTTTCTGAAATCGACTTTTCCGTGCAGGGATTGCGGGAAGCAGGTTTATTTAGGTGAGGCAGTAAAAATCTCTTCATTTTTCCCTGTTTTTTTCTCATGAATTGAGATTTTTTTATATTAGGTGGGTTTGATACGGCTCTGGCTGCTGCCAGGTAAATCTGAAGGTTTTAAAATTCTAGGATTTTCATTCTTGTTCGTGGAATTTACTGGGTTTTTTTTATTCCAGGGCGTATGATCGAGCGGCGATTAAGTTTAGAGGAGTTGAAGCAGACATAAACTTCAGCTTGGAAGACTACGGCGAGGATTTGAAGCAGGTGATGGAGAAGAAAAAGATAGGGGAAAAAATGGGAGGCGTTGATTTTGAGGGGTTGATGGGAAAGTGGTTTAATGGTTGTAGATGAGGAATCTGACCAAGGAGGAGTTCGTGCACGTGCTCCGTCGACAGAGCACTGGTTTTCCGCGTGGGAGCTCCAAGTTTCGCGGAGTTACTCTCCACAAGTGTGGGAGATGGGAAGCTCGGATGGGTCACTTCCTCGGCAAGAAGTAGCCCTCTTATTCCTTCTCATCATCATCCTTCTCCTTCTCTTCATCATCATCTTCTTCTTCTCGGCAAGAAGTAGCCCTCTTATTCCTTCTCATCATCATCCTTCTCCTTCTCTTCATCATCATCTTCTTCTTCTTCTCAATATCCTCCTCCCTCTCATTATTTTAAAATCAGATAGCTTTCTCTTCTTCTTGATCAACGTCATCATCAATTTTATGTTGGATTTGTAGGTATGTCTACTTGGGTCTATTTGATTCAGAGATTGAAGCAGCCAGGTGAGATCTCTCTCTCTCTCTCTCTCTCTATCTATCTATCTATACGTATGCATGTCATATATATGTGTACATATATATTATATATGGAGCGATAGATAGGTGAGATCTATCTATCTCTCCATTTACAATATATATGTATAGGTATGCGTCTCTTTATCTCTCTATCTCTCCATTTATAATATACATGTATACATATGCGTCTCTCTCCCCCTCCCAACCTCACCATGGTCATTGTTCTCTCTCTCCAGGGCCTACGACATCGCCGCAATCAAATGCAACGGGAGAGATGCAGTCACCAACTTCGATCCGAGCATCTATGAGAACGAGCTGAAAACCACCGGTCAAAATCTCAGAATTGTACAACTTCAGGATTTTCTTTCAGTCAGAATTTCTGAAATTTTGCTTTTCTTCTCAGCCGGCGGATCAGAGCACAATTTAGATTTGAGCTTGGGGATTTCAGGGTCTAAAAGAAGCAACTTAGACACTGCCGAGGGTTCTACTACCCAGCTCGAAGCTGATTGGAGGGCTGGAATGAGAACCTCAAGAGGAAAAGTAAGCCCAAAACAGGACCAACCTCTCTCTAATTCTTTTTTGCCATTACTAAAAATAGAGCTTTTTTCTTCTTCAACTCAGCTGCCGGAAAATGGTAATTTAAGTGGGCAATTTGCTCGGAACCAGACTATTCTTCCTACAGTCAACCAGTACTCTCCTTCACAGTATCCACAGGTAGGCGTTTTGCTTGTACTTAGCCGATAAAAATGGATTTTTTTTCTTCTAATTTTTGGTGTTGACAATTTGATCTTTTTGTTGGAGCAGAGTCATGGTGGAGGGTGGAAGCAGGGTCCACCATGGAGCAAGGGAGGAAGCAGCTGGTCTCCGGTCGCCACCGCCACCGCCGGTCCAGCCGCTGCGCCACCGCTCTTTGCCGCAGCAGCATCATCAGGATTCTCACCTCAGACCCTCGGGTGGAGAAGAATGGGCACCACCACCCTCTCATGAAGACCCATCTTCCCCCTTCTCACTCTTTCTCCCATTTTGGGCAGTACCCATCTCCATGCCCACTGCCATGAGGGTTCTGTAAGCCTTTATTTGGCATTTGTCTCCATCTAATGGCAGCATAATTTGCTACCAGCCGCCCTAGGGAATCTCTCTCCCCTCTCTCTGTATCTCTATTCTTACACATTTTGCGTAGTCCCAATCTTCATGCGCACATCCTTGAGATGTCTGTAGGGTTGTATTGGGCATTGGTCACCATCCAAAGGCAGAAGGGTGAGCTGCTTTGACCGCCTAACTCCCTTGGGAAGGAGATCCGGCGTTTCAGGATTGTTCAGGACTACCAGAAAGGGGGGAAAAGGCTGAAAAGTCAGACCTTCAAGGAACTAAAGATTCTTCCCCATTGAAGAAAGCTACTGCCCAATAGGAGCCGTAACTGTGAACTTTTCCTTGCCCATCCATCCTCTTTAGTGTAAGGGCCACTGGTTGGATGAAGGAAGGGTAGTTCTGTCTGCGGATGGAGAATATTGGGTGAGGCTGGGGGCGTCTTTTCATCATTTCATGTATCATTTCAGTATTTAGAGATATGGCTGAAATCACTTTTCCTACTTGAGTTGTATTTCTTTGAATGCCTAAAATGAACAAGTGTGAACTCAGATATTTATTTTTATTTATATACTCCTTCAAACAATCCTTACTATTTCTTAATAAATTCTCCTTCAAATAATCCTTACTATTTCTCATCAAAATCGAATAAAGTTTGTCATACATCCATACACATCCCTTTCACAATTGATATATTTAGTGGAGTTTTTAATGGGCAAGGACCGCGGACATCGTCACCACCCTCTCCGGCCTTGTGGTCTCCTGCCTACTCGCCAAATTAGAGTTATCCAAGTGGGGAGGATTGATGGGGAGTTCTCCAAGTTCGCCAAATGAGAACAAGGGTAAGAAACTTAGCCTTCTTCTTTCAAGTAGTCTTCGATCTGCTGAGTTCTCAGATAACACTTCTATTTATTCTATCCTACTTTATTCGATCGCCGTCAATATCTATTCTTTTATCTAAGTTCTGACCTTGATCACGACTCGGATTGCTTAAACTTATTTCAAAACCGCTAGTTATCTAATTGGGATTATCAGTGCTCATAATCTTTATTTATCTATCTATCACTCAAGTCATCTAATCTGTTCTTTGTTGTGATTGTTATCCTTTGAACAGTCATCTAATTGGTCAGTATCAAAGGTTAGATATTTCTTTCACCTTTCTTACTTATCTACCACTCAAGTCATTCAATCTGTTCTTTACTATGACTGTTATCCTTCTAAAAATCATCTAATTTGTCAGTATCAAAGGCTAGATATTTCTTTTACCTTTCTTATTTATCTAACACTCAAGTTATTCAATCGGTTCTTTGATGTGATTGTCATTCTTCAAACAGTCATCTAATTGGTCAGTATCAAAGTTTAGATAAGTCTTTCACGTTTCTCATTTATCTATCACTCAAGATTCAAATTTGTTTTCTGTAGTGAATATCATTCAGTGTGCAGGCATTGTACCGATTCATACTTATCCATCTGTTAGATTGGTATGTTATCTCCTATCAAGTTGTTGATAGTTTAGTTAATTTATTTTGCTCCATTGTAACTAGATTACTTTACTTTCCCGTCCATAGTAGCAGCAACCTTATAAGAGCTTATTTCAATCATACGATTGACTTGATTGAGAAACCCTGTCCTAACGAGGATTTCAGAAGCCAGAAATCTAAGTTAGAAAGTCAACAATCAATAGTCAATAGTCAACCACATATAGTCACAGTCAACCTCATAGGTCAAAGTCAACTACAATCACAATCAACCTCATAAGTCAAAGTCAATCACATATAGTCACAATCAACTATAAGTCAAAGTCAATGATAAGTCAAAGTCAACTAAAAGTCAAAGTTAACAGTCATTCTTAGAAGCTAGAGTCAACCCGTAGAGGTCAAAATCATTAGTTTGAGGGGGAGCATTTCTCACCTATATATCATTGCATAATATCATACTTTATTTAGTTAGAATCATTTATTAGAATCTCTCACATTGACATTTTAGAAGAGTCAGGCGAATTTCTTTGATTGAGACGAGGACAACAAGGAGTCAAGACTTGGGAGCAAGAAGAACAGGAGGAGCCTAAAGACATGGACTCGCTTCACCGGAGGTCGACAACACTAACAGGGCTTGAAGGGATGTAAGATCGAGTGGAGATCTGCCTGAGGGAGTCAGGGCATCTGGGAGCTAAAGAGGTCGAGGTCTAGAGGGTAATGTTGTAGGGTCAGGTAAAGGTGTGTGTTAGGATTGCCTCTAGGGGCAAACCTAAACCCTTGGATTGAACATTGTCCTTCACCCATTTGAAGGGTGAGAGGATTAGGTTTACTCTTTGGTAAGATTGGAGGCTCCGAGGCAAAAGTACTCAGGACTAGATTAAGGTACATTAGGTCCCCCAACGAGTATAAATTCATTTGTGCATTGTGAGACTGAGTGAGAGCGATAAAAGATGAATGTATGAGGAGAAGGAACTTAGAAAATACATTGATTTATAAGAAACTAATTCACCCCTCCCCCCCCCCTCCCTATTAATTAGTTTAACCACCATATCGAGAACTTCAGGGTTAGGTTCTGAGTCCACAGAGCTAACCTATTCTACCCTTGAATCCATAAGCATAGGAGCACTCTCAAAACAAGAGAACACTCAAAGGGGAGAAATCAAAGCTCTTAGAAAGAAATAACTTCAAATTTGATCCTCAAGGGTTACAATGGAGGCCTTATATAGGCCTAAAAAAGTGGAGGGTTGTCCAAGTGATTTGACCCGTGAAAAGACGACACAAAAGTATTGAAAATACAACGTTGACAACATGCATGTGTTAGAGACAGAACTGACAAAAAGAAAAAGTAAACTTTCTAGGACCTAGCAAAGATATTCTGCAAATTCTGGCACTATAGATCTGACAAAAAGTATTGTGGGTCTCTAGGGAAACTTCTTACAATATCTTCAGCTCCTAGAGATTCTCCATGACCCAATAACCTTGAAATGGACCTCTGAAGTCAACTTTCTCAGCTTTATCAAAAATAAATCCTTGATCTCCATTCTGGGCTACATCATTGTTTTACACATGTACTCTATCTAGCCAACTTTTCATGTGGTGTCCCTCACAAAAAATATTATGATTCAAAAAAGGGAAATTCATGATTTATAATGGTGAGAGTTTGCATACTTTTTATTCAACCTCTTTAGAACACAACTAATATGCATACTATTTTTTTTACTAGTGAGGTTAAAAATGGAAACATCTATTGACCTAAATGTCTGAATGAGATAATTTTATTTCACAGTCCTTGCATCATGATACACACATTCAAAGAGTAAATTTCAATATTTAGAACCAAAATATTCCCAAAACTTTTCAACCCCTTTGAAATATAGCCTCATTATATGTTACTTTTTATGTGCAAGGTGGAAATAATTCTCTCCTCAAATGTCTAATTGAGTTAATATTTTATGTGCCATTACTTAGATTATCATACATTAATTCAGGTTTTGGAAGTCCAGATTTAAAATAAGAAAAGTTTTTTATATATGAATTATGCAATTCATTTCTTATTTAATATAGCTAAATACTTTCTATTTTTTACATGTGAGGCTATAAATGGAAATATTTCTTTATTCAACAGTCTAATATAGCTAGAATTTTACATATGAATTATTCACAGTTTGATGCACCCCTTATGGCATATTGAACCCCCCAAATTCAATATATAGAAAGGAGAAATACCCTAACTTGTGTCATTCAACCACTTCATAATAGAGCTAAAATATCTGAAATTTTATATGCATGCAACTAGAGATAGATATGTTTAGTTACTTAAAATGGGCTTGACCCAAAGTTTTATTTGCATATTCCTCAAAATTATTATACACACATAAAAAATAGGAAAAATCAAGATTTATAACGGGAAAATTCCAACAATGGTTTGATTCACCCTCTAATGAACATAACTTCCATAAATGATACTTTGAATGCGTATTGTTAAATATGTAAATATTTCTTTACTCAAATGTCCAACCTACACTAAAGTTCTATGTATGCTTTCCCCAAGAGAATAAACCAATTAAAAAATTTGAAAAGTAAATTTATGGAGTTGGAAAATTTTCCAAATTATCTTATTCTACATGCTTATAACAAGCCAAAATACTTGTATGGCTATATCTCTTCATTAAAATTTCTGATCTAGACAATATTTCCTGTGAATGTTCCTCATAATATGATAATTAATCACATTGTGAAATTGAATATTGAGAATAGAAAATTTTTCTTCACAAGCCACAAAAATTTTACCATTGAATAGACATGATTATGCGTAAACAATAAATTCCAGATAATGAAATTCATGATTAATGAAGTATAATTTTAAGGACCAAATCCATAAAGGTCTAAATTTGAAACACAATAATTTTTTACTTTTTGAAAAATTCGATTAAATTGGACAATAAAAATGCTTTAGATTTGCGAAAAATTGATACATTTAGGAAGATACATTCAAAATCACCTATTAGGAGAGAGAACATGATGAAAAATATGACATTACTTAAATCTAAGCTTCTAAAAATAAATATAACCCCAAATGGCTAGAGTAGAGAAAACATGATTCTACAACCCTGAAATCACAAATCAATTATTATCATTAATCATCCAATTAGGGACTTTTCATTCTAAAATCTTCAAGAAGAAGTTTGGCATTCACGCGATAGACTCTACCCTATTTATCACCAATATCTTGATTTTTTTCCGCTCTCCCCAATATTTCACCAAAGTCTAGAATACAAATCAATCATGATAATCAAGTAAACAAGGTCTTTTACCAATTCAACCAATTGGAATTTTCAAGGACAAGTCTATTTGCTGAGGAGAGAGAAATCTTAAGTAAGAATTAATATTATAAAATTTCAAGGCCATAAGTCCTTCATAAGAGAAGACTTGTTGTCAAGAAAGTGACAAAATGACTTTCGTATGGTCATTGAATTCACACAAAATCGTGTCAACATTAATACCAAAACTCACCAATTTTATCAAATAATCACAAATTAAGTAGTATAGGTAATTTATCAAAATCGTGTCAACATTAATAATCACGAAAATAAGGGTCGAATCCACGGAGAATTAAGGTAATTTTGGATGATCTTTTGAAATTTCGATCAAATCGGATAATTAAATTTGGATAGAAATTATGAATTTTGATATATTTGGAAAGAAGACTCGAAGAAGAATCCACGGAATCAAAAATCACTGAAATTTGGATCAAGATTTGCGGAGAACTCATCGAATGAACAAGAGAAAAAGTTTCTGAAAAATAAAATCACAAAAAACCAAAATTGAAATTAAAATTGACTCAAATTATGATTTGAAATTTAAATCTAAAGCCATACGAAGGAAGATTAGGATGAAACACGATCTCTAACCCAAAATTGTGCTCTAATTGATCAAATTACTCACGGATCAAAGGCTCTTTATTCCCAAATTTGAAAAACGATCGTTGATCTTCAAGAACCGATTTCTTCCTTTTCTCTCAACAAAATCTCACTTTTAAGCACTCTGTGGAAACGGAAATGAGTCTAGAAGTGATTGGAAGCAAAAGATTGAAGGGATTTTGTGTCTAAATAGTTCGATTACTCAAATTGCCCTAGAATGTTTTATAAGGGATGAATTGGGTGTAACCATCCGATCAAGCATTTAATCATCGATCAACGGCTCTGATGAAACACATGATTGTAAATCGTTACGATCAAGTCATGGCCGTTGGATCGACGATGTACCAGCGAGATGATGTCACGGCGTGCGCATTATAATACGTTGAACTGCCGCCCTTTGATCTCGATCGGACGCTCTAGATGCGTTTCGTCGGTTTTAATCTCAGCCGTTATAACTCCTCAGATTAATGGCTGAGATTAAATCGTTTTAAAATGATTTTTCGGCAAATGAGATTACGCCACATACATCGCCTTTAAGTGACAATCAACGGTCATGATTGAACGCGTGATCAGACGCTCCAGATTTTGCCACGTCACTTGCGCACTCATAAAATTGATTTTAAATTAAATAAATCAATTTAAAATTTAAAAAATATAAAAATCCCGAAAAAATCATTAAAATTTATAAAAAATTCAGAAAAATTCAAAAAAAATCTGAAAAAAATCCCTAAAAATTAGAAAATTCATAACTTTCAAAATATAACTCCAAATTAATCCAAATTTGTTTCATTGGATCAGAAATTAAATTATCTATCATTCTAAAAAGTCAAATTTAAAAAATAACAAGAGATTAAACTTCTATTTCAAAAATACACTCATTTCTTTTATATTTTAAAATTTAGAAAAATATATGAGTATATATAAAATGATTTCTCTTATTATTTAACCTTAAAAACTAATTATAATCTCAAGTAAAGATGGTTTATGAAAATATTATCCTTAATTCATCATAATTAACCCTAAATTAATGTATTTTCAGATTATAATGAATTTTTCATTATAAAGAAAAAGATATAAACACTAAAAAATATGATAATATGCATTAGAATGGAATATTTTAATGCCTTAATTTGCATTAAATTTCATGTATTTTCATGTTTAATTAGCATGTTATCAGAAAGCACCACATTGCCCACTCCACTTGAAGAAGAAATGGCCACTTGAAAAGTTCTCCTTGGGTTTTGATTCGTCTATTGAGATATTGCCATGCATAGAACCATAGCTTTCATGGCCCACATTTTCAACTAGAAAATTGGACATAGCCACAAACCTTCTCAGCCTCTAAATGAAGATCTATGGTTTCCACCAAACCATCAAATCCAATGCTCTTGAGGCAACCACATCACTTGAAAACAAAAAGAAATAAAACATATGATAAAACATATGATATGATATAAAATCAAAGCTTAATGTGGCGCCATTCAGTTCTGGATGTGTGCCACATTGCATGCATTGCCAAATGGTAGAATGCAGCACGGAAATGTTGCCACATCAAATCACTCACATCAACATGGAATCCTTGGAAATTCTGATTTTTGGATTTAAATTAATTATATGAGTCTTGAAATTTTAATTATAAGAACACATGAAATATTGTAGAAAATTAGAAAATCTATATATTTCAAATATAAATCCCTTTTTCAATGAAATTTCTACAGACAAGACATGGATTTAATTATATAAATAATCATGTCATTTTGGCTAAAATAAAAATAAAAAATAAAAAATTAAACAAGGAGAAAGTCAATTTCTTTGGCTATCATTAAAACCAAAATTTAAAATAGATTTCAAAGTTCTTGATATTAAGAAGAACATAAATCCGTAATCTAAGTATAAACCATAAAATTTTACAAATAGGACAACTTGAGTAAAATGGCATGATGTACTCAAAATACATGAATTGGTTGGTAACATGCATCGAAAATGATAGAAATTAAGCATTTCAATTGGTTATTAATCATGTAATTTAATAAATGAAATGCATGTTACCAACCTCCCCCCTCCTGCAAAACTTAAATAATTTTTCAATCCCTTAGAAATGGATGAGAATAATAATCTAATAGGAGCATTAAATGACTTCAAGATCCATGGGCTAAGAAATTAACATAACACATATTCACCCATTTATGATGACTAGGGCAACAATTTCATGAAGCTCAAGGTGTTGAGATATTCCTAAAAGGATCGTAATAAGCCCATCCCACGTACCAAAGAATTTTACTGCTCTCCTCTCATGCTTAAATTGAACATGTTTAAAGCAATTCATTCCCAATTAAGTTTAGGTCAATGACGATACGATAAGTGCGGCCATTGAAACACACGATCGCCAGTCAAATAATATTTATAATTCCAAACTCACGATGATTTAAAAATCAGAAATCAAGTACAACGATGAGATCGGGTCGAACCACAGAGAGCATGGATGACTTTTATTGAATAGTTTACTTGGTCAAACTTAAGTCTAATTAGGGTTTTTAAGAAATGAGTATGCTATTTTATCAATATAAATAGTACTAATATATGAGAGAAGATATCTTAAGAATTTTAGAAAATGATTTGGAGAAGAAAAACTCAAAAGTCAAGGTCAAAGCATTGACTTTGACTAGACTTTGACTTTCTATAAAATCATAGACGAAAAAGGTGAGAAAATATTATGAAAATTATATTTTTAGAAACTAGAGAAAAAGAGGAAAATTTTAATATAAATATTACGATCAGAGAAATCCAATGAAACCAAAATTGGTAAATTTTAGCTTCTATATTTGTAATAATTGCTCTCAAAAGTCAACGCCCAAATTCGGATTGATTTTGAACAATTAGTTGGTCAAAGGACAAATCAAAGGGCCAAACCTTGATGAAAATTTGACAAATCAGATATCCCAGAAAGCTGATTGAACAAGGAATCCAATGAAACCTAATTCGTTTGAATTGTACATAAGATCAAGGAGAAATCCTTGTTCGGAAATCAGCAAAAATCCACGATGAAATTTGGACAAAATGATAAAATTTCTTTGATTCCTAAACTCTAATTACCTATCTAAATCTAATCTAAACTATCTAGAATACAAGGATTACAAAGGAATAGCACTCCTAGCCCTATTTTAGCAATGATTGAGCCTCAAATTACTTTGATTGCTGTGAATTTATCTGATTCCTTCTTCATCATGATTTCGGCCTTCAAGGGGCGATTTCCAAACGTTTTCTCACAATGTTCGTGATTAACTTGCCTCAATCCATGCGCGATTGACTCTAGAATGCAAGAGAATCATGAAGAACTCGAGATGTTCCTCTAAAAATTCTTAATTTCACATTTAATTAAGATTTACATTTCCGTAAGAGAGAACATCTATTTATAGAATAAATTTCCTGATTTAAATCCAAGCCGTCCGTTTCATTTAAAGCGCTTGAATGGCTCGATGAAGCCACATCGTGTGCGATAAGTGGACCACGATCCCACGACGGGGCCCTAATTTTTCCTTGATTTTCGTTGTTCGATCTTCATCAATGCGTCCACATGCAACCGCGTTTCACTCCACGATTTGTCAAGTGCGAAATTAAATAGCAGCTGTTAGATTTAACCAATGAGATCGATGACGAAGCGTTTTATGGGGTCGTTAAAACACATAAATTTTGTTCAAAAAAAATTATAATTCCAAACTCACAATAACAAAGATATAAATCAAGTATAGTGTAAAGATCGGGTCGATCTAGAGATAACACAGTTCACTTTGATCGTAGAGTTGACTTGGTCAAACTTAGGGTTTAATTAGGTATTTTATTAATGGTAATAATATAAATGTACTAAACAAGATATTTGAAGAATTAAGAAACTGATTTTATGAAGAAATGTCAAAAGTCAAAGTCAAAGCATTAACTTTGACTAATAGTTGACTTTCTATAAAATTAGAGAATAAAAAGTTGAATTAAAATAGTACAAAAATTATATATTCAGAAACTAGAGAGAAAATGGAAAATTTTGATCTATAATTCGTGATTTTTCTAGAAGAATTGGATTTATTATGAATTATTGAAAATTAAAGATCAGAAAAATCTCGAAATGAACACTTCGGTGTAAATCTTCAAATTGACTAACTAAATGATATCTAAATATTTAAATTGACATATATATATATATATATATATATATATATATATGTCTCCTCGTAAGTCTAAGCACATTCTCGAGGCGCTTTCACTTGATTAG